>CAJFCP010000171.1:142504-224259 GCA_904066005.1 Synergus itoensis | reverse complement strand
CCCATGTCGGCAGAAAACGTCGGCGTAAAGCAGAAACTCATGAGAGTGACAGAGATAGGTAGATCTGTTTGTCTCTTTTACTCTCATGAGTTTCTGCTTTACGCCGACGTTTTCTGCCGACATGGGACTGCACCTTGAAGGAAATTTTTTTATTGTAATATATGAATTAATCATAAAAATATTTCGACCCCCCCAACAAGAATTCCTGTGCACGGCCCTGCGGTTTAGACACTTCGAATTAAATTTTGAGGTTATATAGAATTTGGTTCAAGGGGAGCATCATATAAGAAAAAATTACAGTATTTACCTTGTTACTATTTTCATACAAGTGCAAATTCTCGAAAAGTTATTTCGGTTTAATAAGACTTTGGCGCAGGGCTTATTATTAATATAATTATTTTTATTTAGGGTGGCGGTGGCGGTGGCGTCCCATGATTGCGTTTGTGGGAATGAGAGCAGAATGATAGTATATGCCCGAATTATTATTTCTAGGATGGTTAAAAATAAATCACTTCAATTCGTACACAGTATTTCAACAACACATTCTATACAAAACGTGTCACAGCAAAATATTTCGAGAACAAGAATCAACTTGTTCAAACGACAGTCAAACAAACAAACCTGTCAAACTTAACTGATAACTGCTGATAACTGACTCAACTCAAATAGTGTCACGTGTCACGTCACGTGATGTTGACTGCTTGCGCGCGCAGCGCATGTTGGCTTCCCACCATAGTCCATAGAGATATAAAAATAGACTCTCCTATGAGTGGAAGTGTCTCCCTAATAGAAAGAGAAAGAAGATGAAAGACCCCAACCTGTCTCTCACTAATCGCGTCACTAGAGAGAGACAGATAGTGGTCCTTTCATCTCCTTTCTCTTTCTATTAGGGAAACACTTTCAGTGCATGCCTTTTCACCTCTATTATATATTTCTATGCTTCCCACCGAAAAAATGCTGCCCACGAAGGAATAATAAGGAGACCGAACTAGGGATGTGAGTCGATGAAACGTTTCATTGAAACATTGAAAGTTTCATGAAACAATGAAACGTTTCATTGGATCAAAGTTTCTGAAACATTCCAAAGTTTCATAAAACATATATGCGCATGCGCGTTCACATCATGTTGAAGTTAGGTCATTTTGTGTCGTGCTAGATTCGAAATGAAGAAAACATCATTTCATTATTGTTAAAATTGTATTTTATTATTAATTTATGTATATAAGTTAATTTATTATTTATCTAATGATTTAATTTTTTTAACTGCTTATTTATTTCAATTTTTAATTATTTTCAAATTTCCCGCTCTAATATTTGAAACTTATGAAACTTTGAAATGTTTCAAAAGTTTCATGAAACTTTTCATTTGATCAAAGTTTCATGAAACTTTACAACCCTAGACCGAACTCCGTGGCGCCACTGGGAAATAAAAATTCGACCGTAAGTGCCAGACTTATTCACAGAATACGAAAATCGACTGCGCATGTGCGTAGTTGACACTCTTCTTATTCATGGGAAAGGTGTGCGAGTGAGAAAGTTTGTCAAATTGATGTAAGTTAGAGAGGTTATGTTCGTTTGTTTTGGTGCTTATAAATACTTATAAATATATTTTACTAATTTCTATGTAAATATTTTAGAATAACATAATCACCTCATAATAACTTTTAATAAAATTATATTATTCTTCATGTTCATGCTCCGAAAAACTTTAAACTTTTCAATCAAGTTATGTTACTTCCAAGATTTCTTTATCATATATTACAAATTTAAAAGGTACTTACCTATACTTTTCCTCCTCAAAATTTGTTCACACATTTTTCAAACAAGTACTGGAAATACTGTTTATATATTTATTTCGTTTATCGTTCATATAATATCAACAAACAAACATAACCTCTCTAACTTAAATCAATTTGACAAACTTTCTCACTCGCACACCTTTCCCATGAATAGGAAGAGTGTCAACTGCGCACATGCGCAGTCGATTTTCGTTTTCCTGTGAATAAGTCTGGCACTTACGGTCGAATTTCTATTTCCCGATTCGAGAGGCTTTCCACTGGCAGTTTGGTCTCCTTATTATTCCTTCGTGATGCTGCCAGTGGTCAAAATTTGGCGCGTGATTTAAAATTGAATTAATTTAAGGGCATGTGATACTTTATCATAAAAGTAAATTAGTTAAACCATAATTATACATTCACAATAATAAATATTTTTAGCTAATAAGAGTCAATAAACCTTCGTCTCATGTAAACGATTATGAATGTATAATTGGTTTAACTAATTTTCTCTTATGGTAAAGTATCACATGCCCTTCATAAAGGGCATGCTCTACTGCGCTTTTTGTGAAACATTTTTTTCGGTGTTCACCATATGTTCAAACGAAATGATATATCGCTCTCAAACTTTGGAATATAGGAAATGAGACATTAAATTGCGTTTCTATATTTAGTGGAGTCATAATTTTGAAAAAACATCAAGTTCGTCTACATGAGACGAAGGTTTATATTGATTCTTATTAGCTAAAAATATTTATTATTATGAACGTATAATTAGTTTAACTAATTTGCTCTTATGGTAAAGTATTACACATGTCCTTAAGGCCATGTAAGACTTACCCGATCCCTACCTTACCGACATTTTTTCTCTGCTATGTTACTTCTAAATTTATGGAGATATCAAATTGAAAATTTCTAAAGTTACAGAAAATATGCTAATAAGGCCATTTACCTCCGTTTAATACAGACGGAGGTAAATGGTCTAGTTTTAGTGAAAAATATTTATTATTGCGAACGTAAAGTTGCGGAAACTAAATTGCTCTTATCTTAAAGTATCACACGGCCTTAATTCGATTTTGAATTGCGCGCCAATATGCATGTATGTATATGCGCCACGGAGTATGCGCGATACAATATGTATGCATGTTACCCACTGTAGATAAAGAAGTTTTAGCTTCTATGTATGTATCAATGTTTCGTAATAATGTAATGTGTAATGTTTTTATTAGTTTTGTGGTTTTGTGTTTTGTTTTGTCTCGAACTCTTATTCAATACATCAATCAACATCAATAATCGCATTAACTACAGGTGAATTATTTAAAGAATACAGAATACAGTAATAATGAGCTATGCAAATGCAAATGTTCTCCAGAAAAATGAAAAAAGGCTTTTTTAAAAATGCGTATTCAGCAGTCGTCTTTCTGAATCGGAATGATATGAATTTCAATCGGTCTCCAAAATTTAAATAGTTTTAACCAAAATAAAACTCCGATTGAACAGAAATTTTTTTTAATCTTATTAGACACTTTTCAATCGGATTTTATTTGATATATTTATAAATTATATTTTCAATAAACCTCTTTTTTTTTGAGGTTATATTGTCATCTCTGATATTGCTACATTTTATACCAAATTTTAAATTTTTTATTATATAAAGTTTGTTTAGAAATTTAATAAATTCAAATAAACTATCTAAATTTTTTAAAACATATTTTCCACCTGTTTCAGTATCATCAAATTTATAAATGGCAGAGCAGATGGATAATCTACTTAAAAGAACGAGGGTTCCCTACAGTAGATACAGAGAGATAATGCAGAGAAAAATATTCTATAAAAGAGAAACCGAGGAAGAAGAAGAAGAAGAAGAAGAGGAAGAGGAAGACGAAGAAGAAGAAGAAGTAGAAGATGAAGAGGAAGATGAAGAAGAAAACAATTACAACAATGCTTTTAAACTAGATGATGAAGAAGAATCAATTTCCGTATGCTAATAGTTTTATAAAATTTATCTTTTACATTGAAAGCTATGAAAATAAAACATATTTTTATATTTTGCAGACTCGGATGGAAAATACCGTTAAGAGAAAGCGATTAGTCGTATCCTCTGAAACATTCAATAAAATACAAAATTTTGCGGATCCACATGAAGCATGCAGAACTTCAATTCTCGATCTGAAAGAGAAGTTGCATCAGAAAACCATGGAAATCATGGGATGGAAAAGAAAGTGTATGGAACATGCTAGCACTATACAAAGTAAAAATGAAACGATAAAAAATTTACGGTTTCTTAATGAAGAGCTGCAGGCTACTGTAATTAATGGTTTCGATGCAATTAAAGGTATTAAGATGACGATCGGGTTCTTTTGTAAATTTTCTTTATAGATTTTATATATATATAATTAAAAATAAGAATAAATAATTAAATACGCTTTTTCAGATATGATACAAAACAAGAAAAGTACGGAAAAATCCAAGGAACTGATTAATGACGTTGTTTCGAAAACAGTGGTTACTAAACCGAAGTCTGATGTCGAACTGAAAGTTGGAGCTTTGTCCAAAGATCAGAAAATGGTAAATTTCATTTTCACATAAAAATTATTAAGGGCGTTGGACCCAAGTGTTAAGCTCAAAATTCCATTCTCCATTTTACTCAACGAAAATTATAGATAAATATTTTTTCGCTCTGTAGCACTAATCTTTTGTCAAATATAAGACTGCATACAGAGCGAAAAAATATTTAATTTCGATACTTTCTGCACAAAACGAAGAATTCAAAATCTAACTTCAAAATTGAATATTTTCATTTTACTTAAAAAATATTTGAATTAGATATTTTCTCGCTCTGTAGACATAATTCTAGTTAAGAATTAATTAACTCTACACAGGGAAAAAATTCCAAATTTAATTTTTGTTGAGTAAAATGAAGAAATCGAATTTTTAGACTAGAATTTGGCTCCAACACCCTTAAAATCTATTAAAATTCCTTGAAATCTTATATAATTTCACAAAATCGTTTACGCATCATAAAAATCTCGTGAAATCTTTTTAAATTCAATAAGGAGCTTTGAAATTCCCTAAAATACATTAAAATCGCTAAATAAAAATTCTGAAAAACAAAAACCCCACAAAATCCTTTACAAATCAAAAATAATTTTTGAAATTTTTTTTTAATTCCACGAAGAATATTTAAATTCCCTAAAATCATTTTAAAAATGTCAATTTCTTAACATTTTTACAAACTTCTTAAAATTCTTGAAAACCTCTTGAAATTCCATAAAATTCTACAAAATCTTTTATAAATCATAAAAATCTTGTGAGATTCTTTAAAATTTCAAACAAATCTCTTAAAATCACTTAAAAAAATATTTCTTAAAATTCTTACAAGCCTTTTAAAATCCTTTATAATTCCATGGAAAACTTTTAAATCCTTTAAAATACGTAAAAGTGTGTTAAAATTTTGTGAAATTCCACAAAATCTTTTAAAAGTCAAAAATAATTTGTAAAATTTTTGTTAATTCCACGAAGAATATTTAAGTTTCCTACAATCATGTTAAAAGTGTTAAAATTTCTTAAAATTTTTACAAGCTTCTTAAAATTTTTGAAAACCTCTTGAAATTGCATAAAATTATACAAAATCTTTTATAAATCATAAAAATCTTGTGAGATTCTTTAAAATTCCAATCAAATCCCTTAAAATCACTGTTAAAAAAACAAAATTTTTTTTAAATCTTCCAAGTTTCTTAAAATCCTTTATAATTCCATGGAAAATTTTTAAATCCTTTAAAATACGTAAAAATCTCTTAAAATTTTGTAAAATTCCACAAAATCTTTTAAAAATCATAAAAATCTCATGAAATCCTTTAAAATTCTATGAGGAAAATTAAAATCCCTTAAAATTACTATTAAAAAAAAAAAAAAAATTCTTAAAATTCTTATAAGCTTTTTAAAATCCTTCAAAATACCTTAAAATTCTTTAAATTCCCTAAACTTTCTTAAAAATCTCTTAAAATTGCATGAAGTCCTTTAAAATTTCACTAAATCTTTTAAATATTATACAAATGAAACCTCTTAATTGGACCCAAATGTTAAGCTCAAAATTCCATTCTCCATTTTACTCAACGAAAATTACACGTAAATATTTTTTCCCTCTGTAGCGCTAATCTTTTTTCAAATATAAGACTGCATACAGCGCGAAAAAATATTTAGTTTCGATACTTTTTGCATAAAATGAAGAATTCAAAATCCAACTTCAAAATTGAATATTTTCATTTTACTTAAAAAATATTTGAATTAGATATTTTCTCACTCTTTGCGCATAATTCTAGTTAAAAATTGATTAATTCTACAGAGTGAAAAAAATTCCAAATTTAATATTTGTTGAGTAAATTGAAGAAATCGAGTTTTTAGATTGGAAGAGAGATTGGTTAATTAGATTAGTTAAGAGCTTTAATTTAATTAAATTTTTTAAAATTTTAATTAGATTGGTTAAGAGCTTTCACATAATTTTTCTATTACCAGTTTCACATGGGACGAGGAGTCTACATTCCGATAGAAGCTTACATGAGAGCTAAAATACAGACTCGTAGTAATTCTCATTTTGTAAAAATAATAGCACTCTCTCTCTTCGGAAAACAAACTTTATTGAAAAGTACTGTTACCGGCAAAGGAAGTAATCGCAATAGGTGTAAAAAACTGCCGGAATTGTCACTTGAAGGTGCCAAACTCTTAGCCATAAAAGGTATTATTTGAAAAATTCCATTTGAAATTTGATTAATAATATGAATTATAAACCGTGTAGAGAAATTGTGATTATTAATAAAACTAAATGTAATATTTTCAGATACATATAATTACTGGCTGCAGACGGAAAAGAAGATGGACATTAAAGAAGCAGAAATCGAGTCCTGTCGGATTTTTAGTTACATCTCGAAACAAATTTCGGATATGAAAAGTACGTTTTAAGGGACTTTTAGGGCTGGGGATGGTTTAAAGGGTAGAACTTCTGTGAAGGGTTGAAGCAACAAGACTCTTCAAATATTAATTCTGAATTAATTTTCCAGAGGAGAAAAAAGTAATAGGTGGTAAAGTAACGGAACTAATTGCCTCTCAATCTAAGAATGCAGAAATGGAGGATAATGACGATGAAGTTGACGACAATGGAACTGAAGAAAGCGAAGAAGAGGATAGCAAAGATTTCTCCACGGATTATGCAGACACCGAAATTAAAATTGAAGCGGCGGATGGTCCTAGCGAAATAAAATTGGAGAATTTGGAAAACGAAGATTGTATAGAAGTTAATGAAGATTTTGGGGATTTTAATGACCCATTAGGGTAAAGATTGAAGTAATTATTATTAAATACAACTTCTGTCACTATTTTTACTTTTGAAAATATCTCTGTTTGATATAGTATATATGTAAATAAACTCTTCTTTGTTTCTACTAATAAAATGGTGTCAAGTGTCATTTCATCTGACTAGAAGTTAAAACCTTCAAATATAAATCTCAATCTAGATTTAAAATATAGAGAAAGAATAATATCTGCAGAAATATGATTGAAAAATTAACTTCCAAGATTTTAAAGGTATTTAATTTTCTATTCGGTATTAAAATATAGATATAAAAAATAGATGTAAAAGACATTTTGAGTTTCAGCTTACTATTTACATGGGCTGGATAGCAGTTTCATATTTTTATTTACAAGAAGAAAGTTCTCCTTCGGTTACTGATCCAATTGACGAATCTGGTTGGGTTCCTGATGGAGCTTTCGCAAGAATAATTGGTTGTACACAAGAAGCTACACTTTAAAGAAATAGTAAAATAATGAAAAGGAGCTATAAATGAAAATGATTGAAATCTAAGAATCGTGAAAGATTTTATTAACATTTACAACCAATCTACAATAAAAAAATACTAGAAGACCAACAAAACTCCGATCCAAACGATTTCTCTAATTGTCAACATTCTTCTTTCATTGATAAACAATGTTAATAAAAATTATTACAAAAACTCGGAGTCTAACGATTTTTGTCAAATAAAAGAGTTTGAAATTACTATTTCTCTTTAATTTACGAAATTCATTCCTAACATTTGCAATAATACCTGTATAAAAAATACTCGACCGCAAATAAGTCACATTCATTGCTTATTAATTATAATTATTTCATATTATAAATTCTACTGGAAAAACCCATAAGAATTATAAATTAAATCTAGAAATCACTATCGTAATTTGCAAATAATTGCAAATAAATGGGGAAGTAGTGACTTCATTTTTCTATTGTCTATTATAGAGCTATTGTAGTCTTCAACTGTGTTTCAACATTTTTAGTCACTTCTTGGCACTTTTCGTTTCTTAAATTGATGGTTTTGGTCAAATGTACATCAAAAGTTGAGAAGCTCGGAAATTTTGAATTCGTAATTAAAATTCTTACTCAATCTCGATCATTCCATTTTGTTCTGGTTTCTCAACTTCCTGATTATTTTTTAGCTGCGCCTCCCACATTTTCTGATAAACTCCGCCGAAAGAAATGAGATCTTCGTGTTTTCCCCTTTCGACAATTTCGCCCTCTTTCAGAACTAAAATCTCGTCTGCGTGAATAATCGTGGAAAGTCTGTGAGCGATTATAATTGTCGTGCGATTCGTGCAGACTCGATTTAAAGCTGACTGGATATTTCTCTCAGTTTCCGTGTCCAAAGCGCTTGTAGCTTCATCGAGCAAAACGATTTTTGGGGACTTCAAAATTGTCCTAGCAATTGCAACTCGCTGCTTTTCGCCTCCACTGAGACGAAGACCTCTTTCTCCAACCTGAAAAATTAATATTTTTTTAAATTGAATTTCATTTATTTAAAAATATTTAATTCAACGAACCTGTGTTTCATAACCGTCCGGGAATGACAAAATCCTTTCATGAATATCGGCATATTTTGCAGCTGCGACGATATCGGCTTCTGGGGCATCTATTCTTCCATACTGGATATTATATTTAATAGTATTATTAAACAAAACTGTATCTTGAGGAACAACTCCTGCAAATAAATAAATAAATTATAATTAGCTATTGAATTTTTTCTCTTCTCTATTAATATTTTTAATTTTTATAGAATTAATTAGAAAAAAAGGGTACCTATCGCGCTTCGTAAACTATCCTGCTTCACAGTTTTAAGATTCTGTCCGTCGATTAATATTCCTCCCTGTTCCACGTCATAAAATCTGAAGAGTAATCGCATAAGCGTCGACTTTCCAGCACCGGAGGGACCAACCAAAGCGACAGTTTTTCCAGCAGGGACGACGAAACTCACATTTTTTAGTACAGTTCTTTCCGGGTTGTAACTGAAAGTTACATTCGAAAATTCAACCTGACCACGTTTCACTATCAGAGGATTAGCACCTGGCGCATCGATAACTTCCTGTTCTTCTCGAAGAAGATCAAACATGTTCTCCATGTCGACAAAATTCTTCTGAATCGCTCTGCAAATTCAGAAATTAAATTAATTTAGGCAAAATATTCCCCGGTCGAAATTTCTTCAACTTTGGTCGATTTTGAAGCGAATTTTTCGAATCGAACTTTAAAGTTTTTATCAGTTCTTTACCTGTAATAAGTTCCGAACCAATTTAGGGGAACGTAGAGTTGAATAATGTAACTCGCGAACAAAACATAGTCGCCAATTGTCAAGCCTTCGCCATCGATGACCTAGAAATAAAAGAAAAGGTTTAGAAAATTAAGGAATTATTTTAGAGTTTCTAAATTTAATTTAAAAATTGATAAATTAATTAAGACAAACCATGCGAAGACAAAGAAGTGAACCAGCGAGCAATCCACTGCAGACAATCACATTTTGCATCGTATTTAAAATATTGAGAGTAATCATCGACTTCCATTCTTCGATTTGGAAATTCAAAATAGCCTCTCTGTAAGAATCCACCTCGTAACTTTCTGCTCCATAATATTTAACTGTTTCGAAATTTAATAAACTGTCGACGCTTCTCGCTTTTGTCGCATTGTCTGCTAAATTCATCCGTCTCTGGAATTTTGTTCGCCACTCGGTCACCGAAATTGTCGCAACTGAAATTTTATATTTATTAGAATTGGAAACTAAAAAAGAAGCAAATAAAACTCACCAATATAGAGAACCATCGTTGAAAAAACGATGAGGCCGAACCACTTGTTAAAGACACTCACGAAGAAAATGACAGCGATGATTATATCTACAATTGTCGGAACAATTGAAAATAAAATATAGTTGAGTAAATTATTGATAGAATCCGTTCCTCGATCCATGACCCTCAAAACTTCTCCAGTTTTTCTTGAGAGATGCCATCGCAGACTCAAATTATGTAAATGCCTGTAAATCGTATTCATTTATATTAAAATTTAAGTCGAGGCTTAAAAATTAGTCTATATAATATTAGAAATAGAAATTTACCTAAACAGTTCGATTTCGACTTCTCGTGTCGTGTACTGCTGAATTCGAATCCAGAAAAATGACCTCAGGTTATTCAGCAAACCCATTCCACCGGTTCCACCTCCTTGCAGAAATTTGAAGCCCACATAAAGCAAAACCAGATCCCATCTTTGAAAAAAAAAAAATCTTAATTTTAAGCACTAATATTCAGGGTGGTCACAAGATTCAATTTTTCAATTTCCCTGACATTTCCTAGAAACATCTTAAAATTCCACGAAATCCCTTCAAATTTGTTAATATTTCAGGAAAACCCCTAAATTTTTACTAATTGTTTTAAAATTCCTCAAAAAACTTCAAAATCTTTTAAAATTCCTAAAAATTTCTTAAAATTTCCTGTAATCCTTCAAAATTCCATAAAAAACTTTCAGAATCTCGTGAAATATTTTTAAATTCCACGGGGAATTTTAAAACCTCTTAAAATGCATTAAAATATCTTAAAATTATTGGAAATCTATTGAAATCCCTTACCTATTAAAATTCTTCAAAATTTGTTGAAATATTTTTAAAATCCTAGAAACATTTTTAAATTTCTTAAAATTCCACTGCCTCTAAAAAAAAACTCTTGAAATAAAAAATCTCATAAAATCTTTTAAGAATCAAAAATGACTTTAAATTTTTTAAATTGTATGAGGACTTTTAAAATTCCTTACAATCATTTTGAAAATGTAAAAATTACTTAAAGTTTTTACAAGCTTCTTAAAATCCTTTAGAATTCCACGAAAAACTTTAAAATCCCTTAAAATACGTAGAGATCTCTTAAAATTCTTGAAAACCTCTTGAAATTCCGTAAACTTCTACAAAATCTTTTATAAATCATAAAAATTTTGTGAAATTCTTTAAAATTCCATGAAGAAAATTTAACTTCCTTAAAAAAAACTTTAAAATAATCGAAATTTCTTAAAATTCTTACAAACATTTTAAAATCTTTTTAAATTCCACGGGAATATTTATAATCCCTTAAAATCTCTTTAAAATCTTATAAGTTTCTTAAAATCCTTTATAATTCCAAGAAAAACTTTAAAATACCTTAGAATACGTAACAATCTTTTAAAATTTTGGAAAAATTTTCTAAATTCCACCTAATCTTTAAAAAATCGTAAAAATCTCAAGTCTTTTAAAATTCCTCAAGGAACTTTAACATTCCTTAAAATTCTTTGAATTCTCTAAACTTCCTTAAAAATCTCTTAAAACTTCACGAAGTTCTTTAAAATTCAACTAAATCTTTTAAATATTATACAAATCTCTTATAATCACTTTAAATTCCTAGAAACCTCTTAAAATTCTTTAAAATTATTGAAAATGTCTTGAAATCTTTAGAAGCCTAGAAAATCTGAAAGAATACCTGAAAATTATTTATAATCCTTCAAAATCATTGGACAATTTCTGAAATTTGTTAAATAAACTATAAAAATTATATATGTAATACGACAAAAATAACGTAGTTAGCATAAATGTCAATTTCTATTTTCCCTGACAACTACTCGCATTTCCCTGACATTTCCCTGACTTCCCTGACATGTGGCCACCCTGAATATGAAAAAAAGAAGCCAACCTTCAAAGCTTCTTAAATATTTATTTACCTAAATTGAAGAGGAATCGCAGAAACGCTGTCAACGATTTTTTTGTTATAAATCGGAACATAGACGTTGATAATTCGTCCTAAGACAAGCAAGGTGAAGCATAGAAGAACCCGAAGTTGGAGTAAAAAGTCAGTCTTTGGCCATAAAAATGGAGCCAAAGTCTTAACTTTGTACCAGGCATTTTTCCAGGTCGATGAATTATCATCTGGGCGCTAAAAAATGAATAAAATCCAGATTGTAAATTCGAAAGTTATACTTTAAATTGTTTAATTTTTTAAGATATTAAAATAATGAATAAGTAGTTTTTAAAAGTGTGAAAATAATAAACTTACACCTTGATAATATCGATATCCTTGACTTTGGTCATCGTTGATGTTTCGGTAATCTGAAATGGAACTAAAGACAATTCCTGGTGCCCGTAGTCCGAGGGCGAAAATCAGAAGACTACTGGCATAGCGGAGAACAAATAGTGCCATTTCTATTTGGTCCGTGAGTCTGCAAATAGATTTCATATAAATAGAGTTGAAATCTAAGGAACCACACTCGTCAAACTTTAGATTTAAGATTTGAAATTTGAACAAAAAAAGATTATAAAATTATAATTAGTATTACACTATTATTAAAAAATTTAAATCGCCTATTCAAAAATCTGCAAATATAAAATTCATTTAGATTGAAATGAGTGAATTTCTATAATTTCAAATAATTACAAATGAAGGAATTTTAAACTTACGTGTTTAAATGGAACCACCATTCGCTGCGGCCGATGTTAATGAAAACTAAATTTTCAGAAACAAAGGCTAAGGTCCAAAATCCCAAAAGGACCAATCCATGACCCCGAGGAGGGACGCTTGGGAGTAATTTGTGACGCTCCACTCTCAAAACATACACCGAATAAGGATACGCAATCACAGTTAACATCGTTGTCAAAAGCTGTGGATTTAAAAAATCAAAAATTAAAAGTGTTACGTATTTTCAAAAATACAAAGGTTTGAAACTTTAAGGGCGTTAGACCCAAGTGTTAAGCTCAAAATTCCATTCTCCATTTTACTCAACGAAAATTATAGATAAATATTTTTTCGCTCTGTAGCACTAATCTTTTTTAAAATATAAGACTGCATACAGAGCGAAAAAATATTTAGTTTCGATACTTTTTGCATAAAACAAATAATTCAACATCCAACTTCAAAATTGAATATTTTCATTTTACTTAAGAAATATTTGAATTAAATATTTTCTCGCTCTGTGCGCACAATTTTAGCTAAAAATTGATTAATTCTACAGAAGGAAAAAATTCCAATTTTTAATATTTGTTAAGTAAAATGAGGAAATCGAGTTTTTAGATTGGAACTTGGCTCCAACACCCTTAAAGGGACTGATCTAAGATTTATAAATAATGATTGAAAATTACAAACATACCATGTAGCCATAAACAGTTTTGTCATCCAAAACAGTAGCTTGCAAAATAATTCTCGAAACGCTGAGAATTGGTACGAAATACAAACAGAATTTCTGCAAGTTGTATAACTTGCTTCTCGGCAAAATAGTAGGACTCAAATTCGTTCCATATTGACGATACATCCATAGCTGTATCGATCCGAAAATTAAAATGTACAACGAGATTATTGCGGTACTAACTGTGTCCATAAAACATTTGGATATTCCATGGTTCACCCAAATTTCAGTAAACGTTATGTTCGGTGGACAAAAAGTTTGGCAAAATTTGACGGTCGTGTTTGTACTGTTACTATCCATCTTGAAAATTATTTTTCGTACCCTTTAACGACTTGAAAACATCAATTTATTTATGATGGGCACTTTATCTCCACCTGCAAATAAATAGAACAATTATTTAAAGATTCTATTTATTAAAATTATTATTTATTTATTTTTTATTATTTTATTATTATTATTATTTTTATTTATTTTTTATTTTTCATTTTACTCGAGAAATAATAGAATTAGGTACATTTTCGCTCTATAAATGTAATATTTTTCGAAATATACATACATACATAATAAATATACATACCTAAAGGTATGCCCAAAAATATTTAGTAAAATAATATTTTTATTGAGTAAAACGAAGAAAACTTATTTTGAAATTAGAACTTAGATCGAGTTACTTAAATAGATCTAAAATGTAAAAAAATAATAATAATAGATAAATTTAATTAATTATTTAAAATAAGTAATTCTTAAATAAAAAAAGCAATCAAATTATATAGTACAAAATATAAATTTGGAGCAAAATTCCATGTCCAACGACCTTACAATTACTTTATACAAAAAAAATTCAATTATATGAATAAAAATTTCTAGAAGGAGTGATATAATCATCTTATCATTTATTAATGCTTATTGCTATATCACTATTATCACAAAAATCCTTGGAATTAATCAGATTCGGATTATTCAATAAAGAATGACTCACCTTTTTTTGCTCTTTTTAATTTTCAAAATTTTCGAAACTGCCACTGAATGCAATTCTATAATTAAAATAGAATACTATACATGTAATTCACTAATGACAAACAATTCACAAATAGAAATAATCACGATAATCACAAAATTATGATAATTATAAACACATGATTTTATTTCCTCCCCTAACCTAACCTTATAGTATTGAATGTCGGAAATTTCGCTCCAAAATCAATGAAAGATTGCACAATTCTTCGTAATCAAATAAATAAATTACTAGGAAATTACGCTGGAGGAAATAAATCGAGTATCTTCATTGTCATTCATTTTTACACGATATCTGGATTATTTTTCGAATTTTATGTCAGAATTCTGATTTTTGAAACGTCACTTTGCTAGTCAGCTGATATTTGTAAGAACTTTACATTCCAGGGACGTGTGTATAAATTATGGTTAAACTAAATAAGAAAGTCTTTCTTAATTCGATAAATTTCGTGTATTTTTTATTTCTTCTTCAAATTCTATTCTACGGGGTTATTTCTTAAAAGTGATAATTAGATTTTCAAATAGAAAATATAAGGCAAAGTAAGAATATATTTTACCATTTTCCCGGGGTTCTAGAAATTCTCAGTACGTTACTGATAACCACGAAAGTCAAGAGACTGGTAAGACAGCTACGACGCTATGACGCTTGGTGCCCCGTGCGTCTGACAAATATGATGTTTTCTCTACTATGAAGCCTGGAGATGAAACATCTGATCGTACGTTCTCCTAAAGCAACGAACGAATTTTGGAGACACACTAGTGAATGCTCAGACATTCCGTGAGCTCATTCTAGACATTTAAAAGTGCAAGTGCAGGGTGTATTATCGGCTAGTTATATTGTTGACTGGTGACAGAACTTTGCTGAACTACGTCACTGGTCACATGACCTAAACGACTGTTGCGATTGGTTGGAATCAACCGAATTTTCATGATGGCAGCTGACTTCCGTCCACCTGTCAATGAACTTCCGCCTTCATCAATCATCACATCACTCTCTTTCTGAAAGTTGTAAGGGCAAGAAGTCATATTTTCCGTAGAAATTGTATTTGGAGCCAAGTGGCTATTTCTGTAAGGATATCCGGATTAATATAAATAATATTCTTCTCATCGATAATGGCCGAGGTATGGTAAAATCTCTTGTTCTGGCAAGCGATATAAAGTAGATTTAAATGATTTGTGGACTTTTTTGTACAGACCACTTTATCTCGCTTCGCCATTTTCTGTTTCTGTTCTTATAGTTGCTGATTTCTTTTGGAGTGAGTTTATTATCTTATCTCGGGAGTGCTCGTATTCAATTTAATTATGTTACGCTTATGTTTTATTTGGAACATTCAATTATTTTATTATAATTTATCGGTCTCGTATTAAATTCAGTTTCACATTAACGATATTGGGTGTGGTTGTAGCGTTACATAACGTGCCCACCAGATATTCGTCCATTATTCGAGAATTGAATCTTCAATTCAATTCCCCATTTTCAATTTATTAAACGAGTATTGTATTGCAAACTAGATTTTTGTTGCATTGTATCACAAACTAATTTAATTTCTTTGAGTTTTAGTTACGTAATGACGTAACTACGTAATCGTTATGTCGCGTGATTTCATTATGTAATCTGTTTGAACTTCCGGTTATATAACATGTTATTTTGATTTTCGAATATTTTCTTTTTGTCAAATACATCTAATTGTTTCTCGTAAGAATTTGGTCTCAATTCATTCCGTTGTGCCCTTTAATCTACGACCTTGAGATGCCGAACTAACTGCCCTAATAGCACATTCTATTCCTGGGACGTTCCTGGACGTTCCTGGAACGTTCCTGGAACATATGAACGTTCCAGGAACGTCCCAGGAACAGAATGTGCTATTAGGGTGGTTAGTTTATTTACAGGTTTTTCAGGTTAAGGAGGTGCTGTGTGAGAGAGATTGATGGTGAGGGTGAACAAGAGAGCGGAGGGGACTTTGAGTGAGAGTTTCAGAGATCTGCTTTTTGATTATCTTTAAAACCTGACTGTATACATAATTTAGTAACATAATTGTTGGCTAAATTATTCCAGAGAAATAAACAGATAAAGATGAAGCAATTTCTGCTCGAAATGGAAAAAAATATTAGAAAAAACATTTTTTTTTTTATTATAAATTATAAATTTCTATGATAAATTGAATTTTTTATTTACAAAAGAAACGAAATTGGAGAGCGATTTAACTATTCCAAAAGGAAAAGATAATAAAATAAGTCAATTCAGAAGAATTCTATTTTCTTAAGAAATACAGTTTTAATGCGTAAGTGGAAATACTGAGCTCAATCTTAGTTCATATTGCATAGCAACACAAAGTAAACATTACAATAATTATTATCCTAATATTTATAATATATTCTCACTCAGATTCAATTCTAATTAATTTTTTTTTTAATTACTATAAAAAATCATTCTTTAAGTAGATATAAAATCTCTAAATATTTAGAATCTCGTGATCATATTTTCGGATTTTGAATCCTCGTCTGAGAAAAATCCCAAGTTTCTAAATCCGCCCTCAGTTTCTTCTTTGATGTCTTTTATGGTTAAAACGTCTTCACTTGAACCGTAGACTTCTTGTTTGAAGTTCTCGATTTCTTCCTCGTCCTCTTCGTTAATAAAATTTTCGACACTAGGTGTGATTGGCAAAATTGGGTGTTCTTTGTTCAAAACTGGCCAACTGGTAGTTTTTTGCAGTTCATATTCGACGGTCAAGTATCTGTAATAAAAATTGTTTAGCAAATTTAATTTCATAGTTTTAAATTGTTAAATTTATGATTTTATAATTTCTTAAATTTATCTCACCTCTTCCTCGATTTCTCCGGCCGGTAAAACTTCTTCTTAAATTTCTTTTCAATCAAAAATTCCACGAAGAAAGTCTCGATAATCAAGCAAACAAAAAAATTGATAACTGCAAGGGCCAAAATCATTGCTCTCCAGTCATAAACAGGTGGTAAGACAAGTTGCAAAATAGAGACAACCCAACCAGCGGGATACATTGTTATATAAACTCCCACAGCAATCATCAAGACGACAGAAAAACTGAAAGTTTTATTCGTATAAATCGCCTTCCTGTAAGGTTTTCCCCTGGAGAAAATAACCGCCATCGTTATATACTGGAACATGGAAGTGCAAAAGACAGAATAATTTTCATAGCACGCGTAACTCAACGCGTCTTTCATTTTGAAAGGAGTGAACCAAGAAAATTGCTGGACTGCGTAAAAAGCACCAGCTTGGAAGATCGTCATCACGATCATGTGAATAGTCAACGAAAATATGGGAGTGAAGCTTAAAAGACTCGTCATTGGGGGCTTTTTTGATAGTTTTCCTTCATAGGCTTTCGTCTTTCCAAAAAAGAAGGCGAAATTGACGATTAGGCAAATATCGATGAAGAGGAATTGAAAATCCGTTAGATTTGAATCGATCGAGTAGAGGATGATTACTGAGAGAAATTCTGTGAGGGAATAAGTCACCATGAACTTGAAAATTCCGAAAGAGGTAACAAGAGCTGCTCGTCCTTGTTGTATTACTGTCGGGACGCAAGTTATGTCCGGAATCCGGGAGGTGAAGGGACTCGCGACACTAAAAATAAATGAAAAAGGTTTATTTTAGTAGTTGAAGAATTTTTTTGCATATTTAAGGGCGTTGGACCCAAGTGTTAAACTCAAAATTCCATTCTTCATTTTACTCAATGAAAATCATAAATAAATATTTTTTTGCTGTGTATCTTTTTTCAAATATAAGACTCCATACAGAGCGAAAAAATATTTAATTTCGATACTTTTTGCATAAAATGAAGAATTGAAAATCTAACTTCAAAATTCATTATTTTCATTTTACTTAAAAAATATTTGAATTAGATATTTTCTACCTCTGTAAGCATAATTCTAGTTATGACTTTATTAATTCTACAGAGGGAAAAAATTACAAATTTAATATTTGTTAAGTAAAATGAAGAAATCGAATTTTTAGATTAAAACTTGGCTTTAACACCTTTAAGGTTACTTTAAAGATATTTTTATATTTAGAATGGTAGACATCGTCTTTGTAGTGCTTAAAACAGAATAAAGACGAGAGTTTTTAATATAAAAAATATTATAAAAAAAAAAATAAAAAAAAATATTATATAAAAATATAAGCTTTGTATACCTGGATTCAGCTTCTGAGAGTGAGATTCCTACATGGGCTGCTTTCAGTGCGCCGCAATCATTTGCCCCATCTCCACACATTGCTGAAAATCAAAATTTAATTAATTAATTTATCTAAAGTTACAATTGTTACAAACGTAACTTCAATTTTTTTTAAATCTTCAATTTATTGCTGAGAATTACAGTAAGAACCAATTTGCTGAACTTGCAACTTTCCGTAGCAATAAATCGAAGCTATTTAGCGGACTAATTCGAATGAACGAACTAGATATTTACTCCTTAAAATAATTAACTATATTATTAATAAATTAATTAAATAATTAATTATATATATATTGATAAATTTTATATATATATGTAATTTATCAATATATTAAATTAAAAAAAATATCTAAATTGAAATTAAAGTAAAAAATACAGACCTACGTAATAACCGAGTTGCATTAACTCAACAACCAGCTGCTGTTTCTGGTCACTCGTCATCCTCGCAAAAACTGCACCCCTTACGCAAACTTTGGGTATAATATCCGGATAAAATTCGCAGAGAAGCTGCCACGTTTGTCCAGTGAGAGCAAATCTGTAATTCCCTTTGCTCATTCCCTTTTCCAAACTTTCGAACGATTTTAGTGTCATCTTATCTTCTGACTTCTAGAATTCGAAATTCAATTCAGTATCAATTTTCTTTTATCACTCTATAAATTTATTTTACCTTCTAGAAAAAATCAAGGATATTTACAAATTTAACTGGAAGTCCCTGGACATTAAAAAAT
This sequence comes from Synergus itoensis, assembly GCA_904066005.1. NCBI lineage: Eukaryota > Metazoa > Arthropoda > Insecta > Hymenoptera > Cynipidae > Synergus > Synergus itoensis. Next base: position 205,039 of record CAJFCP010000171.1, on the reverse strand, counting down.
ATTTTGGGAAGAGATTTCTCCTCTGCTGGAACCGCGGTGATGTTTATCACAGTTTCGTCATGTGAGAGAATGCCACATTCCTTCGCAACACTGACCGCCGTTTGAATATTGTCACCTAAAAAAAATACAAAAAAAATTCATTATAAAATGTACTCATAAATGATTTTATTTAAATATTTCATTTCAATGTACCTGTGATCATTATCACGTGAATATTGGCATCCCTCAGCTTTTTTATCACCTCCACCGTCGGTTCCTTTAATCTATTTTCCAGAATCACGAGACCAAGGAACTCTAAATTTTTCTCGACTAGTTCCCTCGGCATCCTTTGAATCTAAAATACCATCAAATTTATGATCCTATTTTAAAAAATCCTTACAAATTCTACAAAATCTTTTAAAAAAGATAATTTTTTTTTTAAATCCCTCAAAATCTTTTAAATTCTATAAAATATTTTAAAAGTCATAAAAATCTCTTGAAATCTGTTCAAATTCGTGAAAACTACTTAAAATACTCAGAAACTTCTAGAAACTTTTTAAGATTCTACGAAATCTCGAAAAGTTTGAGAAAATTCTTAAAATTTCTTAAAATTTTAAAAACTTTCAAGAAGTATCTACTTGAAAGTTTTTAAAATTCTATGATAAAAATTATTAAAATACCTTTTTATGTTTTAAAATACATTAAAAGTATTAGAAACATCATTAAATTCCATGAAATCTTTAAAAATTGCATAAAATATTGAAAAATCTGAAAATTCCTTAAAATTATTAAAAATCTCATGAAATGAAACCGAAATTTCTTTAAAATCTCGTATACATTGTTGTTCGAAACCTCTACTCTCTAAATTTGAATCAGCGAAATTCCGCTGGTTCAGATTAAGAGAATGATAAACTTTGGATGACTTGAAGTTATAAGAAGTAAAAAAAATAATCGTGCGCGTAGCGCGCGTGTTAGTTTGCTATTTGTACATTAAAAAAAGAGCGTTTGCAGACTTTAAGAGCTTATAGGTAGAATCTAGACTACTAGAACCACCCCGAAATTATTTTTTTCCTTACTTTGCTGTAACTGCAATCCAGAGTCGTAGATCCCAATGCAATAACTCTATAACCCTGTTCAGTATATTTTTTCAGGGTTTCTGTTATATCCCTCGGAATTGTCTCAGGCCTGCTGAGACTGAGTATCATTTCCGGTGAGCCTTTCGTATAGGCTTTGAAGATCCCGGAGCCCAAAACTCTTACTATCACAGACATTCGCTGAAGAGAACTCGAAAACTGATACTGATGGACGATTCCAATCTCGGAAACTTCGTTCATATTTTCTGTGAAACTCTCGTCTTTTGGAGGCCTCACTATCGAGGGCGCCAGAAGGTCATATTTACTCGTATCTTCCACTTCCGGTTCTTCTAAAACCCATCCAGTGCTCTCAAACATCTGAAAAAATTTTAATTACCGGATCATTGTTTATTTCATTGGAAATTTCTTAGTTTCTGATTTAGAATAATTTTAGTTAGATAAGAACCTTAACATCCAAAGGATCACCACAATATTCGCCATTAATTAAAGTTAAACTATGACAGACGAGCATTCCTTCAAAAATCGGATGATTTTTGAGCTTTGGTATATTTTTTTCCGCTTCTCCAAGCTCGTTATTTGAACTTGGAACCACGCCCCACATATCGAGACCATCTTCTGTAAGAGTTCCTGTCTAAAATTAAAATTAGAATTAATTGACTTTAGAAATTTTTTTTTTAATTACAATTCACAGCTATTTTCTCAAAATTAACAATTCTTTAGTTAGAAATATATACATTTTTTAATTAAATCGATTTTTCGCTATTTATACCTTATCGAAACAAGTACAATTAATACTGCCGGCAACGTTAATCACTCGATTGTTGATGCAATAAATTTGAGCTCTTTTTAATCTAACTTGAGCGTAGATTTTTCCTACTGTCATTGCTGCTGGAAGTGCTGGAGGAATTACTATCGTAATTATATCTAGAGCCTTTATTGCTATCACACTTGCTGTGATTCCTCTTGAGGCCTAAAAAAAATATTGAAAAGATTGAAGAAAGTTCGAATACAGGTTACCATCAGCTAATAAAGTAGATTTCTATTACTTCGCGGTCGGTAAGAGCGATTTCTACTAATTTATTAATATTTCGGGGTAATGCAGATTACTTTTCTCCCGAAACGAGTCATGTGTGGAAAATTAATCTGCAGTCGGTAAGATGGAAAGTGCGATCAGTTTTATCAACTGCTGGTATAGTTGGAACCTGTTGTACCTACTGAGGGTATATCAGAAATCGATTTTATCAGCTGGTGGTTATATTATTTATATTTAGGAGTTTGTATGTAATTTAAATTTCCTTTTATTTTTTAAACTTACCTTACTGACTATAGTGTATATAAACCCACAAGTTGCGATCATTGAGAGAATTCCAATAAATTTATATGAATCCTGGTCAAATTTGAAATCCGCTGGTGGCGGATAAAGAATTGCAGCCACTAAACCACCTTTGCTCGTTTGTAGACCAGTTCTTATAACTCTCGCTAAAACAGGCTTGTCGCTATAATATCTAAAAAATGAAGGAATAAATTCAAACACAATTATTTATTCATTCTTTATCAAAAGATCGAATTTTATTTAATTTTTAATTTTTAAAAACTTCACCGTGTTTGGATGATGTGCGTCCCTGAGTAGAGCGTATGGTGAGAACATTCCTTAGAATCATAAAATTTATGGTTGTGGGGTAATGGTGTTTTCGTCACTGGCACAGATTCTCCTATTAAAAATAAATAAATAATGAGTTTTTAAAACTATTTTAATTTATTATACATATATATAGCTTAAATTTTTCTTTAATTATTAATTTACCAGTGAGCATAGATTCGTTGACTATACAATTTCCTGTAAGTAATACTGCGTCACATATTACCAATCCTTGAAACCTGGGAAGTTCTATCACATCCCCTGGAACCAAATCTGAACTGGACATACTTTCAAATTCTCCATTTTCCCTCAAAACTCGAACAGTTTCTGTAGAAGCGACCGTGTTTCGAAGATTTTTTTGATTCTGAAAAAAAATTATTCATCCTTTTTTATTTAATTCTCAAAACTAAAAGATCTTAGAGGTGATCTCCTTTACCAGTCGATGATATAGGAGAAATCCTATTTATCGACTAGTGGTATGAGAGAAATCACAATTACTGATTACCGATATAAAAGAAATCTTCTTTAACAGTTGATGGTAAAATGTTGTCCTGTTTTTAACTTACCTTTCGAGTTTCGTGGACAGAACTCGCAATCCCACCAATTGACATGCAAATTATAGCAACGGCGTAGTAATAATAATTCGACGACAACCAAACTATCAGTGTGAAAATTTGGAAGATATAAAATGGATTCAAAATCTCGAGAACGATCAGAAGTCCCACACTTTTTACGGGCACAAGTATCTCATTATATCCGTGAACTATTCGTCTAAAATGTTACAAAATTTAATTGTAGATGTCAGCGTGTTGAGCCATTAATTACATAATTATTTACAATAATTAGATAAAATAGAAAACAATTTTTACCTTAAAAGTTGTTCTTCACTCGATAGTCCTTGTTCTTTTCCTAAATGCAGATCTGAATTAGCAACAAATTTATCCAGGCCAATCAGTTTCGAAAATTCGTTTCTTCTCTCGTCCCAAATGTAACATTGTTTTTTGCACCAAAATGTTCGATAATCGACAACCTCTCGTTGCGTTCCATTTTCCAAATGAAGCTTCAATTTCTTCCCCTCGATTTTCTTTATCAGATCGTACTCGACATTCTTCAGGAATTGTGAAATATACTCTGCTCTGTTTAAACCAATTTCATTCATGATTACAAAGTTCGACTAACAATTTTTATAATTTAATTTTTAGATATCATCGGTTGATAATGTAGATTCCTGGTATACCGTCAGTCGATAAAACGGGTCCCTATTCTTGATATAATGGGAAACCAGTGGACTCAACATGGAACTAAATCTACCGTGGGATTCCAACTGTCGGTATAATAGAAATTGACTTTATCAGCCGTGGGTATAATAGAAATCTTCTTCTACGACAGATGGTACAATTTGATTTTGAAAAAACTTACCCCAAATCTTTGGTCGTTATTTTCTTCACATTCTTCACAAAATAGGTTTTGTGCTTCTCCTGATAATCGTTCTATACAAAAAACAATTTTTAAATTACAACAGGGTGGCCACAAGATTAAATTTTTCAATTTCCCTGACATTTCCCTGACTTTCAGACAACTTTCCCAGACAGAAAAGTATTAAAACTGCGTATAAATTTTCAATAATAATACTATTGAAATTTTTCAAAAGTTTCGTATAATATCACTTTAAATATTGTGAAATTTAAAATCAGTTCACAACATTTCAGGAAAACCCTTAAATTTTCACTAATTGTTTTAAAATTCCTCAGAAAACTTCAAAATCTTTTAAAATTCCTAAAAATCTCTTAAAATTTCCTGTAATCCTTAAAAATTCCATAAAACATTGTCAGAATCTCGTGAAATATTTTTAAATTACACGGGAAATTTTAGAAACTCTTTAAATGCATCAAAATTTCTTAAAATTATTGGAAACCTATTGAAATCCCTTAAAATTCGCTGCAATCTTTCGAAATCCCCAGAAACATTTTTAAATATCTTAAAATTCCACTACAATATTTAAAATTCCATGAAATTTTTTACAATTATTTTACAAAATTGTTTACAAATCATAAAAATCTCGTCAAATTCTTTAAAAGTTCCTAAAGTGCATTAAAATCTCTAAAAAAAAACTCTTAAAATAAAAAAATCACAAAATCTTTTAAAAATCAAAAATGACTTGAAATTTTTAAAATTCTATGAAGAGTAGTAAAATTCCTTAAAATCATTTTTAAAATAGTAAAATTACTTAAAATTTTACAAGCTTCTCAAAATCCTTTAGAATTCCACGAAAAACTTTAAAATCCCTTAAAATACGTAAAGATTTCTTAAAATTCTTGAAAGCTTCTTGACATTTCTTAAACTTCTACAAAATCTTTTATAAATCATAAAAGTTTTGTGAAATCCTTTAAAATTCCATGAGGAACATTTAAATTCTTTAAAATAATTTTAAAATAATTAAAATTTCTTAAAATTCTTACTTTAAAAATTGTTGAAAACTTTTCAAAATTCCACAAAATCTTTAGAAAATCATAAAAATCTCGTGAAATCCTTTAAAATTCCATTAGGAACATTTACATTCTTTAAAATCACTTTAAGGGCATGTGATACTTTACCATAAGAGCATTTTAGTTTCCGCAACTTTTTGCTCCGAATAATAAATGTTTTTTGCCAAAACTAGGTCATTTACCTCCGTCTGTAAGAAACGGAGGTAAATGGCCTAGTTTTAAAGAAAAATATTTATTATTGCGAACGTAAAGTTGCGGAAACTAAATTTGCTCTTGTGGTAATTACCACATGCCCTTAAAATAATTAAAATTTCTTAAAATTCTTATAAACCTTTTAAAATCTTTTTAAATTCCACGAGAATATTTATAATTCCTTAAAATCTCTTGACATTCTTACAAGTTTCTTAAAATCCTTTAAAATTCCACGAAAAACTTTAAAACCCCTTAAAATACGTAAAGAACTTAAAAAATTTTTGAAAACTTTTCAAAATTCCACAAAATCTTTAGAAAATTATAAAAATCTCGTGAAATCCTTTAAAATTACATGAGTAACATTAAAATCTCTTAAAATCACTTTAAAAAATCAAAATTTCTCTAAATTTTCACAAGCTTTTTAAAATCCTTTAAAATTTCTCAAGGAACTTTAAAATTCCTTAAAATTCTTTGAATTCCCTAAACTTTCTTAAAAATCTCTTAAAATTTCATGAAGTTCTTTAAAATTCCACTAAATCTTTTAAATATTATAAAAATCTCTTGTAATCCCTTTAAATTCCTAGAAACCTCTTAAAATTTTTTTAAATTATTGAAAGTCTCTTGAAATCATTCGAAACCTAAAGAATCTCAAAGAATGTCTGGAAATTCTTTATAATCCTTCAAAATCCTTGGAAAGTTTCTAAAATCTATTAAATAAACTATAAAATTATACGCAATACGACAAAAATAACATAGTTAACATAAATCTCAATTTCTATTTTCCCGGACAACTACTCGCATTTCCCTGACATTTCCCTGACTTCCCTGACACCCTGTAAAAGTCTATTACAGGTTTCTCTTACTAATTATGTATAATTAATATTGAGTTGCAGATTCTTACGACAATCAGGACTTTTGTCGCCTCTTTCAAGGAACATTTTTTATGAGTTGCGTAAAGATGCAAATGAGGATACCAGTGGAATAAAAGCCTTATGAATCCCAGAGTCAAAATGTAAGACAAGTAAGTGAGAAGAGTTGCCCAAAGACTCTTCTCGAATCCATGTACATACTAGAAGAAATAAAATAGATTTTTTATAATGATTATAAAAGTCTAATTAATTAATAAATAATAATTAATTCAAAATCTTTAATTAAGTATTTCATTTTTGGATCTAAAATTATTATAAACCTACCATAACATCATGACTGGCATCAATTTTTTGAACTTCCAATTTTTCGTCGATTTTTAGGCCTGAAAAAAAATAATAATTTAAGAATAATTTAAAAATAATTATTACCTATTTTGAAAATTATCTAATTCTACTCGCTCTGTATTCAACATTTCAAATGTAAATTTAAATCATTTTCTAATAATTTACATTATAATACAAAGTGTAAATTGTTATTCTTTCAGATTATAGTTATACAAATACTTCAAAGTTAATGACAATTTTTTTTACTACAAAAGAAAATTACCATTGACATCAGTCATAACTCTGTCTCGTGCTTCCTCAATGTTTTTCGACGTTGATGAATTTTTTCCTGTACAATGTTGCTGTGAATTATTTTCTTAGCCGACGATCTGCTTTTCTGTAACAAAGAATTTCTTCAGATCAGAATACAATTACCGAATTAAGTGACCAGGTAAAAAATATACCTGTCTGAAAAGCGAATTTTTTCAAAGATTTAAAGAATTTTAATTATTTAGTTTTTTAAATCTGCCTTTCCCTAAATGCTTCAGATTTTGAAATATCTTTGCTTTGAATTTTTTCTTTTTTTTTTTTGAAACGGTAGATACTCTTATCTTGTTGATCCTTTTTTTTATCTTGATCTTGGAATTTACCACTCTTGAAAGTAATTTTTTATCACTGTACTTTTACTTGAAACTTTTTTTTTTTTAATTTTTTACTTTTGCATGCAACTACGTTTATAAATAATTACTGTGCACGTGTCCAAGAGTGTGCTTTTTATTATCAAGTTTTTTAAATGATAAACTTTATGTTAAAAAAATATTTAAAAAATGAGACATAGTTATACTCTTATAGTCTATTACGAAAAAAATAATTAAAAATAATTATAATAATTAAAATTCTCATTGTCAGTGTCAGGGCACATTTTTTATACGGTATTCTATTTCACGAGTTTATAATTAGTATATTTTTCTCAGAATATATTTTTCTCAAAGATTCTTTTTTTATTTCTTTTTAATCGTTTCCTTTTTAAATTTAAAAAATTTTTAAAAATTTGTTCGGTCAATGTTTTCCTTTATTTTAAATATAAATTATACTTTCGATTGATATTTTAATGATTTTCATCCCTATTGTTTGTCCAAAGTAAAATTGGATTCAACTAAAAGGAATTGGATTGAACTGGTATAAACGACATTTTAAATATGGAAAAATGGTTCCAGATGATTGAACCCAACATATTCGCTGTCAATTTGCACTCAACTATAATTTATTCCAAGAAAATGCTAAGGTACTATTTCTATATTGACCTCTTTAAGTCTAAATTTTTTATTCAGTGGACTAGAAAGATTATATAGAGAAATAAAACTTGTATCAAAGTCCCGAATTTTATTTCTTGAGACTTATTAAATTAAATTATAATCGACTAAAAAAAAAAATAAAATTTATTCAAAATGAAGTGAAAAATATTTAAAAATTTTTTAAATGATTTTTTAGTCATTAAAACTTTATTACATGTTATTATGAGACACTATATTTTACTCAACTTTTTTTCTAGCCTGCGTCACAGGTCTTAAACCTTATGTGCTTTAGCTAAGAAGCCTTGAATCTAATCTAAAAGATAAAAAAAAGTTATTAAAGCTTATTAAGATACCTAGGCAGCAAGTCAAAATAGTGGATTTTTGAATTCCAGATTGTATTTTTATTCTTCATATAATTTTTATTCTGCTAATTAACATTTACCAAATTCATGAGGAAAGATGAATCTTAATAAAAATTGTTATTACTTATTGGCTAAATAGACGTTAATTAAATTAACTCTTTATTTTATAAGTTCTGAACTTTTAATTTCAGGTCAAATGCATTAATTTCATAAAAGTGAAATTTACAACTATAATTATAAGTGAATGCAAATTTATTATTCATTTTTTTTTTGAATTTTCTAGATTATTATACAGACTTGTGGAGAATTTAAAAGTAATGAACTCTTGTTGCCAAAAAGATAAAATTTAATTTTTATGACCTAAAATGTGTTCATTTGTCCTAAATTGGGCACATGTGACTCAAAATGAATTCCTTTGACTCAAACGGGTTCATTTGCCTCAAATTGAGTTCATTTGGCCCGATTTGTTATTTGTCAAAAATGGGTTCATTTGGTCCAAAATGGGTACATTTGCCCCAAAGTGGGTACATTTAACCCAAATTTCTTTAAAATGATTTTGCACCAATTTTCACCTATTTTGTAAATAAAAAAATATTTTTTCGCATGAATTTATATTAATAATATATTTAATTTAATAAAATTCACATTAATTCTAAATATTAAGTTTTTAACGTTTTTCTTGTTTCTAAAAATGAAAGAGAAATTGAAATAATGGTTTCACTAATTAGAGGCTTGAAAAGTGCCTTAATTTGAAAATTCCCACTTCACATTACAGTAGAATATAAAAATAGATAGTTCGTTAATCGTTTTGGATTTCAAAGAATGACTTGAAGGGACATCGGTCGAGGAAAATGACGTTTATGTGGTCAAATTAGACAGTTCCAGACTATTTAAGTCGACCATAGGTATTAGCAATGCAACTCGCACGCTTTGCAGTAAAACCGTATTCTGCTGGTTGATTACACAACCTTTTACCTGTGTCCTCGTCAGTTTTTCGTCTTATGCAATTTTCATCATATTATTACAATCAATTGCCAAACAGATGCATATCTTGTTTTATTTATATTTATGTTTTGATATGTAAATTTATTTCTGCGAAACTGGACATTTTTTTACCTTTTTTTATTATTCAATTTTATAAAAGTTCATAAAGTCACTTTCAGCCCAATTAAAAAAAAAAAATTACTGGAATTGTATTTAAATTAAGAATTTATTTTTAAAAACTTTTAAAAACATGAAGACTTTTTTTAATCGGGATTTTTATTGTTTACTTGAATAATCGCAGTTTTATTTCTATTTTTTAATCCCATAATGTCTCTCTTGAGATAAAAAGAAGTAATCAAGCTAAACATGAAATTACAATTAATGAAACTCATGTCAAGAGAATAATAATTACATATCTCATTATAAAACATTGTTTCCTTGATAAATGAACCTCTAATCACCTGTTTTCAAATTCAAACAAGACATTTTTATCTACGATTAAAAGACACAATTAATTTTTTGTCAACTTAGAGACAATTACTTAAATTTATTTTATTTTATTAAAAAATTTTAATTTCACCAATTATATCAAAAAATGTAATTCTGTCTAGTTTAAAAAAAATATATATATATTGCGACTATTAAAAATTAATATTTTAAACTCACCTATGTGCAAAATTTTTCGAAAGCCAGTTTTTTAAAGTTATTTTCAATCGGGGTGCAACAAGTGACTTTAAAATCTTTTGGTCGATTTACGAAATTTTCGCCTCGTTCTTTTCATTCCCGAAGAGTTCTGTGTACCACTTTTTCTTCTCTCAACACAAACGAATCACAAGTGTGAAAAAAAAGCAACAAGAGTTAAACTTTTTGAAATGCAATTGTATTTTTATTTTAGATGAATGGGACACCTGTACCGTACGAAGTGCCGCAAGAAACTAGCATTTTAAACCGACCGCTCTTTAGCTGTCATCTCAAATTGCCCCTTCTCTCATTCCACTATCTTTTAACAGTGACAACCCAGCATTAATGAGTTTGATCGATTGTCAAACAAATCCATTGACAAATCCATGTCAGTCACCTTTTCTTAAAACCTAGGTGACTCAAATTGACCTTTTTCTAAATAAACTGCAATTTAATTAAAATTGAATAGTGATTTAAGTAACATTTGTAATAGATGAAAAAATGTAATTTTAATTATAGTTAAATTAAGCGTTCGTTTGTAAATTATGGACCCAACGATTCGAAAGTGGGTTCATTTATTTCAGTTTGGGCTCATTTGTTCCAAAATGGGACCATATGTTCCCAAATGATTCATTTACTTTCAAGTGGGTTCATTTGTCCCAAATTAGGTTCATTTGTTTCAGATTGCATTTATGTGTCCCAAAATGGATTTGCATGTCCCTAAGTGGGTTCATTTCCCTCTAAATGGGTTAATATGTTCCTAAATGGATTCATATGTTTCCAAATGGGTTCATTTGTTCGAAAATGGGTTCATGCAACCTTAAATGGAAAATTAGTCCATGAATGGATTCATTTGTCTCCAAATACAGGGTGGCCACAAAATTCAATTTTTCAATTTCCCTGACATTTACCTGACTTTCAGACAACTTTCCCTGACGGAAAAGTATTAAAAATGCGTATAAATTTTCTATAATAATACTATTGAAATTTTTTAAAAATTTCGTATATCACTTTAAATCTTGTGAAATTTAAAATCACTTCACAACATTTAACATTCGTAAAAATCTGTCAAATTTACAACTTTTGAAATCTTTTAAAACTCATTGAAATTTCCTTAAATTCCTAGAAACATCTTAAAATTCCACGAGATCCCTTCAAATTTGTTAATATTTCAGAAAAACCCTTAAATTTTCACTAATTGTTTTAAAATTTCTCAAAAAACTTCAAAATCTTTCAAAATTCCTAAAAATTTCTTAAAATTTCATTTAATCCTTCAAAATTCCATAAAACATTTTCAGAATGTCGTGAAATATTTTTAAATTCCACGGGGAATTTTAAAAACTCTTAAAATGCATCAAAATTTCTTAAAATTATTGGAAATCTATTGAAATCCCTTAAAATTCGCTGAAATATTTTGAAATTCCCAGAAACATTTCTAAATATCTTAAAATTCCAATACAATATTATTTAAGAAAATCGTTTACATAAGAATCTCGTCAAATTCTTTAAAATTCCCTAAAGTGCATTAAAATCTCTAAAAAAAAAACTCTTGAAATAAAAAAATCACAAAATCTTTTAAAAATCAAAAATGACTTGAAATTTTTAAAATTCTATGAGGAGTATTAAAATTCCTTAAAATCATTTTTAAAATAGTAAAATTACTTAAAATTTTACAAGCTTCTTAAAATCTTTTAGAATACCACGAAAAACTTTAAAATCCCTTAAAATACGTAAAGATTTCTTAAAATTCTTGAAAGCCTCTTGAAATTCTTTAAACTTCTACAAAATTTGTTATAAATCATAAGAATCTTGTAAAATCTTTTAAAATTCCATGAGGAACATTTAAATTCTTTAAAATCACTTTAAAGTAATTAAGATTTCTTAAAATCTCTTTAGATTTTTACAAGTTTCTTAAAATCCTTTATAATTCCACAAAAAACTCTAAAATGACTTGAATGTTTTTAAAATTCTATGAGGATTATTAAAATTCCTTAAAATCATTTCTAAAATAGTAAAATTACTTAAAATTTTTACAAGCTTCTTAAAATCATTTAGAATTCCATGAAAAACTTCAAAATTCTTTAAAATACGTAAAAATAGTTGAAAATTTTCTAAAATTCTACAAAATTTTTAAAATTCCTCAAGGAACTTTAAAATCTCTTAACAAACGTAAAAATCTCTTAAAATTCTTGAAAACCTCTTAAAATTCCCTAAACTTCTACAAAATCTTTTATAAAAATTTTGTGAAATCCTTCAAAATGGTCAAAATTTCTTAAAATTCTTAGAAGTCTTTTAAAACCCTTTTAAATTCCACGAGAATATTTATAATTTATTATTTATACATTTATATATAATCTTTTTAAAATTCCTCAAAATAAATAAAATTCAAAATTTAAAATACTTTAAATTCCACGAAAAATTTCAAAATATTTTAAATTTCCACGCAGAACTTTAAAATCCCTTAAAACGCATTAAAATCTCTAAAAAAAAAAGACTCTTGAAATAAAAAAATCACAAAATCTTTTAAAAATCAAAAATGACTTGAAATTTTTTAAATTCTACGAGGACTATTAAAATCCCTTAAAATACGTAAAGATTTCTTAAAATTCTTGAAAGCCTCTTGAAATTCCTTAAACTTCTAACAAATGTTTTATAAATCATAAAAATGTTGTGAAATCCTTTAAAATTCCATGAGGAACATTTAAATTCTTTAAAATCACTTTAAAATAATTAAAATTTCTTAAAATTCTTACAAACCTTTTAAAATCTTTTTAAATTCCACGGGAATATTTATAATTCCTTAAAATCTCTTAAAATTCTTACAAGTTTCTTAAAATCCTTTATAATTCCACGAAAAACTTTAAAATCCCTTAAAATACGTAAAGAACTTTAAAAATGGATGAAAACTTTTCAAAAATCCACTAAATCTTTAGAAAATCCTAAAAATATTGTGAAATCCTTTAAAATTCCATGAGGAATATTAAAATCACTTAAAATCACTTTAAAAAATCAAAATTTATCTTTAAATTTTCACAAGTTTTTTAAAATCCTTTAAAATTTCTCAAGGAACTTTAAAATTCCTTAAAATTCTTTGAATTCCCTAAACTTTCTTAAAAATCTCTTAAAAATTCATAAAGTCCTTTAAAATTCCACGAAATCTTTTAAAAATTATAAAAATCTCTTGTAATCCTTTTAAATTCCTAGAAACCTCTTAAAATTTTTTTAAATTATTGAAAATCTCTTGAAATCATTAGAAACCCAGAAAATCTCAAAGAATGCCTGAAAATTCTTTATAATCCTTCGAAATCCTTGGAAAGTTTTTAAAATCTGTTAAATAAATTATAGAAGTTATATATGTAATATGAAAAAAATAATACAGATAATATAAATGTCAATTTCTATTTTCCCTGACAACTAATCGCATTTCCCTGACATTTCCTTGACTTCCCTGACATGTGGCCACCCTGAAATAGATTCACCTGTTCCCAAATGGGTTCATTTGACCCAAATTGGGTTCATGTGTCCCAAAATGGATTTATTTATTCCTAAATATATTCATATGTTCCCAAATGGATTTATTTATTCTCAAATGGGTTCATATGTCCCTAAATGGGTTCATATGTTCCTAGATGGGTTCATTTGTCCCAAAATGGGTTCATTTGTCCAAATTTGATTTAAAAACTATTTTTGGCCCCTTTTTACGGCCACACGCCGTAGAAAAATCGTTTTCCGCAATTTGCTAATGATGTGCATGTATGTAGATAACGTAAGTTTGAGCGTTTCCTGCGATTCTAATCGATTTACAGGATAATCGAGTTGTACAACTCGTGTCGCTGAGGGAACTTTATGCCAGTCAAATGTCGTCAGTCAGCCGAGTGTAAAATTGTCATTTCGTTAAATACTCCGTTTGCACTTATTCAAGGTCGATTTTCTTAGGATAGGACTCCATTAGTAGTCACGAGAAATCGGAGTTTGATGTCCTATAGATACTCCAAGGGCATCTAAAAGATAATAAAAAAGAATTTAAAGAATTATAAGTCGCATTATTTAAAAAAAAAATCTAATCATTGATTCGAACGAAATAACTCACTTGCAACATTATTGAGTCAATTATGTGCAATTCAAACCACATTTACATTCGGAACGAACCTCTATGCAAAATTACATAAATGCAAATTCGTTAATTTACATTTGCTATTTTTAATTTGTAAATAAAGACTCTTAAAGTGTATATTTTTTTTCCTTAAATTATTTCCTGCCATACTTGACAATTAATTAATGACTACCTAATAATAATATTCAATGCATTCAATAATTTTAATGTTTGAGTTTAAAAAACTTTTTATTTGGCAGTAGTCTAAAATTGAAAATTAAAATTATTTAATTTTTATTAGGCAGCATATTTTTTTTATTCTTGATTCATTTCCGGTTTTTATCGCACTTGACATTTTTATTTGCATAAATAATTATTTATTGTGTAATATTTTATGGAACGACTTGAGTTATTTTCCACTTGGAAAATTTTCCCGAATGAAATTTTTCACGTCTTATGAACATAAAAAATTTTTGCAAAAAGTATTTGTAAAATATCCACTCAGCGGTTATATTAATCCTCAACACACAAGTCCGTATTTGCTGTGAGAGATCCGAGATATAATGTTTTATAAAGTCCTTTTACTTGCACAGACATGATAAACGTTTTCAAAAAATACGTTTGTACATTTTTAAATTTACCATTTTTTAAACTAATACAATGAATTGCTTTTACTCAGATGGAAAATAATAAAAAATTTGAAAAATGAGATCTGCTAAAGTAACATGAGAATTCTAATCATAATAATCTGAAAGTGATAAAATGTTATTCAATCTCATCTTTTCAAAATAGGCGGTCAGAGATAAAAAAAAAAAATATCGGTCAGATTTATCTTTCCAAGGCCAGTAAATACTCTTGTACATATCTCTAAAAATATTTTTAAACCGAATGTAATTTAATTTTAAACAAAACAAACTTTTCAAATTTTTATCTTCTGTAAAATTATTGTTAAAATAAAAAAAAATTGGGCTCGAACTAAAAAAAAAGGTACTTTTCTTCTGAAGAACGAAAACGAAATAAATACCAAGAAAAGTTTTAATTCAGATAGAAAGGGGGTTATCAATCAATTAAAATCAATTAACAGTTGATGTAACGTAGAAATTTATAGGATAAAACCAGTGAAAACTGCCTCTCTTCTTCCTTATTTTCCCTTTTTGAAATTCTTCCTATTAATCCTATTACATTTTATTTTTAATGATTTAAAAAATTTTTTAATTTTATAAAGTTTTATAAATTGATTCATGAATTGAGTTTTTTATTATCATTAAGAATTATTTTACAACATAAAGCATGATTAACTATTTTGTTTTATAGAATATATCTATTTTTTCGAAAAAAATAAAAAAAATGAAAAAAGTATCCAAGTGGAAACGTTTAAGTTTTTGGCACGGAGAATTGGAGTCCCGAGTTCGAATCCCAGTCAGGATTTTTTTATTTATTTTACTTCGTCAATTTTAATGCACTAAATTATCTTTTGAGTTAATAATAAATAAAGAATTAAGTATATAAAAGTTTATAAAGAATTTATGTTTGTTTTATGGTTATTTATATAAAATTATTGTATTTTTTAAACATTTTAATTTAATTTCAGAATTCACAGAATATTTTTGAATTTTTTCATTTGAGAGAGATAATAAAATGGGATTAAAATCTTAATATACACATTGCAATGTGGATTTACAATTTGATGCCTTTACAGATAAGATAGATAGAAATGTCGCTCAAACAGTTAAAATATTACCATAAAGGAAAATTGACATGTGGAATGCAAGTAGATAATGTCCAAGTTAAAACAAAGATCATATCAGCAATTAACTTGTTTTTCATTAACGCACTTGTTTAAAAGAATGTTCAAAGAAACTTTTGAACTTAAGTTTAGATTAATATTAATTAAATTCTGTTATTAATAAACCAAATTCATTTTTATTATATATTCAAAACAGGGTTGCAAATAATTAATTACATCTGTAATTACTTTACTAGAGTAATTAGTAATTACACAGAAAAATTGTAATTATATTTAAAATAATTAATAATTACAATATAAAATTGTAATTATAATCGAAATAATTAATAATTATAAAGTGAAAATTGCAATTGTACTCAAAATAATTAATAATTACAAAAGAAAATTCTAATTATACTAAAAATAATCTTTAAAAAATGTTGAATCCAAAAACAGTTTAGAGCACTCAAAGTAGAAATAAAAATATTTCACAACAATTCAATCTTATTATTGAAATAATATTATAATTTCAATAAATAGCTTTTGAATAAAAATTCAAAACTTTTGACATTTATAAAGACACTGAAATACTTGTGATCGTAAACACGACCGAATGCAATCTAAAGTAACATTCTTCCCTTTTGTAGGTAAATATACAAATAAACTCTCGGTTTCCGAATAATTGAAAATTAAAAAATTTTTTTTTTAGAATTAATTTAAGTATAATTACAATTTTTTAAATGTAATTATTAATTATTTCGAATATAATTACAATTTTCTTTTGTGATTATTAATTATTTTGAGTACAATTACAATTTTCTTTTGTAATTATTAATTATTTCTATTATAATTACAATTTTATATTGTAAATATTAATTATTTTTAATATAATTACAATTTTTCTTTGGAATTATTAATTATTTTGAGGACAATTACAATTTCATTTATGTAATTAGTAATTAAAAATGGACAATTAATCATTTTTGCAACCCTGATTCAAAAAGGAACTAATTAAAAATAAAAAGTGAATTTTTATATTAATAATAAATAATAATTCTTAATCCGATCCTGGAGAAAGACATCAAGGCTGGAAGTAAATGGCTCTCTTACGCAAAACAATGTACTAGATTCGCATTGCCTCGTTATTAATTAATAACAGGTAATAAAATAAAATTCTAATTGCATTGATTACGTAATTGAATTAATTATATCTAGAGTCAAAATTTATTTATTGAGTCTTATAATTCATCTATCCAAAAAAAAAGATCCCGAAAAATAAATAGGAGACCCAAAAGATAAATACTAAATATGGAGTTCCAGGTTCGAATCTCCACTCGGATAATTTTTTTTCTTTTTAAAAATTCGTTTTTATTAATTTTAAAAAGAATAAAATTTTGTTTCTATATCTAGATTGCCTAAAATAAAATTTGTGCTTTTTAGATCTAAAAAATTAAAAATATTAGTTTCTGATTGTAATAGGTAAATTTTAATTGCAGAATGGTAGGAGATACCACGTGGAGGATTTTAACAAAAGGGGAAATGACGGTCTGTCTCGTTTAGATGGTAATGTACGAGAGAAGTCATTGCCAAGGTTTGCAGAGGCGAATCGTAAATTATTCCAGAACGGAAACTTCGAAATGTGGTTACCTGATTATCGTGTCGATAATCGGTATTTTTTACTAGACTTTAAAAAACTGGAAAGAAAACACATGTGAAATGGTAATTAAGTGGTTCTAAGAAAATCATGTTTAAAAAGGAAAATTTTCCATTTGAAATGATTATTTTCAAATTTACAAATTGAATTTATTAGTTTTTATTACATTTATTAATATAAACAATATTCATATAAATATTGAAAATATATTTTTCTAACATATATTTTAGTATTTCCGATTTTAAAAAATTAAATATTTAATGATTCCTTTCCCAAAAATTCTTTTTTGCTCTGATCTGAATTTTGCAATAGAAATATTTGAACAGTAATTGCGCTTGTAACGAGAGAAGTCATTAAGGCACGATATAAATCGTAGATTATTATGTGTGGGATTAGTGTCACGTTTCTATCGTACGTTTTGATAAAAGTGGCATTACAAAAAATTAAGATAAAAGTTTTTTAAACATAGACAAAAACGTAAATTATCTGCTATATAAATATGAATTTTTGACCTTTATTCAAGTAGAAAGTAATCGACCTGCGAGTAGAAAATAAATTATACATAAATATTATTGATAAATGTACAATTGAGCCGTATATATTTATACAAATTACTGTCTCTTTCAGTCACTATTCAAGATTCAAGATCGACCACTTTACATAACGAACGTGCTTTATAATATTGTCTTTCAGGTTTCAATCTATCACCAGGATTTCTCAATTCATACTTTATATAGTTGTTAAGATTTAATCACGTCTTAATTAAAAAAGAAAAAAAAAATCCGACAAAAAAAAGATATTGTAGTAAAAGAAACCCCTGCAGAAAAATTTCCGTATTACTGAATAGGTACAAGGTTCGACCTGGGTTCGATTCCCGGGCCCTGTGATTTTTTTTCGCCTTTCTTCTATCAATTTTCAATAAAGAAAATTATTATAAAATGATTTATAAAATTGAGTATAAAAATGATTTCTAAATCTCATTTTTAAAATTTAAAATCATTTTATTAACATTTTTGGATTTGGATATCAATTTCGGGTTTTCGCAGCTCTTCTACGCCAATGCTTTAGGTATTGGATTAACCTTGAAGCTCCCTGAGATCCGGGGGTCAACTATCCGTTTTACTAGGTGATTATTAAACTGCAATTTGTGCACTAGAATAGGAACTATCAGATATTTAACTCCCTAACTTCTTAATCAAGCGACAATGATGCCTCGTGTTTTATAAAAATATAAAACTGCTATTTAGAATTCTAAAAAACTTTTAAATTAAATTTAAGGAATGTATCCAGTCATTTAGTGCCGCAAACCTTTCTTTTTAAATACCTATATTTTTCTCTTTAAGGGCGTTGGACCCAAGTGTTAGGTACAAAATTCCATTCTCCATTTTACTCAACGAAAATTGTAGATAAATATGTTTTCGCTCTGTAGCGCTAATCTTTTTTCAAATACAAGACTGCATACAGAGCGATACAATATTTAATTTCGATACTTTTTCGATAAAACGAAGAATTCAAAATGTAACTTCAAAATTAAATATTTTCATTTTATTGTAAAAATATTTGAATTAGATATTTTCTTGCTCTGTGCGCATAATTCTAGTTAAAAACTGATTAATTATTTCGCAAACCGAAATCAAATTTTAGATTAAAACTTGGCTCCAACACCCTTAAATGTCTGAGAGATGTTAAAATTACCAAAAGCAATTAAATAGCTCAAAACTCGAAAATTACTAAAAGTTAGAAAATAATTGAAAGCTTATAAAAGGACTAAAAGTTCATAAAATTACTAAAAGCACAGAAATTACTAAAAGTTCGAAAATGATTGCGAGTTCATAAAATGAATAAAAGCTCCTAAGATGCCTAAATCTTATAAAATTACTAAAAGCTCACGAAATTACTAAAAGCACAGAAATTACTAAGAGTTCGAAAATGACTGAAAGTTCATAAAATGAAAAAAGTTCCCAAAATGCCTAAATATTATAAAATACTAAAAGCACAGAAATTATTGAAAGTTAAAAAATAAATGAAAGTTCATAAAATGAATAAAAGCTCCTAAAATGCCTAAATCTTATACAATTACTAAAAGTTCACGAAATTACTAAAAGTTAGAAAATGACTGAAAGTTCATAAAATGAATAAAAGCTCCTAAAATGCCTAAATCTTATAAAATTACTAAAAGCTCATGAAATTACTAAATGTTCGAAAATGACTGAAAGTTCATATAGTGAACAAAAGCTCCTAAAATGCCTAAATCTTATAAAATTACCAAAAGCTCATGAAATTACTAAAAGCTCATAAAATTACTAAAAGTTCGAAAATGACTGAAAGTTCATAAAATGAATAAAAGCTCCTAAAAATGCCTAAATTTTATAAAATTACTAAAAGCTCACAAAATTTCTAAAAGCTCATAAAATTACTAAAAGCGGGATTCAGTTATTATTATTATTTCAATTATACAAGCGGGGATTCGAACCCCGAACTCCGTCTATAAGCCGCAAAGCTCAAAATTTCATTCTCCATTTTACTCAACGAAAATTATAGATAAATATGTTTTCGCACTGTAGCGCTAATCATTTTTCAAATATAAGACTGCATACAGAGCGAAACAATATTTAATTTCAATAATTTTTGCATAAAACGAAGAATTCAAAATCTAACTTCAAAATTCAATATTTTCATTTTACTTAAAAAATATTAGAATTATTGATTAAATTGATTAATTCTACAGAGGAGAAAAATTCAAAATTTAATATTTGTTGAGTAAAATGAAGAAATCGAATTTTTAGATTAGAACGTGGCTCCAACACCCTTAATCTAAGCAAAATTGCAAGAATTTAAGCTCTATTGATTTTCCACCATTTCAGAAATGATAAGCCGAATTTAAGGATAGAAAAATAATATTTTCGCTGGTTTATGACAATTACATGATAAGACATATATAAAGGCTCGAAATGTAAAGTCATACTTTCACTCTTTTTACGAGAATAGTTGTGTTTACTTATTTGATAATGGTAATAGAGATTTAATTATGATAAACAAAGTATTAATTATGATAAAGAGAATCAAGACGGATTAAGCCGTGGGAAAAAAAGATTTGATTCGAAGGTAATATCTGATACTCTTCAAACTCGAGATTTCCAGACGATTAATGATTAAATCAGAGTCATTCAGAAAAGATTAGATCTTATTTAATTTTTAGATTTAAAAAATTTTCCTTGATAAAAAAAGATTCTTTGTCTGGTTTTTGCTCTTCAAGGTTAAAATGAGTCTTTTTACGTTTATTTTAGCCTCCACCTCGTTTCATTACAAGATAGATGATTACCCACGCAAATCAATAATTAACGTTTATTTATTTTTTGTTTCAATGCAGAAAACCTTGCTTATTGCGGAAATACTTTCGATTTTCTACATATAAAACTCCCGCATATGAGCTAAAAAAAATTATGAATAGCCTCAAGAATTAATTATTAATCTCGTCTCGTCAAAAATAAAGTCTAGAAATCTGAATCTTTTTTAATCGCAAAAATTTTACTAAAAAAAAAATAATAATAATGAAAATAATATTTTATCTAAGATTGATAAGAGTCACTTTTCTCTCTTATGTAATTAACGAGATAAAATGGAAGGCCTTTGAATAATTGATGTGATATAAATTAATCGATTCTAGAGCCGATCTGCTTTCATCCAGTTTTAATCATCAAGTTTCCGACTAAAGTGCTTAATTATGAAAAACAAATAAGCTGTATTAAAGACGAAAATTTATAATTTACTTTCTGGGTTGCACAAGACCATTTTTTATCGAATTAATCACTTGTAATGTAACTTTAATTCAGAGGAAATTAAGAAATCAGAAAGGAAAGAGCCAATTAGCCTAATATTGATAAATTGAACTTGAACCTGACACGCGATTTGAATCTATCAAGTCTAGTAATTCTGTGGATTTTATTCCTCCTATCTTCTAGAACAAAAATTATAAAAACAAGAACAATACATTTTTAGCCGTTTCAAAGAATTTTATTAACTCTGCTCTTAAAATTAAATTTATAACCTTGGATTCTCAATAAATGATTTATGAAAACCATAAATTTATAATTCCAAGAAGGGATTTAAGTTGCACTGGAATTTATAAACTATTAATCATTCAAAAAAATGTCTCGCTTCATGTAAAAAATTCCATTTTTCTTTCTTAATGACATTGTTTTGCAATGTTTTTTTTTTTTTTAAAGCAAAACTGCTAGAATTTATTTAATTTTCCTTCTCGACAGACAAATCCAATACGTTTTTAATAAATATCACGAATGTCGCATTTCAAAATTTATCTGATTTATTTCATAAAGCAAAAACATATATTCTATTTCCTTTTTATAACATCGGTTTCCTTAAATTTTAAAAATATTTTATTATAGAATAGGAAAGACAAAAGGTAATCTTTCAACAAAACTAAATAAATTAAGCTCTCTTGATTTGTTCTGTGTGAAATGTAAATGAATGTAAGATAAATTAAATTAAAGATAAATTAAATTAAAGATAAATTACCTTCTCGGAGAAAAACAATTCCAAGAGTTTTAATTTGTTACTCATCATAATTAAAAGTATCCATGTCCATCTGCGATAAGATTTCATCCACCGGATCTTCGAAGTCATTTTGCTGAGATTTTTCTCCCCTCTCTGAATTTTCCTCTGAATTCCCAGTTGAATTTTCGTTACATTCCTTGCTAGATTCCTCGACGCTGAAGAACAAAAAAAATTGGTTTATGAAAGTTGTAGGGAAATTCCCAAGTAATTTAAAAGAAAATCCTACGAAATCTTCCAGCAATTTCCTATGATATATTATTTGGAATTTTCGGAATTTTCCAAGAATTTGCAAAAAAAAGCTTTAAGCAATAAAATATTGCGAGGAATTTCTAAGTTTTTAAAAAATTTCTAGAAAAAGAAAATTGCTGAAAATGTTTATTGATTCTATGAAAAATTCGAGTGAATTCCAAAAGATTCTGGAAAATTCTGCAAGAATTCAAATTTTTATAATGAAATAAAAATCAACAATCGCTCAAATATTACGTAAATGAAAATAAATAAACATACGTTTCAGGAACAGAGTCGACATCCATTGGCACTTCTTCAAAATCATTATCACTATCCAATAAATCTGCGAAATTGGAAATCTCAGCTTTATTTCCTTCTTTGTTATCATCTATTCTCTCATTTCTTTCTTCTATTTCCTTATCTTCAATATTAACTTCAGGTTGAGTCAAATCATCCTTACTTCTAAATTGTTTTAAATAATCTTTTTTACTCAAAGATTTTCGACAACTCTCTTCCCTCTGATTGCATATATTTTTAACCGCAGTTTTTTCCCTGTCTGGTAGATCCTTTTTTCTTTTTAGAGGATTGCTTTCCTTTTCTGCTGAACTGATCTGACTTCCAATTAATGTGGAGCTCGCGAAGTGTTTTGCACTTTGAGAAGCTGTAATTTCATCTATATTTATAGACAAAAATGCCTCATCATCAT
Source organism: Synergus itoensis (assembly GCA_904066005.1). Lineage (NCBI taxonomy): Eukaryota > Metazoa > Arthropoda > Insecta > Hymenoptera > Cynipidae > Synergus > Synergus itoensis. Next base: position 182,152 of record CAJFCP010000171.1, on the reverse strand, counting down.
CGTCAATATCGTTCAAAACATTTGAAAAATTTTCAGTTTCGATGGGTTGCGTCAGAGAAGTTGTTGCTGATTCCACAGTTTGAAGTTCAACTTCTTCCTCTAGAAAAATAATTTTTCGTTTTAATTAACTGAATCTCAAGTGAATTAATCTATAATATTAAAATAATTAAAAATAATGGAAAGAATAAATGAAAATTAATTACCTCTATTTGTCTCTTCTTCACTTTCTTCGTCAATTTCTTTTCTCGAATTCCTCTCCTCTCTCCTGGAGGATAAATCAATTCCCAATTCAGAAGTAAAGGAATTCTCTTTCTCTCTCGATTCCTTATCCCGATTTTCATTTTCGTCACTTTCTCCACTTCCAGGACATCCTCTTTTTTCCTCCTCTTCCAAAATCCTTTCCATAAATTCCGAAGTGACAATCCTGCCCTTCTCACTATAAATCGCCACAATATCGTTCGGATGAATCAAAGCATAAATATAAAGCCTTGAAACAATAATCCCCACGTCCTTGAATAAAATCACAGTCCCAGCTTCCAAACAATTCGGATACATATTAAAAATATCCAAGTGAAAATTCGCCTCAATCTGATCTGTCGAATCCTTCAAAAGAATCATTGGATTCTCAACCCAATTTGAATCGAAATGATGACAAATTCCAGCTAGAAAAGGAGCTTTTTCAGTTTTGTAAAGTCCTTTCTTCGCATTCTTTTTTATCGTCGAGATCTCGTGACCCTGGAGAAAATCTGGAGGAAGGTCGTCGATCATCGCTTGCCAAGCCCCTCCCGTAAAAAGATTCTTTGTATTCTGCGAGCAGAAATTTGAAATTCGAGAATCGTTTAGTCCTCCATCCTTCTCACTTTCATCAAAGGAGCTTAAGTAGGCCATTGGAAACTTCGAAAGGTCAGCATTATCTGGAAATAATCCAGCAGGTCCTGGATATTTGCGAGTAATTACTTGTCTTGTTCTTGTGGATGATTTCGAATCGTTTTTTGATCTCGAATTATTAACCGAAGTCGATTCATCATTTTTAGATCTAGAATTACTTTTAGAGGAAGCATTTTTAGATCCTTTTTTTAAGATATCGAAAGTCGATTTCTTTCTTCTTTCCGTTCTCTCGTCAACTATGTTCGAGAAACTGACGTTTTTTCTCACTTTTGGTAAATTATCAATCTCGGGATTCGAAATATTTAAATCCTCCGCTTTCTGAATTTCTTGAGTTGCGTTCTGAGAATTTTCTACACCCTCTGCACTTTTTCTCAATATACTATTCAGCAAATTCTGCCGGGATAGAGTCTTTGGTTCTCCTTCGGAAGAATCTTGTTTATCGGGTTTAGTTTTCTTGGATCTTTTCAAAATACTGATTATTAAATTTTTCCTCGCTTCTTCTCGATTTGAATTTAAATTTCCAGGGCGATTAGTTTCTTCCAAAAGTTGACAATTATTTTGGGATTCGCTAACAATTTCTGGAGGTTTTGGATTTGTCGGTCTCTTAAATTTAGAGAAAGTGTCGGCAGCTTCTTTCAACATGTCGAGTATTTTTTTTCGAGATGTTTGATCAGATTTTGAATTTTCTGGATTTTGTTGAATAGAAACTTCGGCATTTTCAGAATTCCCTTGATTTGCAATTTCGGAAGTTTGAATCGTCGAAGTCGAACAAATTTGTAATAGTTTATTTTTTCTTGAAGAAGTTTTTGTTTCTGTTGTGGTTTTCTGGATTTTTTTTTCGGGAGCAGGAAATAAAGTATCATCTTTTGGATCTGGTTTTCGTTTTTCTGGGAAATTTTCCTTTTCACTGGGTTTCAATTTATTTGGCCCTTGATCTTGCGAGAGAAAATCATCCAAAAAATCCTGAAATTAATTTTTTTTTATTCGAAAAAAATTCCATTTATATGGACTCAATTTTAAAATTTTCAAACTGATCTGATATGCTGGTATGTCAAAATTCTTTAACAGGGTGGCCACAATATACAATTTTTTCATTTCCCTCACATTTCCCTGACTTTTCCCTGACTTTCAGACAAATCTCGCTAACAGAAAAGTATTAAAAATGCGAACAAATTTTCAGTAAAAATACTATTGAAATTTAAAAAAAATTTTGTATAATATAACTTTAAATTTTTTGAAATTTAAAATCAAAATCTAAAATTCGTAAAAATCTCTCACATTTACGACAACCTTGGAAATCTCTTAAAATTCATTGAAACTTCTTGAAATTCCTAGAAGCATTTTAAAATTCGATGAAATCTCTTCAAATTTGTAAATATTTCATGAAAACTTTAATTTTTCACTAATTGTTTTCAAATTCCTCAAAATCATTTCAAATCCTTTAAATTCCTCAAAAAACTTCAAAATCTTTTTACATTCATAAAAATCTTTTAAAACTTCCTACAATCCTTCAAATTCCACAAAATCTTTTAAAAAACTCTTGAAATACTTTTAAATTCCACGAGGAACTTTAAAATCCCTTAAAATGCGCCAAAATACTTTAAATGATTGGAAACTTATTGAAATCCCTTAAAATTCGCTGAAATTTTTTGAAATTCTTAGAAACATCTTTAAATTCCTTAAAATTTCATTATAATATTTAAAATCCTATAAAATGTCATAAATTCTTTAAAATCTATTAAAATTCCACGAAATCACTAAACTTCTTAAAATCCTTTAGAATTCCAAGAAAAACTTTAAAATCTCTAAAAAATACGTAAAGATCTCTTAAAATTTTTAAAAACCTCTTGAAATTCCATAAAATTCTACAAAATCTTTTATAAATCAATAAATATCTTGCGAGATTCTTTAAAATTTCAATTAAGTTCATTAAAATCACTTTTAAAAAATCAAAATTCCATGAGAATAATTATAATTCCTTAAAATTTGTTAAAAATCATCAAAATCTCATGAAATCCTTTAAAATTACACGAAAATATTTATAATTCCTTAAAATTCCTTAAAACTCTGCCAAGTTTCTTAAAATCGTTTATAATTCCATAAAAAAATTTTAAATCATTTAAAATGCGTAAAAATCTCTTAAAATTTTGCAAAATTTCACAAAATCTTTTAAAAATCATAAAAATCTCATGAAATCCCTTAAAATTCCATGAGGAACATTAAAATTTCTCAAAATTACTTGAAAAAAAAAAGGAATTTCTTAAAATTCTTAGAAAATTTTTTAAATCCTTTAAAATTCCTTACAATTCTTTGAATTCCCTAAACTTTCATTAAAATCCCTTAAAAATTCATGAAGTTCTTTAAAATTCCACTAAATCTTTTAAATATTAAACAGATCTCTTGTAATCCCTTTAAATTCCTAGAAATCTCTTCAGGGTGGCAACAAGATTCAATTTTTCAATTTCCCTGATGACTTTCAGACAACTTTCCCTGACAGAAAAGAATTCAAAATGCGTATAAATTTTCAATAATAATACTATTGAAATTTTTCAAAAATTTCGTATAATATCACTTTAAATCTTGTAAAATTTAAAAAATCACTTCACAACATTTAACATTCGTAAAAATCTGTCAAATTTACAACTACTTTTGAAATCTTTTAAAACTCATTGAAATTTCCTTAAATCCCTAGAAACATCTTAAAATTCCACGAAATCCCTTCAAATTTGTTAATATTTCAGGAAAACCCCTGAATTTTTACTAATTGTTTTAACATTCCTAAAAATTTCTTAAAATTTCTTGTAATCCTTCAAAATTCCATAAAACATTTTCAGAATCTCGTGAAATATTTTTAAATTCCACGGGGAATTTTAAAAACTCTTAAAATGAATCAAAATTTCTTAAAATTATTGGAAACCTATTGAAATGCCTTAAAATTCGCTGCAATCTTTTAAAATTCCCAGAAACATTTTTAAATATCTTAAAATTCTACTACAATATTTCAAATTCAATGAAATTCTTTACAATTATTTTTCAAAATCGTTTACAAATCATAAAAATCTCGTCAAATTCTTTAAAATTCCCTAAAGTGCATTAAAATTTCTTAAAAAATAAACTCTTGAAATAAAAAAATCACAAAATCTCTTGAAAATCAAAAATGACTTGAAATTTTTTTAAATTCTATAAGGAATATTAAAATTCCTTAAAATCATTTTTAAAATAGTAAAATTACTTAAAATTTTTACAAGCTTCTTAAAATGCTTTATAATTACACGAAAAACTTTAAAATCCCTTAAAATACCTAAAGATTTCTTAAAATTCTTGAAAGCCTCTTGAAATTCCTTAAACTTCTACAAAATCTTTTATAAATCATAAAAGTCTTGTGAAATCCTTTACAATTCCATGAGGAACATTTAAATTCTTTAAAATCACTTTAAAATAATTAAAATTTCTTAAAATTCTTACAAACCTTTTAAAATCTTTTTAAATTCCACGCGAATGTTTATAATTCCTTAAAATCTCTTAAAATTCTTACAAGTTTCTTAAAATCCTTTATAATTCCACAAAAAACTTTTCAATCCCTTAAAATGCGTAAAGAACTTAAAATTTTTTGAAAACTTTTCAAAATTCTATAAAATCTTTAAAAAATCATAAAAATATCGTGAAATCCTTTAAAATTCCACGAGGAACAATTAAAATCTCTTAAAATCACTTTAAAAAATCAAAATTTCTTAAAATTTTCACAAGCTTTTTAAAATTCATTAAAACTTCTCAAGGAGCTTTAAAATTCCTTAAAATTCTTTGAATTCCCTAAACTTTCTTAAAAATCTCTTAAAATTTCTTGAAGTCCTTTAAAATTCCACCAAATCTTTTAAATATTATACAAATCTCTTGTAATCACTTTAAATTCCTAAAAACCTCTTAAAATCTCTTAAAATTATGGAAAATCTCTTGAAATCATAAGAAGCCTAAAGAATCTCAAAGAATGGCTGGAAATTCTTTATAATTCTTCAAAATCCTTGGAAAGTTTCTAAAATCTGTTAAATATAAACTATAAAATCTATATATGCAATACGACAAAAATAACATAGCACAACTGTCAATTTCTATTTTCCCTGACAACTATTCGCATTTTCCTGACATGTGGCCACCCTGTTTAATTTATATTAATTTTTTCCAATAAAAAATATTTGGCTCCATTTTCTCAATTAAATTAAAATTACAGTTATAGCTTTATAATACGCTAATCCTACTTAATCATTTTGATTAAATATCCGTTTACATAATATATAATTTTTTACATAATTTTTACATAATTTTTTTACATAATATATAATTTTACTAATAAAATGGTTTTTTCTTGTATCTTTGGATTATTTTTGTAAATAAAACTTTCTCTTAAACTTAAAATGATAAATAATAAAGCTTGATAATCCAAATTAGAAAATAAAATTAAAATTAATGAATTATTTTTGTCGGGGATTGAACAAAATTTGTAAATTAGGATTTATCTCGAAATCAAAGGTAAATTCTTTATCACTTACCTCACCAATTTCCCAGTCATTATTCTGAAACATTTTTCCTGTTTTTGACAATTATATAACTCTTAAAAACACTTTTTTATTATGCGTTTTTAATGAAACAAACATTGAAGAATTCACGTGTTTTTGCGTGTTTTGTTTACGAAATGAATCAGAAATGAATTAACCAATGAGGTTGCTGTTTCAGATCAAGCTAGAAATTTACAGGGGCGTAGTTACCGCCGTATAGCCGTGAGTCGTGACCAGGGTTGCGCAGTGACGCGTCACTCGAAGTTTTTTACGTATTTTACATGTTTTTCTACTTAAGTAAATTACGTATTTTACGTAGAAAACTCCCCCACTCCATATGAATTTGGTATTTTCTATGTAAAATACTTTGTAAATTACTGTAAAAAACCATGTAATTTACCTTAGGTATTTTACTTACCCAACCGTGGTCGTGACCGTATCAATAATACGGGGCCCCCGAGCAGAGTGTGTTGCGAAAAATCGAAAATTCGTAAAATTAAAAATTAAAAATTTAAAGGGAAAATATCTTTGATTATATTTAATAAATTACACTTTTCGATAAAATACACTCCAGTCTCCCAAATCTCAACTTCCCAAATCTCAAGTTCTCCCAAATCTCAAGTCAAGTTTCTCTCAAATGTCAAGTCCGTCTTTCCGAAGAATCACCTGATAACCACTGCGCAGGCGTGCACGCATGCGCAGTGGGGCTGTTTGTGAAATTTGAGGACTTGACATTTGGGAGAACGCTGGCCAAAATTTCTTGACATTTGGGAGACTCGAGTGTAGTAGATGTGGAGGGGGTAAATTTCTAATTCGATTGTTTTATTGGTCGACGTAAATAGCGCGAAAATATGAATTTCAATTTTTGGGTTTCAATCGTTTCAATCAATTATAGTGGAATTTAAAGAAAAAAATTAAATAATTAGAAAAATATAACTAGAATTTAAATGTTTCGAGAATATTAAAGCACTTTATTTAATTTTATTGTAATTGATAACAAAATCACAAATCTTCAATTTATTCTCATTTTTTAATTGACAAAAATTGCAGACGGATTTCTTTTTATCCGAGCTTATTCTTCATATAGAAAAGAGCCACAAATGGGGTGTAAAATGGAACAGCAAGAAAAATAGTGAATATAATTGAAAACTTCACATAGTTCACTGGATCCACAGGAAGCACCTTCAAATAAAAAAACTACAGTTATTTGAAAAACATTTAAAAATATGTATTTGAATAATAAAAAAACGTATTTTATCAAAGCTTTAGTATACTTAAGTAAAAAAATATGTTAAGAATGTTAAAAAATTATTATCGTGAAAAAGTGTGGTAATTTTTCTTAACTCACGTTTCTTGGAGATGTACCCGTATATGGTGGTTTTATATAGTAATTTCTTACAAATGGTTTTAGAGGCTGAGCCACTCTTTTCAGTTGCAAAACTCTCCACATTTTGTAGAATTCAGAATTTCTTTTTATGTAAGTTGGATTGGAATCTCTCAAGTCTTTGGGGTTTTATGGTTTTAGCAATTTTTCCGTTGCCAGGAAACGTCAATAAAGCAAAAAATAAAAGAAAGCAAAAAAAAAAAAAGAAAAAAAATTAATTTAAAACTCACATGTTAACTCATTTCCATTTTTCGTGTCAAAAATTTGTTTTTTAAGATTTCAACTGACAACGATTACGTCACGCTGAAAGCATCAGTGGATGTCGAGTGACCACTGGTCACTCAATTGAACGACAAGCGTGGAATTTATAGAAAAAAATGTATTGTTTACTTATGATAAAATACAATTGTCTATAATGATTAATAAAGAAATATCGATATTACTTATTGTGTTTCTCCCAATATCTAAAACAATATTTTTTGTACAACACTTATACGAAACTGGAACAAGTGAAAATGCTCAATGTACAACTATACGAAAATTCGTAAACATAATTAAGAGTAATTAATTTTATAGTTAAAGTTATAATTTTGTCTAAGATTGGCAAATTTACAACCACGGATGCCAGGAAGGATCCATTCTGCAAAGATTATCGTGGCTATTGGCAGCAGCGACGAGAGTGCTGACTTTGCTGTCCGTTCCGTCAAAGGTAGCTAGTGAATTCAGTCTTGTAATGATTGCGTTGACGGCCTGAGTGACCATCGATATCAAAACCTCCCCTTTCATGTCTGTTGGCGCCTGAGAAGCGTTTTCAGCGTCCTCTTGTTTTTTGTTGTGGTCGGCAATGACCTCGTCTCGAAGGATTGCTCGCAGGATTGCGTGAACTTTGAATGATGGTTGGACTAAACACCTCGCTGTTGCGATCGCAGAGGCAGTGAGGGGACCGCAAACACCTTTAAAAAGAAAAATAGAAGAATTAGAAAAGAATTTTTTATTAGTGACGCTCTTGTCATTTATTTTGTTTGAACTCACCTGTGCTCGTCAGGAATTCCAAAATATTCGGAGTCAATCTGAAAGGAACGGGCCTGTTTGCATCCAATTCACCGGAAGTGTCGTCCACATCAAACTTGAAGTACGCCACGTTAATTAATCCAGAGTCTTGATGAACGTAGACCATATCTGGATTAAGCCTCGTCAAATGGAGAACATATTCTGCGAAGCAGGCTAAAGAAAGCTGCAGAGTGAACTGAAAAGAAGAGAAAAGTTGATAAATCAATTTGCTTTTCTTAAAATCCAAATCCAGGGTGGCCACATTCAATTCTTCAATTTCCCTGACATTTCCCTGACTTTCAGACAACTTTCCCTGACAGAAAAGTAGTAAAAATGCGTATAAATTTTCAATAATAATACTATTGAAATTTTTTTTTAAATTTCGTATATCACTTTAAATCTTGTGAAATTTAAAATCACTTCACAACATTTAACATTCGTAAAAATCTGTCAAATTTACAACAACTTTTGAAATCTCTTAAAACTCATTGAAATTTCCTGAAATTCCTAGAAACATCTTAAAATTCCAGGAAATCCCTTCAAATTTGTTAATATTTCAGGAAAACCCTTCAATTTTCACTAATTGTTTTAACATTCCTAAAAATTTCTTAAAATTTCTTGTAATCCTTCAAAATTCCATAAAACATTTTCAGAATCTCGTGAAATATTTTTAAATTCCACGGGGAATTTTAAAAACTCTTAAAATGCATCAAAATTTCTTAAAATTATTGGAAATCTATTGAAATCCCTTAAAATTCGCTGAAATATTTTGAAATTCCCAGAAACATTTCTAAATATCTTAAAATTCCACTACAATATTTAAAATTCCATGAAATTCTTTACAATTATTTTAAAAAATCGTTTACAAATTATAAAAATCTCCTTAAATTCTTTAAAATTCACTAAAGTGCATTAAAATCTTAAAAAAAAAAAACTTTTGAAATAAAAAAATCACAAAATCTTTTAAAAATCAAAAATGACTTGAAATTTTTTTAAATTCTATGAGGAATATTAAAATTCCTTAAAATCATTTCTAAAATAGTTAAATTACTTAAAATTTTTACAAGCTTCTTAAAATCCTTTAGAATTCCACGAAAAACTTTAAAATCCCTGAAAATACGTAAAGAACTTTAAAAATTTTTCAAAATTTTTCAAAATTCCACAAAATCTTTAGAAAATCATAAAAATCTCGTGAAATCCTTTAAAATTCCATGAGGAAGAATTAAAATCTCTTAAAATCATTTTAAAAAATCAAAATTTCTTAAAATTTTCACAAGCTTTTTAAAATCCATTAAAATTTCTCAAGGAGCTTTAAAATTCCTTAAAATTCTTTGAATTCCCTAAACTTTCTTAAAAATCTTTTAAAATTTCCTGAAGTCCTTTAAAATTCCACCAAATCTTTTAAATATTATAAAAAATCTCTTGTAATCCCTTTAAGTTCCTAGAAACCTCTTAAAATTTTTTTAAATTATTGAAAATCTCTTGAAATCATTAGAAACCCAAAGAATCTCAAAGAATGTCTGGAAATTCTTTATAATCCTTCGAAATCCTTGGAAGGTTTCTAAAATCTGTTAAATAAATTATCCTATCTTAAAAAAGTGGTGTCACGAAATGTCTCGAAAATCTCGCATACATTGTTGTTGCAAACCTGATTGGCTTTTGAATGACTTGAATTTGTAACAAGGAAAACAAAATAATAGCGCATAATAATCCTTCTATGATTTGCTGGATTTGCTGGTCCCTTAAAATTTTACAGAAAACTTCGAAATTCTTCAAAATTCGTTAAAATCTCTTAAAATATTCTTAGAAACCTCTTGAAATTCGTTCAAATTTGTGAAAATTTTCCCTGACAACGACTCGCATTTCCCTGACATTTCCCTGACTTCCCTGACATGTGGCCACCCTGAAATCCAAAAGAGAATAAAATAAGGTGGTAACTAACCATCTTTCTAAATGTCCAATAATCAGTGGCACCAGGGAAGGTCTTGACAGCCCAATCCCTGAGCAACGTCCTCGGAACCATTGTCGTCTGCACTTCCCTCAAAATGTCTCTTAAAACTTGGTGACTCGCCTGAGATCCTCTCGCTTGAACAGTCGCTAGTCTCTCATAATATCTAGCGATCGGGGCATCGTGTTCAATGTTCATCTTAGCACAACCTTGCTTGTAAATATCAAGCAGAGAAACCGAAGCTGGATTGTCTTCCACAAGTCTCATTTGTGGAGAAACTGCCACAACTCTCGGAACTGTAAAGTGCAAAAATCTACGAGATGTTTCCTTTTGTCTTGTGAGGTAATGATTCAGCATCCTAAGGAGTTGCAGAACCCGTTCTTCCCTTCTGGCGTCTCCTAAACCTGCGTCGTTGACAACCAGATAAGGATAAAGTCGTCCATTATGTCCTCTGATCCGAAGTCTTCTTGCTGCTGTGTTGTGACGCTGAACTACTTCCACTCTTGGCATAAACCTTGCGATCCTCACGTAGTAGTGTGAGTGCTGAAATTACAATTAGTAAAATTAATAAAATAAACCTTCCATTGATTATAAGATTCTAGTAACATTATTGTATCTATTGTACCTTTGGTAGCAAAAATTCACCAGGTAGTTCAACTTCTGCTGTCTTGAGACTAAAGTTACTCAGGAATCGGCATTTTTCCTCAATTAGAAAAGATCTGGAAAATAAATTTTTTAAATGTTTTAGAGAATTTCATAATTTCAAGATAAAATTTAACAATTAATGTCTTAGCTACACTAGGATGCAGCTAAAATCCAACGAAAAATACTCACTTGGGTAATTGCTTAGTTTTCGCCTCCAAGATCTTTATCCACTTTTTCAGTTTGCTGATCAGATTATGTAGGAGGCGCGCGCCCGGCACAGTGAAGTCGAAATCGCTCGTAAATTGACCTTTCATTTTTTGGAAGACCGGATCCTGAACTGTCGCTTGAGCCCTTCGAGCCAAGGACTCTGAACCAGCTGATCCAAAGCTGTTGTTCGCATTCTGCGAAGGTGAAATATTCTCAATCCCAATTCCGAAGGTCGCAACGAGCTTCTTCACAAAGTTGAGCGTATGTGGGGTAATTGTCGCTTCACTAACGGCTCCTCGATTCTCAAAGGCGATTGCATAACACTTGGCCAAACCCTGTCTCAGCTGTCTGAGAACTTCCTCATACCAAGTCTCTCTAAACCAAACCATCTGATCAACGATTCCCTCCAAACTTGACAAAATCGTTGGATGAATGTCCCTCTGCATGTGCATGATCTTTGAGCACCTCCACATCGGAGGCGTCGCTCTAATAGGTCCGGTTTCCGGAGCACCTTGTTGAGCAGTTCCAGCTGTTCGAGCTTCGCCGTCCTGAGCTTTTCCAGCAGCTAATTCCGCGCTTTTGTATCTTTCCCTTTGTTCTATCTTTAAAGTAAGATACAAAGTCCTAATCGAGAAATAAACTGCCTGTGGAAACATTCTGCCAACTTGGCTCAAAAGGTTTAGAATGACATTCCCATCGTGGCGTACGAGGCACATTAAGAGTTGAGGAATCCAGGGGAGCCATTGGATTGGAGGAACTCCGACTGCGAATTTGTCGACTGCTTCCATTAGCGTCGACTTGTCATCATCGTAAGTTAACAACCACAAAACTTTAGCTAAATACTTCCTAGATTTGGACTCGTTCTGATGTCTGCTCGCGTGAAGGAAGCAGACGATTGCTGATACTCCAATGGTGATCTGCCTTGCATCTCTAGTGAAAATGTTCTCTAGATAGTCACCCCATAATGCCCAAGCTTTCACCAATGTATCGTAGAGTTGAACAGCTGCCGAGAAAGCTTTGTTGGCTTCTTCTGATTTTCCCAGTTGCGAGAGCAGCATTCCCTTAAGGGAATAGAATTCGGCAGTCATCTCTTTGGTGAAATACTTGAGATTTGTTGATTCAATGACTTCTAGTCCTTCCTGAAGTTCATTCTTGCCTGTGATTGATGCCATTTGTAGATAACATTTAACCTGTTGGCGGATCTTCTGGAAACAATCAACAATCGGGACACTCGGGATAGTGTAAATTCTGGAGAGTGAATCCAGACAAACTCCACAAAGGTTGTGTTTTCTCGCGATCTTCCCGAAGTGGATGATCGCCTGGGCTGAGGCGTGGACACCTAGCATTGAATGATTGGTGGTCTGATCGCCTTGTGACTCATAATGACTGGAGATGAATGTGTAGTGATGCTGTCTCCAAGTGAAGATGTCTGACCAGTGACTCAAGTCATCAGCGATCACTGGCAACCTATTCCTCCAGGTTTTAACAATGGCTTTCATGTCGTGGAGGGAAGAGCTTCTTCCGTGGAGTAAACCTTGGTGAATCTGCATCGCCTCTTGCAGTTCCATGATCTGCTGGGCTGCTTGAAGCAGAGGTAGATGAATGTGACTGACGATGTGGGGAAGTCTCCTCCACTCGCGCATGCACTGCGCTGAAGCGGATTCAACGTAGCGCTCCACGGTGTTGAGAAGCTGATCTTCACTGTGACAGATTGACAAGAACCCTCGGTAGAGATGCACCTTCCAAGCCATCTCCTTCGGGCAATTTTGCTCCACCTGCGTGAGCGCCTCTTTCATCAAAGGCCAGTTTGGAATCCTCCAAGAACTTTCTAGAATCAGGAATGGATTCTTCTCGCTCTTCTTGGATCCGTAATCTAAGAGCAAATCCCATTGGTTCAGTTCCTTCGTGCAACGGATCCAGTGTTGTTCCCAGAGAATTGCCTCTCGCTGCATTTTGACGGGAGCGGAGGAGCTGGTGTAATCCTGCTTGAATTTGCCCATGGCAAGAACGTAAGCATCTTGGGCTTGTTCGAAGAATCCCTGTTGTTCAAAGGCTGTAGCTTGAAGAGTTTCTTTGTAGTGGGCATGTTTCTGCCAGAGTCCAGACCACATGTCCTCCTCACACAAGAGGGAATACATGTCGGAAAGAGAGTCTAGAACCTCGGCATGCGGGCAGTTGTCTGGCTCGAATTCGTAGCAGTCAGATTCCGCTTTGGTTTTGAATTGACTGTTCCCATTGTCGAACGCCATTTGCTCAAGACTGAGGGCCATTCGGTGCCAAAGATTGTGGGACTTTCCTAAGTATTTCATTATCCCTGGTTTCATCGGAATAGGCGGATTGCAGTGCGCGAGGGCTTCAACGAAAGTGTTGATCGCACTTGGATGACAGTCTTTCTGAATTACGTGAGTTCCGCTGCAAACGAAAGGCACCATCTCTGCTGTCAGTGTTTTCTGCTGATGTTCGTCCAAAATGCTCCAGAGTCTGGGGAATGTGTCCAACCAAACTTGCTCCGCTAGGTTTGTATCCATGTGACATAGCTGGGCTGCGGCAATTAACAGCTGCTCAGTCCTAATCTTCCTTGCGTTTTCAAGGAACTCTCCTTGCTTCGCAATTAGCTGAGCGAGTGTAGACTTCCTCCCTGCTGCAATTTCTTCTGAAGCAACGGGGTCAACATTAGACAAGTCCAGATCCATTAATTCGTCCTTTAAATCCTCCCCGATATCCATTGGTTCTTCCTTGACGGATGAGTACATCATGAAATTCTTGTGCTCCTCGCTATCCGCCATGTTGATCAAAGCGGTAGCACTTGGTAGAAGGATGTCCTGATTCGACATTTGAATCTGAGTCGTTGAATTCGCCGTGACAAGCAGAAGCTCGATACACTGTTTGATCCAGTAGTAAGCGCCCATTGCATCCCATCCCTGGCTGCAGATAATATAGAGAAGTCTCTCGTGTAGGCGACGCTTCATTGATCCATCAAAAATTTCAAAGAACTTGGCTCTGATATGCGGCTGCACGTAGCGCAAACCATTCAGGAAGGCTGTTTCGAGCTTTGAAGTCAGCTCCGATGATTTTAGGGTATCGTCTCTATAAACAAAGTTGACTAACTCCAGGAATTGAGCGTTGAGTTCTAGATCGTCAGGGAATCGCTTGTCAACGTAGTGCATCATCTTAACTAAGATGATCGACTTTTCTCGGAGACTAGGGGTCTGATTCATCGCAAAGGAATCCTTGTTCCTCATCCACTCCTCCAACATCTTTGTGATCGCTTTCATCACCTTGACGTCCTGTGTTTTTTCAATCAGACCAACAAGGATTGGGCCGATGAAGTTTCTTCGCATATCCGCACCCATGACTCCAACCCTGTTCTTCACGAGATCAAGACTGAGAATCAGGAGTTCACTGCCGATTTGATTGTTCTCCGCTTGCATCGGTTGCAGATGATCCTTAGTCATTCGTGTAAGAACCTTCATGAAGGGAGTTATCAGTCTGTCCACATAACTCTGGTTATTCGTGCACGCTGCTTTCAACACCATCAGAGTTCCGAATAAAGTACTCGGAGCAGCATTTGGATTCTTGTCATAAGCGTTCAATCCATCAGCGATGAATTTACCAACAGTGTTGTAAAGCATATCGAGCTCGTCATGCTTCGAACCGACGACTGAAGATGTTGATTCCGTTGGGTACAGTGTCATCAATTTCGAAAGGAGACCATGCACCAATCTTATCACTTTTGTGTTCGTACTCGCGATACAAGCGCCCAGACCTCTCTGCAAAGGTTTAATACTCGCTAGAATCTGCTCTTTCTTCATGACTCCTAACAGGAAGGTTAGCAACTCTAAAGCAGTGCAAATGTTTCCGAAGTTGGGCTGAGGGTTGTCAACACTCGCGAAGACTTTATCCAGCCAACCAAGTTTGAGATCGCAAGTCTGTGGCCAGACATCAGGTTTCAAAGCCATTTTTAATAAATTAACACAGCGTCTGGAGAGTTGTTCTCCTGGATTGCCTTGAGTAACCGCAGTGTCGTTCACCTGGCAAGCTAGTCGCAGGAGGAAGTTCAAAACAGAATCAGCATGTGCTCTCTCGATTGGTTTCGTCGATACCGGTTCCATCTTCGGAGTGGCCATCGGAAGAGGAGAACTCATTCCTCCCTGAGTGGCCAATCGTTTCAAACCCGTGGGATCATCAATTGTTAACCGCTTCATCGTTCCTATCATCGTTCCCGTTCCTCCCGTTTCCGAGTTCTCCGCTTCGTCTTTAATTCTGTGCAACTCCCACTTAATAATAACTTCTGCGAGTTCCACAGCTAATCTTCTGTGTTCTATGGTTGCTGTGAGACTGAACCCAAGTCTTTGAATCGAGTTAACCATATGCTGAACAAGATGATGCCTGACTGAGTAGTAGACCCTGTAATGCCGGACCACAAGTTGTAAAATATGATACAGCTGCTGCATAGAGTGTCCTTCCTCGACAATAATCTTCTTAGTCCAGTGGGTTAGCATCGTATTACCGTCTTCCATTCTCACAGGCATAGCTGGAGTCAGAATTTCAAGGGCTTGTCTTACAACATTCCTGGCTTCAATTGCATGAGCCTTCAGAAGACTGTGAAAAACCTGTAGAACAATTTTCTTGTGGATGGCAAACTTGTTAATGATGTGGCTTAAAAGTAAATGACCGTGATAGCGAGATGTGGGATCAACACAGTTCTTTCCTAACAGACAGGGCCAGGCGAAAGTCATCAGTCGACGCAGTTTGATACCCTGTCGCTTATTGGCAACGTCATGAATGTGTTCTGATGCTTGTTCAACTAGTAAACAAGAAAACTGTAAGAGGGCGATCCTCACACAGTCGGCCGAACCAATAGAATTGTTTTGGTCGATAATTTTTGTGATGAAGGCTGATACAACATTGTTTGGGTTGTCTTGCTCAGGCATGGGAAGTCCGCCGACTAATTTCGTGCTCTCTCCTCTCTCGAAACTGGTCGCGAAGCAAGGAATAATTATATACTGCAGGACCTTCGCCTTTAATTCCTGGGACATGTTATTCGTCGGGAAATGATCCACAAATCTGAAGAAGACATTTCTCTTCCACTCAACTGTATAATCTTGAGCAACAGTGTTTTCCAGAAAGTCCCGCAGGAACTGGAAATCAGGAATAAACCTCTCGCAGAAAGCCCTGAGAAGTTGGAAGAGAAGATCGATATCGTTGGGATCGTGTTTGAAGTAATGAAGCAGAATCTTAACAACGAGCTTCGGCTCTTTCCAGTGGCAGAAGTCAACGCTGGCAACGTTCTTGTGCAGTGCTTGGTATTCGTCGTTGCACCAAATCTGCTTCATGGCTGCGACAAGCTGTGTTTGGGTCGGGAGCCACTGTTCGTCAAACTTGATCAGAATCGAGACAATCCTTATCGCCTGATGTTGAAGTTCGCTCTTCTCAGTTAAATTCAGACTCGAATTGCTATCCGATTTAGCAAGAAGCATTGCTATCAGCCGATTTGAGCTTGTGTGGAGCACATCTCTAAATGGTTTTCCTTCCTTGTTCTTGATGAGGAACTCAAGAAAGCGACTCCATTGTTGATCCTTGATGTTGTTGTCGTGAAGGAATAGGTTTAAAGTCTCTGACGGGTAGCGAAGCAAAAATCGCATCAAGGGAACTCTGAAAGGACTAGAAGCCTCGACAAGTAAAGTTCTCTCAGTCTGAAGCACAAGTCTACACAAGATGTCAATGAACTTCGGTGTCGCAGCTGGAATCTGATGGAATATTCCTATAATCGTTGCAATTTTCTGTTCATTCTCTCCAGATCTAGAAACTCCTTTATGTGCATGGATCAAGTTCTCCAAGAGTTTCTTCAAATGCTGTAGCAACTGCTCACAGAGTGTAATGCTGAACGTACTTGGGAACAATTGTGTTAGGTAGGATAATCGCTTGACACAATTCAAACTCAGATTTCTGTGGTCGCCCAAAGTCAGTAGCATTGGTCTCATAATCGTGTGCACCAGCTCCATGTCAATCTGAAATCCGGCGATGAACTTTTGCATACATTCGAAAGCTGCTTGCTGGAGTTCACTGTTCGGCTTCTCTAAGGCTTTGTAAAGAACTGTAAAAATCTTTTCTCGATAGGCTACTATGTAATGACAAGCAGCAAGAGCTCGAAGGGCTGACTTCTTTAGGGGAATAAAGTTTGAAATGGATTTGTAACAAGGAAGTTTGTTCAAGTTAGCATCTTCCGTTTCGCAAAGACTGTGGAGCTCGTGGAAGAAAACTTTGTGTTCTGTGATGGTAGGATCGATAGTGAAGAGTCTTGGGGACAAAGTAGTGCAGAAGGTGTTCCCGTCCATGAGTCCAATCTGGGCGTTGGCTGGTTGATGTCTCAGCAGGTGTTTCTTGGGTGGAATCATGTCCGCAAGAACTTCCTTGTGCGGTTCCATGACTACTGTTACTGTTTTATTCTGGATTTCAGCGAGGAGCCGAAGAGACGACATTG
Organism: Synergus itoensis; assembly: GCA_904066005.1. Taxonomy (NCBI): domain Eukaryota; kingdom Metazoa; phylum Arthropoda; class Insecta; order Hymenoptera; family Cynipidae; genus Synergus; species Synergus itoensis. Next base: position 164,996 of record CAJFCP010000171.1, on the reverse strand, counting down.
CTTGCTCCCTTACAAATGTGTGGGGGGAAGTAACTTGTCTCACTAACTCATGAGTCACTTCGTAGAGACTCTTGTCCTGCGCCTCCTTCATTTCTGGACTCTGGTCTTGAAGTCGTGGATTGACACAGACGCGCAACATCTTCTCGAGATTGGTTTTTGCCATGTCAATCGCTCCATTTGATACCTCGCCGGTCAAATCCATCATGACGAACATCAGCGCCTTGAGGAAAACGAAGAGGTGATTCAGCACCCACTTCGTTGACATACTCTGGAAGAGGAATTTGATCGCGATGCAACCACCGAGTTTGGCGTACCAAGCTCTCTCGTAACAAAGGGAACACATCCGATCGGCAAGGTATTCCATCAGTGGAAGCTGACAAGCTCTTTCCTTAGTTCCTAGAATGTTCGTCGCTGTTTCGAGAATCAGAACCAAAGCTAGATGTCCGGGTTTGCAGAGTTCCTTTTCTTCGTGCCCCATGATGACTGCGAGGGCATCAATCAGCACGAGGGGATCCTGTCCGTGCATTCTTCCTTGTCTTCCGGTAAGGGCGAAAGGACCCGCTTGTTGGGCTATCGCGACCATAGTGTAGTGTCTTACGTACGAAACCATTGTTCCCAGAACTGACTGTCTCAATTCCTTAATCGCAGCAGCAACAAAGAGTCCTGTTAAAGCTGTTTGTTGGACATTTCTGGCAACAGCGTCTCCGATTTTGTAAAACTGACCCTGCTGGTGTGGAATATTTCCTTCCTTGAAACTAGGATGCATAAAGAGTTTGTACAATGTTGCTCTGTCGTCGTCAAGCCTGAGCGAAGCTGCTAAATAACAGTTGATAATCTCCCAACACTGTCTGCGATAGAATGAATCAGTGGTGTTGGATTTAAGAGCTGTGAAGGCAGTTTCGACGATTTTCTCTACCGGAAAGTCAATCGGCTTTGATGGCTCCTGGAAATAAGCGATGATCGTTGGAGAGCTCGTCTCCCTGTCGTTGTAATTTAATTTCTGAGGCTCTATCATCATCTTTCTGTTCGCTCCGCCGAATTTCCCGAGAACTCTGTAAGCCACGTACGCTACTTGATCAGTGGGATTGTTGAGGGTTCTCCACAATGCTTGCATTAGATCAGCACGAACGGGCTGAATGTGCTCGTACAAGAAGTCGGGCTGAAGATTATCTACACAAAGTTCAAGAGTCCTGAGACCCTGGCTAACTAGGGTGTGGCTTCCGTTTAAGGCTGAGACGAGAGGATCCATAAGCATTGGAAGATATGGGAGAAGAGAGCTCAGTCTGACAGGAACGGTTAGACACAATTCGACAAATAGATCCTTCATGTGTTGTTTGTGGAGTCCAGACTGAAGTCTATTCAGTCCTTCTAATAAGTTAGGCAGAAGGGGAAGAAATTCCTGATACAAAAGATCATGCGATCCGCCTCCGATGGATCGGAAAAGCGCCCGAAGGAGGAGAAAGTAGTTATAGGGCTCCCTGGCAGACATTGCTAGTTCCATTGAGCGGTTCACGATCTGATGGAGATGAGGACGCAACATGTGTTCGTTTTCTGCTGGAAAGAGGGAGACACTTCCAAAGACGAGTTTGAAAAGTCGTAGATAAAGATTACTCCTCTCGACGTTCGATCCCATGTCGTCCATTCTTTCGAGAAGATATTCGACGAGAACGGTCGCGAATATCGGAGAGGTAGTTGGGTTCGCGAGGAATGAATTTCCGACAACTTGTAGAGCACAGTTCTTGAAGATCCGCTCCACCATGTAGTCAATTGTTGTCGAAAATATTTCCTGGAAAGTTTGAGGATTCATCATTGAAAACACTCCACTGAAATGTTCCAAAACTTCCTTTTCTTCTTTTGATCGGAAAGTCTGAGTCTGCGCTGGTCTGCTTGGTTGGGCAATCGCTCCCATCGCCGGGGGCCCAATCATGTAAATATCCAAGGCTTGCAGAGCCCACTTGACCAAACGAATAAAAACCAAAGTTTCCTTAGGTTGAAACTGTTTCGGATGAAGTGTATCAATCGACTTACAGTTCGCGCACCCCCAAGTAATAGTCTTTACTCCGCAGACCAAAGTCTTGACAAGACTCCTGTACTCCGCTACATTGTAGTTCGCGGCTTGCGAAGCTGGGAATCCGAATTTAGACTTGCCGCCGCCGCTCTCTTCCACATCTGTGATTCCGGGTTTGCCATCATCTTTGGATTCGGGTCCGGAGTTTGCGGTCTTTGCTTTGCTCATGAGAATCGGCATTTGCAACTTCGTGATGATTTTGAACTTTAGGACGAAAACTTCCAACATTCGCATGAGAAGTTCCCTGCACTGTGTGGCATTATCGGCATCGATTCGCAGCGTGATGCACTCGACGAGGTTTAAAAGAAGTTTGCATGACATCGTCTGGATAGCAGTTGGGAGACTCTGGTCGTGGACGTTCTTGCTGAAGAGATGAATGGCTCTTGCCAGGTCAGAGATGGGGAGCTGTTTTCGAACATGATGAACGAGGTCAGCTAGAGTGGAGTAAGCCAAGGGTCTCAAAGATTCATGAGTAGTCCATCCGTAGCCGAGAAGGACCTCTTCATTGAAAAGGTGCTCCATATGAGGGATGAATTTCGTCTTCAACTCGGTGGCAAGAATGTGTCTCGTCGCGATTAAAAGTTCCTTCCTTAGATGAGCGACTTCCATTGGGCAAAGTGTCAGAAGGCCAAGCATTCCCTGCACCATCATCGTGCTGTGTTGGGAAACAACATCCTGATAAATCCTGATGATATAAGCAAGGAAAGAGAGAGTTTTAATCTGAGCTCCCATGAAATCGACGAAAACCTCTTTGTTGAATCCCGGAGAGGCTCTGTGTTGTGGGCTGGGTTGCAGAGTAATAGTTGTCATAATCAAGGGAATGAAATCCGAAACGTCTTGGTGGACATTTAACTTGTATATCTGGTACATCAAAACGACGATTATAGGAAGCTCTTGGAGGACTTTTAGTGAAAGGACAGCTTTCGGGATCAAGTTGTACGTAATTTCAGTTCCATCTGGAGCCTTTTTTTCCATTTGGATCACAGTTATCGTAAACGTCTCCTTCAGGAGAGCTTCAATGTTTATCTCTGATAAATCGTTTACCTTTAAAGGTGGTCTCGGCTCGAAAATCTTTGGTAGGTTCTTCGGCAACTCGCTGTAAATTGACTTAACAAATTGTAGGAAGTGTTGTATTTCAGGGTTGAAAGTTGGTCTGTACTGTTTGTGGAGTTCAATTATGATTCTGAGGCCTACTAGGATGTTTTCCTCGTTTTCGGTTTCCAGGAGTTTCAACATCAGACTGAGGATTTGTTTGACGTAAGGTCTGAGGTGTTCATTCGTGGGGAGTCTGTGAATCATTTCGAGGATTAACTTCCTGACCTGTTGGAGGTGGTACTCAGATATGAAGTGGGGTTCTCCGTCCTGAAGGATCTTTAAGAAGATCTTCATTAGATGGTCCAGGAAGCCTGGGTATTGCGAAGAACACATGATGACCTCAAAATTTTCCGAAAGCTCTTGGGCGGCTTTTAGTTTGGATTCGTCTTTCGAGTTTGGATCACCTAACATGGTCACGTAGGACCTGTAGGTGTTCATTTGTGTTGTTGGGTCCGGTGGCGCCATTTTTGTGGTTCAGATCAACTGTTAGGGAATGATTGATCTGAAAAAAAAAGGAGAAAAAACTTGTGAGAAAATATTTCATTTCTGAAAGTCTTTTTTTAGTTTCTTCAACGATTTTCCTATCTTAAAAAAGTGATGTTATTGTCGAAAACCTGATTGGTTTAGAAACTGCGCGAATTGTGTGAATGTATCGAATTTGAAAACAATCTTCAGGCTATTTTCGTTCTCAAAAAGATTATTAAGACAGAGAATATGAATTTTACAAGATTTATTGAAATTTTAGAAATATTAAAGGATTTCACGGTATTTCAAGAAATTTTGTGAAATTTATTCTGATATACAAAAATTTTAAGGGATTTTACCAGTTATTGGGGTTTTATAGAATCTAAAGAAATTTAAAGAATCTAAAAATCTAATAAAGAATTTTCATTGTATTTTCAGGTAATTGAAAGCATTTAACGAGATTTCATGGGATTTTAAATAATTTTAAAGGATTTACCGATATTTTGTGTAATTCTAAGTAATTTTAGAAACTTTAAAGCTATTTCAAGAAATTTCAGGAAGTTTCATTGAATTTTCAGATATTTTAAGGGATATTAAATAGTTTTAAGGACTTTTAATGGATTCAAGGGATTTTACGAGATTTCATTGGATTTTTAGTAATTTTGAGAGATCATGGGATTTTGAGAAATCTTAAAATATTTAACGATAGATATGTTGTGGAATTTTAAGTGATTTTAAAAACTTTTAAGGTATTTGAAGGAATTTCACAAAATTTCATTGGATTTTTAGATATTTTGAGGGTTTTAATGGGATTTAATGGGACTTTGAATAATTTTAAGGAATTTAAAAGGATTTTACAAATTTATTGAGATTCCTAAAACTAGACTAGGAATTACAAGTTTTTATATTTCAAAAATTAAAAATTCTGAATTATTTTGCATACTTTTGAAATCCCTTAATTTTCCCAATCCCACTGTTTTTTGGGAAAAATTATGAGATTTTGAAGGATTATAAAGTAATTTTAAGGAATTCGACTATATATTTTGTGGAATTTTAAGTAATTTGAGAACCTTTTAGACATTTTACATTGAATTTTAAGGTATTTTAAGAGATTTAATGAGATTTCATGGAATCTTGAAAAATTTTAAGGGATTTAAAAGGGCTTTGCGAAATTTATTGAGATTTTAGAAATATTAACTGATTTCACGGTATTTCGAGGAATTTTATGAAATTTTAATGAATTTTACGAAATTGCATGAAATTTTAAGTAATTTCAGAGATTTTACAATGAGTTAAGGGATTTCAAGGGATTTACGAGATTTCATTGGCTTTTCAGGAATTTCAAGGGATTTAATGATATTTTGGGAGATTCTAAGTAATTTTAAGCAACTTTAAGATATTTTATGAGATATTAAGTAATTTTAAGAAAATTTGTTTCCAGAAATTTTAAAGGATTTGGTGAAATTATATTCGATTTTCAAGAATTTTGAAGAATTTAACGAAATTTCATGGAATTTTGAGTTATTTTAAGTAATTTTAAGGAATTTCACCAGATTTTGAAGGATGTTAAAGGGATTTTAAGATATTGTATGGGAATTCTACGAGATTTCATGAGATTGTCAGGAATTTTAAGGAATTTCATGAAATTTCATAGGATTTTAAATAACTTTAAGAGATTTGTCCATATTTTATGGAATTTTAAGTAATTCTAAGGGATTTTACGATGTTTTATGGGATATTAAGTAATGAGATAAAAAAAAAAGTATTGTCTGGGTTCACTTTGTATATGTTTTTTGGGTCTCTGAATACGAATCTGGCTTCAGATTTTAATTATCACTGACACGTAATCGAATAAATAAATTATAATTTAAAAACTTAAAAAAAACTTATTATACGTCGTGAAAAATATTTTCTGAATCTGCTAGGATTTTCAAGTTTAAAACTAGTGTGGGCCGATGGGCAATTTAATAATCAATGAAGCGCCTCGTGAGTGGAGTAAACAACCCTTAGCAACAACCATTACCTCATTTGCACTTCTTTTTCCTACTTATTTCTACTTATTATGATTTATCACACAATAAAAATATGTTCCTGCGAAAGTTAGATCCAATGTTTATTGAATTAAATCAATTTTAGATTTAATATTGTCTCTATTTTTTGCAGTTCTAAAGGGAGTGATACTGAACGTGTTACTCAGTCGTAAATCGAGTCGAAACACCTGACAAGAGTGAGTGCAATTCTATAGGAATGTTTGATAGATATAAGAAGTATAAGACACCCAGAAACGAAATCAAGAATTTAGTCTCAATGGATTTCTCGTGGGATAAACATCGAGTTTGGAAAATAAAATTCCTATTTTTGAATCAGCTTTTTGTTTTCAATTTGAGATTGTTTCACTCGAGAGGTACATCATTTTTCTATTTAAATTTAAAGAAGAAAAAAACATTTTAACTCGAATTTTTAAAGTTTTGAATCTTTTAGATTAAATTAATTAAAAATGGACGAGAAAACGATCGACTCTATTTTTGCGGGATCCTTGAAGTCCTTGCCACCGGTGAGTTCAAAGATTGTGAGAATTTTCACGAGTTCGACTTTCACTGGTAAGTTTTAATTTAGATAAAAATATTTTTTGAGACCTCGAGGGAAATGGATACAATAATTAATTTATTTATTAATTAACTAATTTTAGATACGACGATGGAAAGGAATACACTCATGTCTCAGTGTTATCCGAAATTAAAAGATTATTGCAGGGAAAAGCACGGATTAGAATTTCAGGTGAGTAAATAAACTTAATTATATAATAAAGATAAATAAAAAGATATTAAATAAATAAAGAAAAAATTTTATTTAGAAATGAATGAAACTAACAAGTAATTTAAATTTAAAAATAAGAAAAGAGAAAATCAATAAATAAAAAAAAAGAAAAAATATATTTTTAAAAAGAACGTTTTTTAGAAGTAGGTCTGAATCGATTTTTGAAGTTGACCTAGAACTGAACTTTTGACATTCAGTAGTTATTACTATATCTCAGAATAAATTGATTTCGTTGGTACCAGGTACCAAGAAATGTTAAGCATGAAATGAGACTCACGAACTTTTAGAAAAGATTCCAAGTTTAAATTTGAATCATTCGCACTCAATAAATTTAATTAAGATTGCATTTGATATTAATACATAAATACCAATTGTACTGAATGCAATAAAATATGTAAAATCAAACTCATATTTTAAAACTATTAAAATTTTTTTTTAAATTTCAAAATATTTTTTATTTAATTAATTTTGTTTTAATTTTTAATATTTTCAATTATTTTAATTTAACAGAAATTATTTTGTTAAGGTGGTGGACATGAGATGGGGAGTTCGTGACGAAGCAACAGATGATCACATGACAACCGAGTTATGTATGAGAGAAATCGAAAATTGTCAGCGATTATCGATGGGCCCGAATTTTGTGGTAAAATATAAAAAAAAAATACTGATTATATTCAGATTGAATTTTAATTACAAATTCCTATTACAGGATGGTCACAAAATTCAATTTTTCAATTTCCCTGACTTTCAGACAACTTTCCCTGACAGAAAAGTATTAAAAATGTGTATAAATTTTCAGTAATAATACTACTGAAATTTTTCAAAAATTTCGTATATCAATTTATATTTTGTGAAATTTAAAATCACTTCACAACATTTAACATTTGTAAAAATCTGTCAAATTTACAACAACTTTTGAAATCTCTTAAAACTCATTGAAATTTCCTGAAATTCCTAGAAAAAATTTAAAATTCCACGAAATCCCTTCAAATTTGTTAATATTTCAGGAAAACTCTTAAATTTTCACTAATTGTTTTAAAATTCCTCAAAATTATTTCAAATACTTATTTAAATTCCTCAAAAAACTTCAAAATCTTTGAAAATTCCTAAACATTTCTTAAAATTTCCTGTAATCATTCAAAATTCCATAAAAAATTTTCAGAATCTCGTGAAATATTTTTAAATTCCGCGGGGAATTTTAAAAACTCTTAAAATGCATCAAAATTTCTTAAACTTATTGGAAATCTATTGAAATCCTTTAAAATTCGTTGCAATCTTTTAAAATTCCCAGAAACATTTTTAAATATCTTAAAATTCCACTACAATATATAAAATTCCATGAAACTCTTTACAATTATTTTACAAAATCGTTTACAAATTATAAAAATCGCGTAAAATTCTTTAAAATTCCCTAGAGTGCATTAAAATCTCAAAAAAAAAACTCTTGAAATAAAAAAATCACAAAATCTTTTAAAAATCAAAAATGACTTGAAATTTTTTAAAATACTATGAGGACTATTAAAATTCCTTAAAATCATTTTTAAAATAGTTAAATTACTTAAAATTTTTACAAGCTTCTTAAAATCCTTTATAATTCCACGAAAAACTTGTAAATCCTCCAAAATACGTAAAAAGCCTTTATAATATTTGAAAAATTTTCAAAATTTCGTAAAATTCCACAAAATTTTTAGAAAATCATAAAAATCTCGTGAAATCTTTTAAAATTTCTCAAGGAACTTTAAAATTCCTTAAAACTCTTTGAATTCCCTAAACTTCCTTAAAAATCTCTTAAAATTTCATGAAGTCCTTTTAAAATTCAACTAAACCTTTTAAATATTATACAAATCTCTTGTAATCACTTCAAATTCCTAAAAACCTCTTAAAATCCTTTAAAAATATTGAAATGTTTTGAAATCATTAGAAACCTAGAGAATTTCAGAGAATACCTGAAAATTATTTATAATCTTTCAAAATCCTTGGATAGTTTCTAAAATTTGTTAAATAAATTATGAAAGTTATATATGTAATACGACAAAAATAACATAATTAACATAAATGTCAATTTTTATTTTCCCTGACTTCCCTGACATGTGACCACTCTGTATTACCATCATTTATCGACATTGTGTTCTCTTCCGTGCAAAAAGGATTAATTATTAATTAACAATTAATAATTAGCCGATAAATGAACCAATTAGCACGGACAACAACCAGATGTCGGTAAATGTCGATAATAGAAATCTGCATTTATACATTTTTCTCCGTAATCTACAAAATTAATATTTCAGGTATTTTTGGGACAAAAGTATGGTTACAGACCGATTCCAACTTACGTTTTGAGTTCGGAGTTGGAAATGTTGAGAACAGAACTCGATAGTCAGGGAATGGATGTGAATGTTTTGGACACTTGGTATAAAAAGGACAGCAATGCAGTTCCACCGACAAGCATTTTGCAACCAATATCCTCCATTTTGAAAAATTTCAATAATAAAGTAAAATTTATTTTAAACAATTTTTAAAGCATAAAATATGTGTTAATAAATAATAAATTAATGTTATAATTATTTTTCAGCGAATTCCGAAACTACAACAAGAGGATCAAGCAATTTGGTGGGACACAATGTGCAAGATGCAAAAATTATTCAGAAAAGGAGCACAATCGCTTTTTAATAATGGGAAATTTGATAAAGACACAATGCACAATTATTTTATGTCTGGTGAGACGAAGTATAAATCATTAATCAAAACAATTCATAAATCGAATTCTATGTTTACGATCCCTGCATTTAATTAAAAAAATAAAGAAAGGAAGTCTTATAAATTAAGTTTTTTTTAAATGAAAAAAAAAAAAAAATTTTAATATTGAATCTTTTTTCAGTAACTGAAAGAGAAGTAATCAACGGAATCTTGAATGTAAAGAATACGAAAAATCACTGTTTGGCTTATGTCCGTTATATAAATAATATCAACCTCCAAAATTTGAGGAAAGCTAGTTTGTTTTTGGATATTGCTAATCGAAGTTTAGACAACGAAGCTTCAAAATTGTTGGCTGATCTCAGGGATGTTCGACTGCCAGCTAAGATAGAAAGTGTCAATTTGCAAAGGTTGGAAATATTTATTTTAAGTAAACTTAAAAACGTTCGATTTCAGATTGCAGATCCCGGTTACCGATCTTTGGTTTGTGTCCATGCTAAATTGATTTATGTTTGTGCTAAATTGGTTCATGTTCATATAAACATTTCTACATGAACCGACGGGTTGACAACTCGTGAAATCAGGTGTACACTTGCAACGAAATCTCCTGAATTCTCCTGAAATATTTGAAGTCATTTGAAGTCACTTGAAGTCACTTGAAGTCAAGTGAATTCACTTAAAGTGACGTGAATTCACTTGAATTTTTTTGAAATCTCCTGAAGTCAGTGAAATCTTCTGAAGTCAGTGAAGTCACTTGAAGTCACCTGAAGTCACGTGAATTCACTTGAAGTTGCGTGAATTCATTTTAATTGTCTTGAAATCTCATAAAGTCAGTGAAATTTCCTGAAGTGAAATCTTCTGAAGTCATTTGAATTTACTTGAAGTCACGTGAAGTCACCTAAATTCACTTAAAGTCGCGTGAATTCATTTTAATTTTCTTGAAATCTCCTGAAGTCAGTGAAATGTTCTGAAGTCATTTGAATTCTCTTGAAGTCACGTGAATTCACTTTAATGTTCTTGAAATCTCCTGAAGTCAGTGAAATCTTCTGAAGTCAGTGAAGTCACGTAAATTTACTTAAAATCACGTGAACTCATTTGAATTTTCTTGGAATCTCCTGAAGTCAGTGAAGTCACTTGAAGTCACGTGAATTCACTTGAATTTTCTTTAAATCTCCTGAAGTCAGTGAAGTCACTTGAAGTCCCCCGAAGTCACGTGAATTCACTTGAGGTCACGTAAATTCACTTGAAGTCACGAGAATTCACTTGAAGTCACGGGAATTCACTTGAAGTCACGTGAATTCATTTTAATTTTCTTGAAATCTCTTGAAGTCAGGGAAATCTTCTGAAGTCATTGAAATATCCTGAAACATCTTAAAGTCAGAAGTAGATGTACATTCGCTTAGTCAAGTTGGCAACCTCTCGACATGAACCTATTTAGCAACAAAAATAATGGTTTGAGACTCGCTGTCGATAAATGTCGGTAAAAGGAATCTGTAACAAATTTTAATTTCTAAATTTTCAAAACTTAGATACACCGTCGAGTGGATTGGAAGAGAAGGTTTGGATACAGAAACTCACGGAGAGTATCTTCAGCACTTTATCACCCATTTTTATCGAAATATGGTGAAACTTATCGACAGAGCAATGAGAAAAGAAGACAGTTCTGCTCAGGGACAAATTATCACTGAAATTTTGCAGCACTTACACGCTTGTAACAACTCAGTCAGGGTATTTTAATTATTTTACTATGTTTCCTCTTTAAGATTTCCTTTTTTATTTTAATATTTCATTTTGAATTTAGGTGTTTTATGGACGTGAAGACAGTTTAGAAAAAATCAAAGCCTACATGCTTGACGATGGAGAAAAGCCTTTAGTTTTGTATGGCGAAGGAGGTTGTGGAAAAACTTCTCTTTTAGCGAAAAGTGCAGGATTGTCCAGCACTTCTTGGCTCCTAGGGAAAAAGCCAATTAGTATTATTCGATTTTTGGGAACCACTCCAGACAGCAGTGCTTTAACACCAACTCTAATTTCTATTTGTCAACAGGTGATTTAATTTAAAATAAAAATATACTGATAAAGGATGAATTACATTATTATTTTTAGGAAAATATTCAATTCTCTAATTAAATTTCTCAGATTTCGTACAACTTTATGCTTCCTTTTGAAGAAATTCCAGACGATCTTGTGCCTCTAACAGCTCATTTTAAACACCTTTTGACTCTTGCAACTCCAGAACAACCGATTTTATTATTTCTCGACAGCGTTGATCAACTGACTGGAGTTCAAGGAAACAAACTGTCTTGGTTGCCAACCAGACTTCCACAAAATTGCAAGGTAGATTAAATTTCGCGCCAAAATGAAAATGAAAATTGAATTTATGTCTAAATATATGACAAAATTCAAAAAAGATGTTCTTTTTACATTATCTAATAAGGGAATTTTTCAGATGATTCTTTCGTGTGCCGCGGAAGAATCGAATCCAATAATTTCTCGAGATTATCATCTCTTGAGAAGAATGATAGACACAGAGGAGTGTTTTATAGAAGTAACAGCTCTTGGAGAAGATTTAGCAATGGACGTGATAAGGTGAAATTATTCTACGTTCTAAAAGTTATGGATAGTTAAAAAATTGAAATTAAATAGGTAATTTAAACCAGAGTGGCCACAAGATTCAATTTTTCAATTTCTCTGACATTTCCCTGACTTTTCCCTGACTTTCGGACAAATTTCCCTGACAAAAGTATATTCAAAATGCGTACGAATTTTCAATAATAATAATATTGAAATTTTTCAAAAATTTCGTATATCACTTGAAATCTTTTCAAATGTAAAATCACTTAAAATCATTTCAAATTCTTACAAATCCCTAAAATTTATAACCTTGGAAATATCTTAAAATTCATTGAAGTTTCTTGAATTGCTTGAAATTGATTCTTTGAATCAATTGAAATTGATTTCTTGAATTGAAAGAAATACAATTTAAAAAAATTTAAAGTCATTTTTGATTCTTAAAAGATTTTACGAGATTTTTTATTTCAAGAGTTTTTTCTTAAAGGCAGTGGAATTTTAAGAAATTTAAAGATGTTTCTAGGATTTTAAAAATATTTCAACAAATTTTAAAGAATTTTAATAGGTAATAAGGGATTTCAATAGATTTCCAATAATTTTAAGAAATTTTAAGATTTAAGATTTAAGATTTTGAAGTTTTTGGTGGAATTTAAAGTATTTCAAATGATTTTGATGAATTTTAAAAAGAGTAGTGAAAATTGAAGGCATTTCATGAAATATTAATAAATTTAACGGGATTTCGTGGAATTCTAAGACATTTCTAGGAAATTCAAGAAACTTTAATGAATTTTAAGATATTTCCAAGGTTATAAATTTTAGGGATTTGTAAGAATTTGAAATGATTTGAATTATTTCTATTTTCCCTGACAACTACTCGCATTTCCCTGATATTTTCCTGACTTCCCTGACTTCCCTGACATGTGGCCACCCTGCTAAACTGTAAACTCAATTCCTAAATTAATTTTTCTTTTGTTTTCTCTTTCAGAATGTGGATGAAAACAGCCCATCGGGATTTAAACAACTACCAGTGGCGTCTCGTGGCAAACGCAATATCAAAATGCTCCCTTCCAATTTTTGTAAAGCTCGTTTTCGCGGAAATTTGTCGCTGGAGAAGTTACACAAAACCAGCAGATACGCATTTAGCAAGCACAGTAATGGACAGTATAATGATGTTATTTGAAAGAATAGAAAAGCAGCATGGAAAAATTTTGGTTTTCCACGCCTTGGCCTACATAACAGCCGCAAAATCTGGTTTATCCGAGTCAGAATTGGAAGATTTGATATCTCTCGACGACAAAGTTTTGGACGACGTATACCAATATCATTTGCCACCAGTACGTCGAATTCCTCCCTTGCTTTGGACGCGAATTCGAAACGATTTGCCCAATTATTTAAGTGAAAGGGAGGCTGATGGTGTGAGTGTCCTAAATTGGTACCACAGACAATTTAGGGACACTGCAAAGGAAAGATATTTCAAGAATATGAATCTGGCGACATATTTTCATTCAATGATTGCCGATTATTATCTAGGAATTTGGGGTGGCGGAAGGCCGAAGCCTTTTAAGTACACGGAAATTCAAAGACACAGGTTCAATCTAACGGACAAAGAAGGCGTCGCTGACAGAAAAGTACCGGAACAACCACTTGCGTTTTATTCGAAAGAGGGAAAAATATCGCGATACAATTTGAGAAAGGTGATCAAAAATCAGGGTGGCCACAAGATTCAATTTTTCAATTTCCCTGACATTTCCCTGATTTTAAGATAAATTTCCCTGACAGAAAAGTATTAAAAATATGAATAAATTTTCAATAATAATTTCTATTGAAATTTTTCAAAAATGTAGCATAAAATAACTTTAAATGTTTTGAAACTCAATGAAATCTTTTTAAATTACCTAAAATTCCACGGAATCTTTTAAAAATATATAAAATCTCTTAAAATTCTTTTATTAAAATTCCTCGACAAACTTTAAAATCCTATCAAATCACTTCATATCACTTAAAATCCGTTAAAATCTCTGAAATTCCCGACAACCTTTCAAATCTCTTAAAGTTTCTTGAAATTTCTTGAAATTCCTAGAAACGTCTTTAAATTCGTTAAAATTACACTGCAATGTTGAAAATTCTATAAAATCTCATAAATTCCATGAGGAATATTTAAATTCCTTAAAATTATTTTTAAAATGTCAAAATTTCCTAAAATTCTTACAAGCTTCTTAAAATCCTTTACAATTCCACGAAAAACTTTTAAATTCCTTAAAATACGTAAAAATCTCTTTAAAATTTTAAAAACTTTTGAAATTCCTTTAAAATTCCATGAAAAACATTGTAATCCTTTAAAATCACTTAAAAAAAAAATTAAGTTGTCTTAAAATTTTTAAAAGCTGTTTAAAATTATTTAAAATTCCACAAGGAACTTTAAAATACCTTAAAATTCTTTGGGTTCTCTAAACACTCTTAAAAATCTCTTAAAATTTCATGAAATTCTTTTAAATTCCACGAAATCTTTCAAATATCGGTAAAATCTCTTGTAATTCCTTTAAATTCCTAGAAATATTTTTAAATCCCTTAAAATTATTGTAAATCTGTTGAAAGTATTAGAAACCCAGAGAATGTCAAGGAATGTCTGGAAATTCTTTATAATCTTTGAAAATCCTAGAAAATCTTTTAAAAATCTATTGAAACATTTTTAAATTCCTTAAAATTACACTGTAATATTTAAAATCCCATAAAATCTCATAAATTGCATGAAATCTTTTAAAATTCTATGAAATCCTTTAAAATTTCACAAAATCTTTTAAAAATCATAAATAACTTTTGAAATTTTTTAAAATTCCATGAGAAATATTTAAAATTCTTAAAATCATTTTGAAAACGTCAAAATTTCTTAAAATTCTTTACAATTCCACGAAAAACTTTGAAATCCCTTATAATACGTAAAAATCTCTTCAAATTTTTGAAAAACTCTTGAAATTCCATAAAAATTCCATGAAAAACATTGTAATCCTTTGAAATCACTTTAAAAAAAAATTAAAATTCCAAATCTTTTTAAATTCCTAAAAATCACTTAAAATTTCCTACAATCCTTCAAAAATCCAAAAAATCTTTTAAAAATCTCTTTAAATTTTCACAAGCTTTTTAAAATCCTTTAAAATTCCTTAAAATTCTTTGAATTCCCTAAACTTTTTTAAAAATCTCTTAAAATTTCCTGAAGTCCATTAAAATTCCACCAAATCTTTTAAATATTATAAAAATCTCTTGTAATCACTTTAAATTCCTAAAAACCTCTTAAAATCTTTTAAAATTATGGAAAATCTCTTAAAATCATTAGAAACCCATAGAATCTCAAAGAATGTCTGGAAATTCTTTATAATCCTTCGAAATCCTTGGAAAGTTTCTAAAATCTGTTAAATAAACTATAAAATTATACGCAATACGACAAAAGTAACATAATTGACATAAATGTCAATTTCTATTTTCCCTGACAACTACTCGCGTTTCCCTGACATTTCCATGACTTCCCTGACTTCCCTGACTTCCCTGAAATGTGGCCACCCTAGACATAAAAATTGAATTTCTTCATTTTACTTAATATATAATTAGATATTTTTTCACTCTATAGTGCTCTTCACATTTAAAGTAGAAATATGCATAGTAGAGAGCGAGAATATATCTAATTATAAAATGTGTTAAGTAATACGAAGAAATCGAATTTTTAAGTTAAAACTTGGATCCAACATCCTTAATGTAATTCTTTTTTTTTGGGAACAAAATTAAAAATATTTCTATTGCAGTTTGGTGAATTGCCTTATCATCTCGTCAGAGCCCACAGATTTAAGGATCTTTTTGAAAATGTCTTATTCAATTATGAATGGCTTCATGCAAAATTGAGTTCTTGCCCCCTCCAAGCAGTTCTCTCAGATTTTGAGGACGCTTGCAATAACATTGATGATCAAAATTTAGTGAGGTAGAGTTTCCATTACAATAAAAAAATTAATAAATAAATAATAATGTTGAATTAACTTTAGGGAACTGATGTTGGTCGCTGATGCTTTGAGATTGGGTGGAGCGATTTTGGGAAACCATCCAGACATGCTCGCACCTCAATTAATTGGAAGACTTCTTCCCGAAATTGGGAATAACGTTAACGTCCGAATGTTGTTAAAAGCTTGTGATGAAAATGGAGTCAAAGATTGTGCACTTTTACCATTGTACCATTGTCTGCACACACCTGGTGGTCCTCTCAAGGTGAATGAATGAATTAATTATGCGAAATTATAATTACTGAAAATTCGAGTGATCAACCCTTAGGAAAAATAATTCTTTGTAATAAAAAGAGATACCTATAAAATATTTTCCATAGTATTCGCTCGAGGGTCACCAATTCGCAGTATTTGGTTTCTGCCTCACATCCGATTATCGATACGTCGTCTCAATATCAAACAGATTTATCACTTGGGATCTGAGCACCAGTGATATGACTAGGGACGTTAATCCTGGAGTCGAGGGTATTATGCAAGAATTGGTATTAAGTCCAGACAACAGATACGCTGCATCCTACACAAACAATAATCAGGTATAGAATATTAAATTTAAAATAGATTCCTAGTATCGACGTTTACCGACATACTGAGCCTTGAAGGGTTCATGTCCATGATAAAATATATAGAGATCGGTAAAAGGAATCTGTAATTAATAATAGGAATATTAAACTTAAAATAGATTCCTAGTACCGACGTTTACCGACATAATGAGCCTTGCAGGGTTCATGTCCATACTAAAATATATAGAGATCGGTAAAAGGAATCTGTAATTAATAATAACATTAAATTTAAAATAGATTCCTAGTACCGACATAATGAGCCTTGCAGGGTTCATGTCCGTGCTAAAATATATAGATATCGGTAGAAGGAATCTGTAATTAATAATAATAATATTAAATTTAAAATAGATTCCTGGTACCGACATTTACCGACATAATGAGTAATAAGCCTTGCAGGGTTCATGTCCATGCTAAAATATATAGATATCGGTAGAAGGAGTCTGTAATTAATAATAATAATATTAAATTTAAAATAGATTCCTAGTACCGACATAATGAGCCTTGAAGGGTTTATGTCCGTGCTAAAATATATAGATATCGGTAAAAGGAATCTGTAAATAATAATAATAATAATAACAATAATAATATTTATTAATTAATTTAGACAGTGGTCCTGAATACTTTAACGAGTGAGTTTGTCATTATTGACAATCCCCTACCGAATGACGAACCCGTGAATGGAATTCATCTCATGAACCAGTTTGTTTTCATTTTCGGAAAAAGTGGCTGGTGCAAATTCGATCTGAGAGGGAATTTATTGGGGAACTATACGAGTCCTGAAGATACTAATCAGTGGTCAATTTTAGGTCAGATTTTTAAAATATTCTCAAACTTATTTTTAAAATACTTCAAATTAATTTTGTCCAAACAGACATAGAATATACAACTCTCGAGGAATATCGGATAATATTCTGGACCGGAAGTCTCGACGATCCTCTGATGTTGCTCCACACTTACAGAAAAAAAGGATCGATCGATCCTTTCCATTTTCACAGGTTTTTAAATTTCAACGTCGTTAAAATTGACTCTTTAAGTTATAATAAAATCATTTAAAGAATTTTCTTCAATTATTTCTAGTGCGATGGTTATAACGAACGACAAAAAAACTCTCTATGCTTCCACAACGAAGGAAAACTACCGAATTTCAAAATACATAATTGACGAAAGTTCTTCCTACTGGGAAAAAGTTCTCGAGATGCCAAGAGCAAATAACGACGACGTTGAATACCTTTTGCAACTAAAACTCGACAAGGAAGAGGAAACTCTTCTAGCCACTACCGGAAATGGATTCGTGGTCTGGTTTTTGGAAAGCAAGAGTGATGCGATTATTCTTTTATTGCCAAATGGGGTCAGGAATATCAGCACAAGAATGATGAATTCCAGTTCGATTATGGTCAGCGGAACCAAAAATTATGCGGTCGCCGGAGTCAGGTTTTTATTTTGCTTTTCAAAGTGTACGTTAAATTAAATAAAAATAATAATAATGATTTATAATTTGCAGAAAGAATTTGTACGTTTGGAGTCTCGAAACGACAGATTTAGTGAAAATATTAGACGCTCATTTCGCAAGAATAATTCAACTGGAGGCATTAACAATTGGAAATTGGAATAGCGTGATAACCTCGAGTATCGACAGGAGCGTCAAAGTCTGGAATATCAATAATATTTTTGAGCAAGTCCACGTGATTGACAGACACGAATTACAAATTGACTCCATTAGGTTCGCAATTATTTAAAAATGTTTTTTTAGGATTTCACTGTTGTTTTAAGAATATTTTGAAGCCTTTGACTAACAGGGTGTCTAGTGATCAGGGAATTGGAAATTCCCGGGTTTTTCCCGGTTTTCTCCCGATCTTTTCCAGTCTTTTCCAGGTCAAAGTTTTTTTCCTTCGACCAATTTATGCATTTTGTGAATTTGGCCTTTTTGTGATTTTTGAAAAAATTATTTTTTTTTTTTAATTTGATAAAGTAGAAATCCTATCTTAAAAAAGTGGTGTAATGAAATGTTTCGAAAATCTCGCATACATTGTTGCAAACCTGAATGGCTTTTTGAATGACTTAAAGTTTTAAGAAGGAAAACAAAATAATCGCGCGCGTGTTTGCTCTCGTCCTTAAAATTTTCCGAAAACCTTCGAAATCCTTGTAAATTCTACAAAATCTTTTAAAAAACATAACAATTTTTTTAAATCCTTCAATAAAATACCCTGAAACTTCTTCGAATCCTTTAAAATTCTACGATAACATTTAAAAACCCTTTAAATCCATTAAAAGTATTAGCAATCTCGTCAGATTCCATAAAATATTTTAAAAATCAGAAAACTTTCTTAAAATCCCTTAAAATTATTAGAAATCTCATAAAATTTCATAAAATCCTTAAAAATGCCAATAGAGTCTTTTAAAAGTCATTAAAATCTCTTCTAAAATTCTTGGAAGTTCCATGAAAACATTTAAAATCCTTTAAAATTTTCAGAAACCTTTTAAAATTTCGAAATTCCACGAAATTCCACGGCAAGACTTAAAATCCCAGAAACCTTTCTGAATCTCTTAAAATTTCACGAAAAACTTTCGAAATCTCTTAAAGTTTGAGAAAACTCTTAAAATTCCCAGAAACTTCTTGAAATTCCTTAAAATTCTACGATAACAATTAAAATACCTTTTTATCTTTTAAAATCCATTAAAGGTATTAAAAATCTAGTCACATTCCATAAAATTCTTAAAAATTACATAAAATCTTTTAAAAATCAGAAAACTTTCTTGAAATTCCTTAAAATTATTAGAAATCTCATAAAATCGTTAAAAATGCCAACAAAATCTTTTAAAAGTCATTAAAATCTCTTAATTCTCCTAAAGATCTTAGAAATTTCATGATAACACTTAAAATCCCTTAAAATTCTCAGAAACCTTTTAAAATTTCGAAATTCCTCGAAATTCCACGACCTGACTTAAAACCCCTTAAAATCCCAGAAACCTTTCTAAATCTCTTAAAGTTTGAGAAAATCTTTTAAAATTCCTAGAAACTTCTTGAAATTCTTTAAAATTCTACGATAACAATTAAAATACCTTTTTATCCTTTAAAATCCATTAAAAGTATTAAAAATCTTTTAAAATTTCGAAATTCCACGACCTGACTTAAAACCCCTTAAAATTCCAGAAACCTTTATAAATCCCTTAAAATTTCCCGAAAAATCTTCGAAATCTCTTAAAGTTTGAGAAAATCTTTTCAAATTCCCAGAAACTTCTTGAAATTCTTTAAAATTCTATCATAAAGATCACAATTAAAATACCTTTTTATTCTTTAAAATCTATTAAAAGTATTAGAATAAATCTCGTCAGATTCCATAAAATTCTTAAAAATTCCATAAAATCTTTTAAAAATAAGAAAGCTTTCTTAAAATCCCTTAAAATTATTTAAAATCTCATAAAATCCTTAAAAATGCTAATAAAATCTTTTAAAAGTCATTAAAATCTCTTAATTCTCCTAAAGTTCTTGGAAATTTCATGGCAGCACTTAAAATCCCTTAAAATTCTCAGAAAAAATAAAATTTCGAAATTCCACGACAAGACTTAAAATCCCTTAAAATCCCAGAATCCTTTCTACATCTCTTAAAATTTCACGAAAAACTTTCGAAATCTCTTAAAGTTTGAGAAAATCGCTTAAAATTCCCAGAAACTTCTAGAAATTTTTTAAAATTCTATTATAACAATTGAAATACCTTTTTATCCTTTAAAATCCATTAAAAGTATTAGAAATCTCGTAAGATTCCATAAAATTCTTAAATATTACATAAAATCTTTTAAAAATCAGAACAATCTGTTGAAATTCCTTAAAATTATTAGAAATCTCTTGAAATTCCACAAAATCTGTTAAAAATCATAAAAAATCTCTTGAGTTCTCTTAAAATTCCTCAAAGTTTCATGAAAACATTTAAAATCCCTTAAAATTCCCTAGAGTTCTTAAAAATCTTTTAAAATTTCATGAATTCCTTTAAAATTCCGCGAAATATCCGGAAATTCCTTAAAATGCTGCGAAATCGTTTAAAAATCCTAAAAAATCATTTTACGGGCATGTGATACTTTACCATAAGAGCAATTTATTTTACCCAATTATACATTCATAATAATAAATATTTTTAGCTAATAAGAATCAATAAACCTTTGTCTACATGAAGCGAAGGTTTATTGACTCTTATTAGCTAAAAATATTTACTATTACGAATGTATAATGGGGTAAACTAAATTGCTCTTATGGTAAAGTATTACATGCCCTTAAAATTCCGCTCTAAAAAGGTGATGCAACGAAATTTCTTTAAATTCTTTATTTACATTGTTGTTAGAAACCGCGTTTTGGTTTGCTAATAGAATAAAAAGAAGATAAAGTAGAAAAACGTCCATTTTTCAATAAAATACATAAAATTCCTGGTCCTAAATGAAATTCCCGGGTTTTTTCCGATTTTCCGGTCCGCTAGACACCCTGACTAATTTTTAATCAATTATCTAGTCTAGCAGAGCATTGCAATCTGGCAGTGACCGTGACGAGAGGATGCGTTGGAGTTTGGGACCTCCAATCTGGAAAATTGATATCAAAATTAGCTGATAGTCCTTTAGGGGCGATTGTGACTCACGCAAGTATAACTCCCAATGGAAGGTGAGTAAATAAATTAAAATTCAAAAGGAATTAATTAAGTCAATTTTTTACCAAATTCTGTTACCAGATTTTTTAATCTTCAGACACATCATTTCTACTGAATCTGGAAACGTCCTAGTTTGGAATCGAATAACAGAACAGGTTTTATTTAAAGAGGAACAAGCAGGAGTCAGACAATTGACTTTAATCGAGGATGCCTCTAAATTTATAGCAGTATCGAGACCAAATAACATGCCTGGCGTCGAAAGTACAAAAACAACAGCTACTTTAATTACGAGGAATATTCCAGGTACAAAATTGAATTTCTTGGCAGAATAAAATGAAGCCACGCTTGAACTTAACTTCTGAGCAGGGTTGCAAAAATGATTAATTGTCCATTTTTAATTACTAATTACATAAAAGAAAATGTAATTATCCTCAAAATCATTAATAATTACAAAAGAAAAATTGTAAACATATTTAAAATAATTAATAATTACAATATAAAATTGTAATTATAATAGAAATAATTAATAATTACAAAATAAAAATTGTAATTGTACTCAAAATAATTAATAGTTACAAAAGAAAATTGTAATTATATTCGAAATAATTAATTCGGTCGTGTTTACGATCACAAGTATTTAAATGCATTTATAAATTTCAAAATTGAATTTTTATTCAAAAGCTATTTATTGAAATTATATTATTATTTCAATAATAAGATTGAATTGTTGTGAAATATTTTTATTTCTACTTTGAGTGCTCTAAACTGTTTTTGGATTCAACATTTTTTTAATATTATTTTTAGTATAATTACAATTTTATATTGTAATTATTAATTATTGTGAATATCATTACAATTTTTCATTTGTAATTATTAATTATTTTTAGAATAATTACAATTTTTCTATGTAATTATTAATTACTCCAGTAATGTAATTACAGATGTAATTAATTATTTGCAACCCTGCTTCTGAGCTTATGTGAAATCTTCTTTAATTTTCAGATGGAAGTCGAGTCTTCTCTTTCGAGTACATTGTAAGAAGCCAAACTGGAATTCCTTTTCGAGAAGTTGCTGTAACTTCTGATGGAGCTTTTATCGTCGTTTCTGCTGCTGATAAAGGAAGCCGAGACTGTGTGATTGTTTACAACGCAAAAACGGGAGCCTTAATTAATAAAATCCAAGTGAAACTTCCTGGATTTAAAGTAAATCATTATTAATTTGAGATTTCATTTTTTTTAGGGAATTGTAAAAATGATCTAAAAAATATTAATTTTGTAGGATATTGTGAGTATTGTGCCAATGCCAAATAAATCTCAATGGGTAGGAATTATTGGTTCGGATAAAGGAAGTATAATGGATATAGGAAAGAAGAAAATCATTCGTACAATTCCAAAATGGAGCGGGAATATCAGCAGAGATGGAAAATATACTTTATACGCCCCTAGCAGGTTATTTCTTACGTTATTCAGGGTGCCCACAAAATTCAATTTTTCAATTTTCCTGACTTTTCCCTGACTTTCAGACAACTTTCCCTGACAGAAAAGTATTAAA
>CAJFCP010000171.1:71495-117459 GCA_904066005.1 Synergus itoensis | reverse complement strand
CAAATTCGGGTGCTTTAAAATTAGTTTTCTTTAAATTTTAATTTTCGTAAAATTCCAGAACTGAATCACTCAACTTTGGATGAAATTTAACACGAGAGCATCGAATTTCGGGTGCCACTTTTGGTGGTAATTAGGGCACCCAAACTTGGGCGCTTATCAAATAAAAAATTTAAGTTAAAAATTCAGCAATGAGAAAATTTTAATTTAAACAGCGATGAAAAAAAATTTTTCATACTTCGATTTGAAAGTATTTCAAACTTGTTTTTTTTTCTAAATTCTTTGAAGGTTCCCAAATTCGGGTGCTTTAAAATTAGTTTTCTTTAAATTTTAATTTTCGTAAAATTCCAGAACTGAATCACTCAACTTTGGATGAAATTTAACACGAGAGCATCGAATTTCGGGTGCCACTTTTGGTGGTAATTAGGGCACCCAAACTTGGGCGCTTATCAAAAAAAAATTTAAGTTAAAAATTCAGCAATGATAAAATTTTAATTTAATATTTGGCAGAGTAATTCAAGGAAGTTGGGGTGGTTTGCTGGTGGTTGTACTCAGGCACCCAACGCTCGAGAACCCGAGGCGTCGAATTGAGGAGTACCTGATATGGATGTGGACCCAACCAGCGACAGCAACAGCGAAGACAACTGCACTGCGAATACGCAGCGACTCATCGCTGAAAATGGTGGCCGATGCATGAGCACCCAGGCGATGCAATCACTTTATGATCTGAGACAAAATAATCTCCTTTGTGATGCTATAATCCGACTTCCAGATGGGGGAGTTTTTCACATTCATAGAGCTATTTTGTCAGCCTGCAGTACATATTTCAGGTTCCTTTGCAAATTTAAAAAAATTCAATCTGGGTGCCTTAAAAAATGGGTATCTTCCAGAGTGGGTGCCTACTTAAATTCCAACTCTTTAAATACAAGAATATTAACATTTTTATTTCCCGGATTCCAAATTTGGGCGCCTGGATCATGATCTTGGGCACATGGATCCCAAATTTGGGTTATTGGATCCCAAATTTGGATGTCTAAACCTCAAGTTTTGGTGTTTGGATCCCAAATTTGGGCACCTGAATCCTAAACTTGGATGTTTGGATCCCAAATTTGGACATCCAAAATTTATTTTTAGGGCTTTATTTACAACGACTCTCCACTCAAGAGAGAAGACGGATATCCTTCTGCCAGGAGTCAGCACCCGAACAATGAATTTGTTACTTGAATATGCATACTTGAGATCCCTGGAAGTCACCCGAGAAAATGTCTGTCAGCTTTTAATCACCGCGGACTATCTCAGCATGCTAGGAGTGCTGGAACTTTGTTGTGATTATTTGAGAGAAAATTTGGCACCCGAAAATTGTATTGGAGTGATGAAATTTGCAAGGGAGCACTTTTGCAGAGGATTGGAAGCAGATGCTCATCGATTTGTTATGAGGCACTTTGTACAGGTATGGGTACCCAGATACCAAATTTTGGGCACCCAAGTATAGGTACCCATTATGAGTACCCGTATTCCAAATATGGATATTCAGATTCCAACTTTTTGTGCCTGGATCCCAAATATGGGTTCCTGGATCCCAAATCTGGTTTTCTGGAACCCGAATTAACGTATCCGGATCCAAAATTTGAGAGCCCAAAACGGGTGCCTTTATATTAAATATGGATGTCCAGATTCCAACTTGTTGTGTCTGGATCTCAATAATGGGTTCCTGGATCCCAAATATGAGTTCCTGAAACCAGAATTTGGGTTCTTGGTTCCCAAAAATAAATGTCTATAACGTGTGCCCGTATTCTAAATATATATGAGGTACTTTGTACAGGGATGAGTACCTAGATACCAAATTTAAGCACCCACATATGGGTGCCCATAACGGGTGCCCGTATTCTAAACATGGATATTTATATTCCAACTTTTTGTGTCTGAATCCCATGGGTTTTTGGATCCCAAATCTAGGTTCCTATAACTCGAATTTGGGTATCTGAGTCTCAAATATAGGTGCCCTATTTCAAATAGGATTCCAATTTTTTGTCTGTATCTCAATAATGGGTTCCTGGATCCCAAATATGAGTTTCTGGAACCCGAATTTGGGTTCTTGTATCCCAAAAATGAATGCCTATAACGTGTGCCCATATTCCAAATATGGATATGAGGCACTTTATACAGGGATGGGTACCCATATGTCAAATTTAAGCACTCATACATGGGTACCCATAACGGATGCCTGTATTTCAAATATGGATTCCTGGGTCCCAAATTCGGGGTTTGAAAACCAAATATGGTTTCCTGGAACCCGAATTTGAGACCCTGGATCCCAAATATGGGTTCCTGGAACCCGAATTTGAGACCCTGGATCCCAAATATGGGTTCCTGGAACCCGAATTTGGGACCCTGGATCCCAAATCTGGGTTCCTAGAACCTGAATTTGGGACCCTGGATCCCAAATTTGGGTTCCTAGAACCCGAATTTGGGGCCCTGGATCCCAAATATGGGCACCATTTTCATACTTTCTCATGAATGAACTAATTAATTACAATTTTAACGGCTTTCCTAGGTGGCTCAAAGGAGTGATGAGGTATTAAATTTACCAATTGATGAATTGAGAACCCTAGTGGGTGCCGACGAGTTAAACGTGAAGAGTGAGGAAGTAGTTTGGGAGTTGGTGTTAAGGTGGATAAATCACGATCCCGATATAAGAAAAGGGCACATCGTAGAGCTAATGAGGAACATCCGGCTCGGTCTTCTCGATACTCAATTTTTCCTTGAAAATGTGAAGGACCATCCTTACGTTACAGGAAATGATGCTTGTCGTCCAATTATCATTGAGACCCTCAAATTTCTATACGATTTGGAAATGATTACCCAAAAAGATGGGGAAATTCCTACTCCGGAGATTGCACGACCTCGGGTCCCTCATGAAATCTTATTTGCGATTGGTGGATGGAGTGGGGGAAGTCCTACCAATTATATCGAGACTTACGATACGAGAGCAGATCGCTGGGTTAAGGTTTGTAATAGAGAAGGCAAAAACAAAAAAAATTAAATAAAAAATATATAAAAGAAAAATAAAAAAATGAAAAAATGAGAAATAAAAATAAAAAATAAAAAAATGAAAAATGAAAAATAAAAAATAAAAAAATAGATAAAAAATAGAATTTAAAGCAAATAATTTTCCCTAGGTGGAGGAAGTCGATCCAACAGGACCACGAGCATATCATGGCACAGCAGTTGTGGGCTTCAATATCTACGTGATTGGAGGTTTTGATGGGGTTGATTATTTTAATAGCTGTCGATGTTTCAATGCTGTTACCAAAGTTTGGAGGGAGGTTGCTCCTATGAATGCAAGGAGGTCAATAAAAATTTACATATAATTAAAATAATTAAAATAATGTTATATAATTAAAAAAATTATATATAATTAATTAATTCCTTACGAAATATCAATATAACTAATTAATAACTCAATTTGTTTTTAATTTTGAAATTAATGAATTAATGAAGGTGTTACGTGAGCGTTGCTGTATTAAATGATATGGTCTATGCAATGGGTGGATATGATGGATATCATCGTCAGAATACAGCAGAGCGTTATAATTATAAAAGAAATCAGTGGTCTTATATTGCACCAATGTATTTTCAAAGATCGGACGCTAGTGCAACTACCCTAAATGGTGATTAAAAGAATTATTAAAATAATACGCGAATTGAAAAAACAATTTTTAATTCATTTTAGAATAAAATAAATTGGTTTTCAATTTTAGATAAGATTTATATTACGGGTGGTTTCAATGGACAAGAGTGTATGAGTTCTGCTGAAGTTTATGATCCAGAAACCAATCAATGGACGATGATTACTCCGATGAGATCACGCAGAAGTGGCGTTTCTTGTATTTCGTATCATAACTCCGTCTATGTGATTGGTAATTATTATTTTTGGCACCCAAATATTGGTACCCATAACAGGTGCCCATATTCCAAATATGGGTATTCAGATTCCAACTTTTTGTGTCAAAAAGAAAAACTTGGATCCCAAGCTTGGGTTCCTAGATCCCAAATGTAGGCACCCAAGTATGGGTGCCCCCAATCGGTGCCTTTTTCAAATATATGTTCAGATTCCAACTGTCTGTGCTTGGATCCCAAACATGGGTTCCTGGATCCCAAATATGGATATTCAGATTCCAACTTTTGTGCCTGAATTCCAAATGTGGGTTACTGGATCCCAAATATGGATATTCTGATTCCAACTTTTGTGCCTGAATTCAAAATGTGGTTTATTGGATCCCAAATATATGGATATTCAGATTCCAAATTTTGTGCATGTATCCCAAAATGGGTTCATGGATCCCAAATATGGCCCCTGGATCCCAAATGTAGGTACCCAAATATGGGTGCCCACAACTGGTGCTCGTTTTACAAATATTGATATTAAGATGCCAAATTTTTGTGCCTGGATCCCAAATGTAGATGTCCAAATATGGGTGCCTACAACTGTGCTCGTTTTCCAAATATTGTTATTCAAATTCCAACATTTTTTGTCTGGATCCCAAACGCGGGTTCCTGGATCCCAAATGTGGACACCCAAATATGGACGCCTATAACTGATGCCTATTTTCCAAATATTGATATTCAGAATTCTTTGTGTGTTTGGATACCAACATGAGTTCCTGGATCCCAAATATGGGTTCCTGGAACCCAAATATGGATACTCAGAATCCAACTTTTTGTGCCTGTATCCCAGATATGGGTTCCTGGATCCCACATTTAGACACCCAAATATGGGCGCCCACAACTGGTGCTCGTTTTCCAAATATTGATATTCAGATTTCAACTTTTTGTGTCTGGATCCCAAACACAGGTTCCTGGATCCCAAATGTAGACACACAAATATGGGTGCCTATAAATGGCGCTCGTTTTCCAAATATTGACATTCAGCTTCCAACTTTTTGTGCCTATATCTCAAAGTGGGTTCGTGGATCCCAAATATGGGCACCCAAATATGGGTGCCTAAAACTGGTGCCCGTTTTCTAAATACGGATATTCAGATTCCAACTTTTTGTATTTAAAATCCAAACATGGGTTCCTGGATCCCAAATTTGGGTTCCCGGAACCTATATTTGGGTACCTGGATATGTTTTTTTCCTCTTTTTTCAGGCGGATTTAATGGAATATCTAGAATGTGCAGTGGAGAAAAATACAATCCAGAAACTGATACATGGACACCAATACCAGACATGTATAATCCTCGTAGTAACTTTGCTATTGAAGTCATTGATGATATGATTTTTGCAATTGGTGGATTTAATGGAGTCACTACTATATATCGTGTTGAGTGTTATGATGAAAGAACCAATGAATGGTACAATTTGATCTCCTTTTTACTTTTCCTTATTCCCTCCTTTTTCCACCTTCCTGATAAAAAATCCTAATTCCTGACAAAAATTCCAAAAAGGTACGAAGCAACAGATATGAATATTTTCCGATCGGCAGTATCAGCCTGCGTGATAATGGGTCTTCCGAATGTGTATGATTACATTCACAAACATCGAGAACGACTGATGGAGGAAAAGAGGCAAAAGTTGTTGGCCCTCGAAGTTCAACGATCTCAACAACAACAAATTCAACGACAACAACCAAATTTCAACAACTCTCTGCCTCCAAATTCTACGACCAATCAAGTTCATCAAAATTCCTAATATCAATGAATTTTCTTTTTATGCTTCAAGATACTAAGACTTGAAATCTTGACCGAGTTTTACAAAAAACGACTTCTTAAAGTCGAAGAAAAAAATCGAAAGTTTACTCTCATTATCAAAACGACAAATATTTTTGATAGAAATATTTCAATACTATTTTTGAGATGATTTTTCAAGAAGGAAGTTGAGGATTTTTTATTTCTTTACCAAATGAAAATTTAAGTAATTTCGGATTAAACAAAAAAATCGAGAAAAAAATTGTGAGGGAGAAGAAGGATGGAAAAGATTTTGTAGCGAATAGGAAAGTGAAGTTTTTTTTTAATCAGCTTTTTTTTAGCTTTGGTGATAAGTAATTTTAAACATGTGAGATTATTGTAGTAGTGGATTTTTGTTGCGACTGGTGGGTGAAAAATTTAATTTCTCTTGAAAGTGACAATAAAATTGCAATATATCCGATTTAATAGTGTTTTTAAAATTTTCTCTTTTTCCCAGGGTTGTAAATAATTAATTACATCTGTAATTACATTACTAGAGTAATTAATAATTACACAGAAAAATTGTAATTATTCTGAAAATAATTAATAATTATATATAAAATGAAAAATTGTAATTATACATATTTACAGGGTGGCCACAGGATTCAATTTTATCGTTTCCCTAACATTTCCCTGACTTTTCCCCGACTTTCAGACAACTTTCCCTGACAGAAAAGTATTAAAAATGCGTATAATTTTTCAGTAAAAATACTATTTAAATTTTTCAAAAATTTCGTATATCACTTTATATCTTGTGAAATTTCTTGAAATTCCTAGAAACATGAAAATCTTTAAATTTTCACTATTCGTTTTAAAATTCCTCAAAATCATTTCAAATCCTTTAAATTCCTCAAAAAACTTCAAAATCTTTTAAAATTTCTAAAAATCTCTTAAAATTTCCTACAATTCTTCAAAAATCCAAAAAAATCTTTTAAAAATTTCTTGAAATTCCCTTTTGAAATTTCTAGAAATATCTTTAAATTTTTTATAATTGAACTATACTTTTTAAAATCCTATGATATGCCATAAATTCTTTAAAATTTATTAAAAATCTTGTGAAATCCTTTAAAATTCAATAAGGAACTTTGAAATTCCCTAAAATACATTAAAATCTCCAAATAAAAATTCTTGGAAACAAAATCCTTTAAAAATAAAAAATAATTTTTGAATTTTTTTTTTAATTCTACGAGAAATATTTAATATCTTTACATTCATTTTAAAAATGTCAACATTTCTTTAAATTTTTACAAGCTTCTTAAAATTCTTTATAATTCCACGAAAAACTTTAAAATCTCTTAAAATACGTAAAGATTTCTTAAAATTCTTGAAAGCCTCTTGAAATTCCTTAAACTTCTACAAAATCTTTTATAAATCATAAAAATGTTGTGAAATCCTTTAAAATTCCATGAGGAACATTTAAATTCTTTAAAATCACTTTAAAATAATTAAAATTTCTTAAAATTCTTACAAAACTTTTAAAATCTTTATAAATTCCACGAGAATATTTATAATTCCTTAAAATCTCTTAAAATTCTTTATAATTCCATGAAAAACTTTAAAGTCCCTTAAAATACGAAAAAACTTTAAAAATTGTGGAAAACTTTTCAAAATTCCACAAAATCTTTAGAAAATCATAAAAATCTCGTGAATGACTTGAAATTCGTAAAAATCTCTCAAATTTATGAAAACCTTGGAAATCTCTTAAAATTGATTGGAATTTCTTGAAATTCCTAGAAACATCTTAAAATTCGACGAAATCCCTTCAAATTTGTTAATATTTTATGAAAATCTTTAAATTTTCACTAATTGTTTTAAAATTCCTCGAAATAATTTCAAATTTTTTAAATTCCTCAAAAAACTTCAAAATCTTTTAAAATTCCTAAAAATCTTTTAAAATTTCCTACAATTCTTCAAAAATCCAAAAAAAATCTTTTAAAAATTTCTTGAAATGTTTCAAAATTCCACGAGGAACTTTAATATATCTCTTAGGATGCGTCAAAATCTCTTAAAATTATTGGAAACATTTGAAATCCCTTAAAATTCGCTGAAATCTTTTGAAATTTCTAGAAATATCTTTAAATTTTTTATAATTTAACTATACTTTTGAAAATCATATAAAATGTCATAAATTCTTGAAAATCTATTAAAATTCCACGAAATCGTTTACAATTTCACAAAATCTCTTACGAATCATAAAAATCTTGTGAAATCCTTTAAAATTCAATAAGGAACTTTGAAATTCTCTAAAATACATTAAAATCTCTAAATAAAAATTCTTGGAAGCAAAAACCTCACAAAATCCTTTAAAAATAAAAAATAATTTTTGAAATTTTTTTTAATTCCACGAGGAATATTTAATATCTTTAAAATCATTTTAAAAATGTCAAAATTTCTTTAAATTTTTACAAGCTTCTTAAAATTCTTCATAATTCGACGAAAAACTTTAAAATCTCTTAAAATATGTAAAGATCTCTTAAAATTCTTGAAAACATCTTGAAATTCCATAAAATTCTACACAATTTTTTATAAATCATAAAAATCTTGTGAGATTCTTCAAAATTTCAATCAAATTCCTTAAAATCACTGTTAAAAAATAAAAATTTCTTAAAATTCTTTAAAATTACACGAGAATATTTTATAATCCCTTAAAATTTCTTTAAATCCTTTATAATTCCATGATAAACTGTTAAATCCTTTAAAATACGTAAAAATGTTTTAAAATTTTGTAAAATTTCACAAAACCTTTTAAAAATAAAATCCTTTAAAATCTCTTAAAATTACTTTAAAAAATCAAAATTCCTTAAAATTTTTACAAGCTTTTTAAAATCCTTTAAACTTCCATAAAGAACTTTAAAATTCCTTGAAATTCTTTGAATTCCCTAAACTTTCTTAAAAATCTCTTAAAATTTCGTGAAGTCTTTTAAAATTCCACTAAATTTGTTTAATGTTATACAAATCTCTTGTTCCCTATTGTTTGAAGTTGCGAGAAATTCAAATTTGAATTGGAGCCCAGGTGGCGTTCTTTTCCCGCCATTTTTGCAGTGACGTTTCCTAGACGCATGCGCAATTACCTTCTGACCTTCCGACTGTTTCCGACCTTTCCGACAAATGTAATTGATGTATTTTCGATTTTTGCGTAATCTTTTTGTGGTCGAAGGTTCATTTCAATTAAAATGCGAATCCTTAATTACGTGAAAGCCTTGAGTTGATTCGGCGTTTGGAAAATGGCAAAAATCGTCAAATCTCCGGAAACGGTCACGACAATTTTACTTTGCGAACACTGCTCTAACCTCAAATTTAAACACGTTCAAGATTTTGTTCGGTGAGTCCGTCTGTTTGTCCATCGCAATTCAGAAACCTCGCCTATTTTTCTAAATAATAATTGATAATAAGTAGAAATCGAATCTACAACTATTTCTTCGTAGAAAGATTTATCAATTCATTTAGATCTTTTCAACTCTGAAAGTTCAAAGTCTCACAGATGTTTTGACCCTAGTTACAGTAATTCTTTTTTAATTTTTAGTATTCCCAAAAATTATCCATAGAAAATGTCATTAAAATGAACGACGAAGTAGTTACTCCAATTTTTTGTTCTCTCCCTTTTTTTTTTATAAATAAAAAGAGACGTGAATTTGCATATTTTATAGAGTGAATTGACTTTTTATCGTGAGCCACGTCGTTATCGCGCTATTGTTGTTGTTTTATTACTTTAGAAACAATTAATCCACATTTTCGGATAAAAATTTGCTTTTCGGAAATTTTGTTGATTTTTGTCTCGTAAAAGATTATATGATAAAAAATTATATTATTTTATGTAGACACCTTCGAGACCAGCATTGTGTTCGGGAAGGTGGTTCCTTCGTCTGTCGATATGGTTACAATGGAGTGTGCTCTAGTCTTCCAGTGGAAGGTGTTTCTGACAAGGATTACGTAGCTCACGCCACGAAACACGCGACAATGCAGCAACAAAAAAAGTCCAATGGCCAAATTTCGGAGGCCTCATCATCTTGGTCTCTCTATTCAGCTGCTCAGAATTTGCCAGCTGTTTTAAATGATCCCAACAAGGGAAAGCAGAGCAACTTCCTGACGAAAACGTGGGGAGACTCCTTCGTCGAGAAGGTTGAAATTCCAAAAAGCCCCTTTTTACCTGAAGTCACCACTCAACATTTTGAATCTTACCTAAAAAAAATCGCTCGAGTAAGTCTAAAAACAGTTTTTTAATTCTTGGCAATAATAATATACGAAGTGTCTAAACGTCCGGCTAGACGGACGCAAAATTTCGTCTAAACGTCCAGCTATACGGATGAATTAATCCTAAGTATTTCGTCCGTCTAGAAATTTTCTGGCGTACTGGCGAACGCCAGTATCCGGATAAATTATTAAATAAAAATTTATCCGGCTACAGCAAATGTCAATGGCCGGACGAATTTATTTAATAAAATTTGTCCGGCTACTGACATAAATAATAGTTATGCCCATATGCTGAGAAAGTGATAAGTGATTTGTCCGTCTATTTATATTTTTATAGTGGTTTTAAATTTTTATTTTTATTTATATGTTAAATTAAAATAATTAAAATTTAATAACACTTAAAGATACTTAGACAATGACGCTTACTGAATTTCGTCACTTTGAATCACTTATTCGATTCTATTAATTCAATGAACAAAAGGAGAAACATTATATTGTCTACACTAGCTAAAAAATGAATTCTTTTCTTTTAAGAACATGTGATACTTTACCATAAGAGCATTTTAGTTAAGCCAACCTCAGTCAATGTGCAAAATTTTAAAAAATGTTTTAAACAAAATTTGTATATAAACGGAGGTATGTTGACTATTTTTAGCTAAAAATATTTTTTATTGCGAATGTAAAACTTAACTAAATTGCTCTGATGACTTATGGTAAAATATCACATGTTCTTAAAAAAAGTATTCGCCTTTTAGCTAGTTTAAATAATAATTTTTCCCTTTTTGTTCATTTGTCTGCCTTCAATATAGCTTGAATTAATATAATGGAATAAGTGACGAAATTCAGTAAGCGTCATTGCCTAAGTATCTTTAAACGCTATTAAAATTGTAATTATTTTAATTTAACATATAAGTAAAAATAACAATTTAGAACCACCATAAAAATAAATAGACGAGACAAATCACTTATCACTTTCTCAGCTGAATACGGGCATAACTAATATTTATGTCAATAGCCGGATAAATTTTATTGAATAAATTCGTCCGGCCATTGACATTCTGCTGTACATAGCCGGACGAATTTTTATTTCCTAATTTATCCGGATACTGGTACTCTGCTATAGCCGGATGAATTAATTTTATCAAAAACGTCCGTCTAGCCGGACGTGTAGTCGCATTGAATAATATATAATAACATTAATATTTAATTAAATGATTCATTTTTTTACATCGTTACAGAGGTACAGGAAACATTCTCGTATGAATTCGAGTTTAAATCGGCCTACTTCACCAAACGAACTGTTGCAGAATTTTCCGAACCTCAGGAAAATCAAACCTTTGAGCAATAATGGACCAGCAGGTAAATGTTTATGAAAAAAAAACAGGGTAGCCACTTGTTAGGGAAGTCAGGGAAATGTCAGGAAAAAAAAATGTTTTTCAGGGAAATGCGAGTAGTTGTCAGGGAAAATAGAAATTGACATTTATGTTAACTATGTTATTTTTATCGAATTACATATATAACTTTTATAATTTATTTAACAGATTTTAGAAACCATCCAAGGATTTCGAAGGATTATGAAGAATTTCCAGGCATTCTTTGAGATTCTTTTTGGGTTCCTAATGATTTCAAGAGATTTTCAATAATTTAAAAAAATTTTTAAGAGGTTTCTAGGAATTTAAAGGGATTACAAGAGATTTTTATAATATTTTTATGGAATTTTAAAAAACTTCACGAAATTTTAAGAGATTTTTAAGAAAGTTTAGAGAATTCAAAGAATTTTAAGGAATTTTGAAGTTCCTTAAGAAATTGTAAAGGATTTTAAAAAGCTAGTGAAAATTTAAAGAAATTTTGATTTTTTGAAGTGATTTTAAGAGATTTTAATGTTCCTCATGGAATTTTAAAGGATTTCATGAGATTTTTATGATTTTAAAAATATTTTGTCGAATTTTACAAAATGTTGAAAGATTTAAAAGTTTTTCATGGAATTATAAAAGATTTTAAGAAACTTGGAAGCGTTTTAAGAAATTTTAAGGGATTATAAATATTCTCATGGAATTTTAAAGGATTTTAAAAGGCTTGTAAGAGTTTTAAGAAATTTTGATTTTTACATTCTCATCAGAGAAGGTATTAGATTTTTTAAAAGTGATTTTAAAGGATTTGATTGAAATTTTAAAGAATCACACAAGATATTTTTTGATTTATAAAAGTTTTTGTAGAATTTTATGGAATTTCAAGAGGTTTTTAAAAATTTTAAGAAATCTTTACGTATTTTAAGGGATTTTAAAGTTTTTCGTGGAATTCTAAATGATTTTAAAAGTTTTGTAAGAATTTTAAGAAATTTTGATTTTTTAAAAGTGATTTTAATGAACTTGATTGAAATTTTAAAGAATCTCACAAGATATTTATTGATTTATAAAAGGTTTTGTAGAATTTTATGGAATTTCAAGAGGTTTTTAAAAATTTTAAGAGATCTTTACGTATTTTAAGAGATTTTAAAGTTTTTCGTGGAATTATAAAGGATTTTAAGAAGCTTCTGAAAGTTATAAGTAATTTTGACATTTTAAAAATGATTAAGAAATTTTAATAGTCCCCATAGAATTAAAAAAAATTTCAAGTCATTTTTGATTTTTAAAAGATTTTATGAAATTTTTTATTTCAAGTGTTTTTTTTTTTTAGAGATTTTAATGCACTTTAGGGAATTTTACAAAATTTCACGAAAGTTTTATGATTTGTAAACGATTTTGTAAAATAATTGTAAAGGATCTCATAGAATTTTAAGATATTTAAAGATGTTTTTAGGAATTTCAAAAAATTTCAGCGAATTTTAAGGGATTTAAATACTTTTCCAATAATTTAAAGAAATTTTGATACATTTTAAGAGTTTTTAAAATTCCCCGTGGAATTTAAAAATATTTCACGAGATTCTGAAAATGTTTTATGAAATTTTGAAGGATTACAGGAAATTTTAAGAAATTTTTAGGAATTTTAAAAGATTTTGAAAACTGAAGAGATCTCATGAAATATTAACAAATTTGAATAGATTTCGTGGAATTTTAAGATGTTTCTAGGAAATTCAAGAAATTTCAATGAATTTCAAAAGTTGTTGTAAATTCGAGAGATTTTCACGAATATTAAATGTTGTGAAGTGATTTTAAATTTCAAAAGATTTAAAGTGATATTATACGAAATTTTTTTTAAAAATAGTATAATATTATACATACTAAATAGTATTTCAATAGTATTATTATTGAAAATTTATAGGCATTTTTAATACTTTTCTGTCAGGGAAATTTGTCTGAAAGTCAGGGAAATGTCAAGGAAATTGAAAAATTGAATCTTGTGGTCACCCTGACAAATGAAAATGATAATCTTTTTCTAAAACTTACTTCAAGTTTGTTTTTCTTTTAAGATCGGTCACAATTCGAGCTGGCGAGTATTCCAAAAATATTTCTGAGTCCAAACCTCGATCTATCGAAGAAAGAAAATTTCGACGCGGTATTTCCTTTCGCGAAAGGCGGTTTGTTGGATAACAGTGGAAATATCAGCATTCATGCCAAAATAATGCAAGAACAGGTATGTGGAATACTTTTCGATTGAATTTATAATTGATGAGACCTTATAATGATTTTCTTCACTAGATTCTCATTTTTTAACACTTTTATTTCAAGTTGAGTCAATATTTGGATATTGTGGAAGTGAGAATAGCGGAACAAGTGGCTTCCAAATCTCACGCGTTTTTTCACGCGATGACATCTCACGATGCTTTGATGGAACAACTCACCCAGACAATTACGGTTTTAAAAGCACTTAGGAAAAACATTCATCAAATTGACGACAACCTAGTAAAAGATTCTTTCAAGATTCTAAGGTTTGTTCTCTTAGAAATAATGAAGATTTGATTTATTGGACAATTCATATTAATGTGATGTTTTTCTTTTAAAGATTGGAACAAGCCAGATCGAATCATTTGCTCGTGCAAGAAAAACTAAAATTAATGGCAACTGTTCATCAGAGTCAACCTATGATACAATTATTACTTTCAACTCCCGATTATGTTGCTGCCCTTGATCTGATTTCCACAACTCAGGAAATTTTACTACAAGAATTGAACGGCATTCACAGTTTTAGGTAAAAAAAAGGTTCATTTAAATCGAATCACTTTCAAAGTTGAATATTTTGCTATTAATTTGTATCTTCTTTCAGGCATTTGGGATCGCAATTAAGTGAAATGGAGAAACTTGTCGATAAGATGCTCTCGACAGAATTCGAGCGTTACGCAACAGCAGATTTAAATCGACCCTTAGGAGGAGATAATACCGTTTTAGATGGGGTAAATTTCAGTTATTTACTTAATAATTCAAGGGGGTTCTTGAGTTTTAAATTGGAATACGTTTTTTTTATTTCAGGACAAACTCGTATCGATAATTTCTGGACTGCTGCGTCAAAAGCATTTCCAGTTTGTGGACACTTATAAAGAAGAGGCTGTGACTGCAGTGAGAGCGGTGACAAAACAGAGAGTGATTGAAGCTTTAGCGGCAAG
Organism: Synergus itoensis; assembly: GCA_904066005.1. Classification (NCBI taxonomy): domain Eukaryota; kingdom Metazoa; phylum Arthropoda; class Insecta; order Hymenoptera; family Cynipidae; genus Synergus; species Synergus itoensis. Next base: position 103,003 of record CAJFCP010000171.1, on the reverse strand, counting down.
TGATTGCTGCAGCGATCAGCAAGCCGCTGCCTTAGAAGTTGGAGGCTTATCTCTAGAAGAAAGACTCACACTTTTATACAACACTATTCAGTCCCTCACGTCCCTTCTTCATCGAATTAAGGTAAAGAGAAGCTTTCAAATTCGAGAAGTTTCTAATTTTGAGACGCTTCCGCTTTTGGAAAGTCTTTAAGTGACCCAAGAGTTATTTAAATTTCTAGGCAGTACACACTGTGATGCAAGAAACGGCAGATTTATCTTCCGGTCGATTGCCCGATGGATCCACCGACTCATCTTTGACTGACTGTTTGCTATCAGATGAGGAATATATCAGAGTCACTAGCAAGTTGTCAGACATGTTGGCCTCCATTTGCGATTATTGCCATGAGCGATTAGGAAATTTGCTATCGGCTAGTCCCTCTGAAAAAGAAAAGACAGGAAGTGATATTCCAAAATCTGGAGAAAAGGAGAGTCCCTCTTGGAGTGATAAGACCTCATGGTTGAGCGAACGGGCCACGACGACTCAAGTTTGTAGATTGGCGAACATGGTCGACAGCTTTACTGAAACTTGCGAAAAAATTTGTGGAAAACAGTCAACTGCCCTGCGTTCAGCTTTCAAAGTAATTTCCTTTACACGATTTATTTTGAAAAATGGATATTTCTGGACTCGGTATTAATTTCACTTTTATTTGGTTATTTTCAGGCGCAGGCTAGTAAATTCGTTCAACGATTCCACACCGAGCGCAAAACTAAACTCAGTCTTATCCTTGAATCCGAAAGGTGGAAACAGGCAGACGTTCCACCAGAATTCCAGTCGCTAGTCACTTTTCTTTTTGATAATAAGTATTTTCCGGAGCTTAATAAAAACGAGAGCCAGGTTCCAAGGGAAAATTTGTCGAGTTATATTTTGGTCGGAAATGAAAAATATGCGGTTGTGGGCGCTGCGCTTATTCTCATTCAGATTATACACGAATATTGCAGGTAATTGCAATAATAGGTTCAAAAATATATTTACAAATAAGTTTTAAAACATTATAAATTGAATAAACTTAATATTATTTATTTCAGAACGGCTAGTGAACTAACAGCACTTTCAGGAACGATCGGTCGACAATTAGCGGAGCTTTTAAGGCATTACAATTCCCGATGTTGTCAGTTAGTTTTAGGTGCTGGTGCAATGAAAGTCGCTGGTCTAAAAACTATAACGAGTACGATTCTCGTCCTTGCGGCTCGAAGTCTTAAACTTATTCTTTGGTTTATGCCTTTCGTCAAAGCACACTTTCAAGGCAAGTATTATTTATCACTATAAATATTTGGATTCCTTCTCTTTATATTATTGATTACTTTATTGAATTTATTATTAAATTATTATTTTTATAGGACTCGCTGAATTGAGCACGAATCGTTTCTCTGTCGTCGGACTTTCAGGAGCGACTGGAGGTGTCGCTTTATTGGACACAGTTGAAAGAGATATTCGATCTCACGTGAGAGAAATTGACGGGAAAATTCTGACGATTGTCGACAGCCTTCTGATCAGCCAGATCTCAAATTGGACGGCTAAACCTCCGGTGCCATCGCAGCCATTTAGGACAATTTCAAAGTAAATTTTCCATTTAAGTTTAAATTAACTAGCAAGCCAACGCGCGCGATTGTTTTTTTTTTTTCCTTACAACTTCAAATCATTCAAAAATCAATCAGATGTATGCGAGATTTTCGAGACATTTTTATAGAGGAACCACTTTTTCCGAGAGGAATTTCAAGAGGTTTCTAAAAATTTCAAGGGAATTTGAGGATTTTTATTAAGTGATTTTTAAGAAATTCAAAAGATTTTTAGGATTTTAAAAAGATTTTATAGAATTCTAAAGGATTTTAGGATATTTCGCGAAATTTTTAAGGAATTCATACAATTTTAAGAGACTTTTAAGAATTCTAAGGAATTTTAAGGGATTATAAATGTTTTGAAATTTTGAGGAATTTTAAGAGGTTTCTAAGAATTTCTAAGGTTTTCGTGAAACTTTAAGGAATTTCAAAAGGTTTGTAAGAATTTTATGGGGTTTTAAAGAATTTTAAATGTTATCCTGGAATTCCAAGGAATTTTAAGACATTTTAAAAGATTTCTTAGAATTGCGAGGAATTTTATGGAATTTTATAAGATTTCTAATAATTTTAAGTGATTTCAAGAGATTTTTCTGATCTTTAAAAGATTTTGTGAAAATTTTAAGGGATTTCATAGAATTTGATAAGATTTCTAATAATTTTAAAAGATTCCAAGAGATTTTTCTGATTTTTAAAAAATGTTGTAGAATTGATGAGAATTTCACGGAAATTGATGAGATAATTTCTAATAATTTTAAGGGATTTTAAATGTTAAAGAATTTCAAAAGGTTTCTAGTGATTTCATGGAATTTTTTTTTGAGGTTTTTAATATTTTTAAAGGATTTTAATGGATATAAAACGGATTTTAATTGTTATCATAGAATTTTAAAGAATTTCAAAAAGTTTTTGGGAATTTTGAGAAATTTTCACAAATTTTAAGCGATTTCAAAGCTTTTAGTGACATTTTAAAGGATTTAAAAATGTTTCTGGGATTTTAAATCTTGTTGTAGAATTTCGAAATTTTAAGAGAATTTAAGAGATTTTAATGATTTTTAAAAGACTTTATCGCATCTTTAAGGCTTTTATTCAATTTTATAAGATTTCTAATAATTTTAAGGGAATTCAAAAGATTTTTCTGATTTTTAAAAGATATTATGGAATTTTTAAGGATTTCATAGAATTTGGCGAGATCTTTGATACTTTTAATGGATTTTAAAAGATATGAAGGTATTTTAAATGTTATCGTAGAATTTTAAAGAATTTCAAGAAGTTTCTGGGAATTTTAAGAGGTTTTCACATTTTATTGAAGGATATCAACAAATTTTCATGATTTTTAAAGGATTTTGTAGAATTAACAAGTTTTTTGTGGATTGTTAAGGGTTTTCAAGTGGTTTCTTGGAATTTTAAGATTTTTTAACAAATTTTAAGGAATGTCGAAGGTTTTCGTGAAATTTTAAGATACGAAGGCAAACCAACACATGCGCGATTATTTTTTTTTTCCTACAACTTCAAGTCATTCAAAAGCCAATCAGGTTTGCAACAACAATGTATGCGAGATTTTCGAGACATTTCGTGACACCACTTTTTTAAGATAGGATTTAAATTAAACATACACTATTTGACTTTTTAATATTAATTTAATTTCTTTTGGATTTTCAGGCACTTGGCGAAGCTCCACGAAGCAGTTTCCGGAATTCTGCCCCCCGCGGAAGTTCAGCTTCTCTATCGGACAGTAAACACCTCCTTCAAGGAAAAATTACGAGAGCAACTCGTAAAAATGAACATTGTGAATAATGGCGGCCCCCAGCATGGTGTTGTGACCTCAGAATTGACATTTTATCTCGAGGCCCTTCGGAATTTAAAAGTCTTGCCGCTGGAGGAACTAAATGACACTTGGGTAAACGACATTTGGACTAGATAACATGCAGAGAGAGTAGTTTACTGTATCTTAGAAGCGCTGAAGTATTATAGGAAAAGATGACTATCATTCAAAATTATAGTCATTTTCTGACCTAAAAAAATGAGGGCCTAGGAAAAGTCTAAGGCTGAAGGAATGCAAGTTTGAGGGATTTAAAAATGTAAGGAATCAGAATAGAGGCTGCTTTTTTTATTATGATTCCTAAAGGGACGGGATAGACTGAATAACTGATTCTTAGTCATTAGGAGTTGTAGAAGGACCAAAATGTAGCTAAAAAATGAGTGGACAAATTTTCTAAGACTTTAAATTTAGAATTTCGGTCAATCTGAAGGGGACTTCAATTTTGAATTCTTTCAAATTTAAGGCGCCTTCAAATTAAGAATCGAGTTTTGTAATCGACTTTAATTCTTACAAATCCGGAATGCTAATTTCCACTGCCAAGAGGCAAATATTTCCCTCAATTTAAGAATTGAATCAAATTTGGAGAATTTGCAGCTTTTCAATGCTTGTATTTCTAATTTTCTAATTTGATATCAACTGGAATTTTTGCACGCAGTAATATTGAAGAATAGACTTTTTCAATTTGAATTATGATTATAAATTGTAAAGAAGTGAAAGAGCTTCTCACTTTCAGTAAAATTATTAATTAACACAGGCTGTTTTTTATCGTACCACTTTGTGCCAACACCAAACGGAACCTTACGTTTTTTAGTGATTTTTAAAAACGGCACAAAAAGGTACAATTTGTTACGAAAGGTTGTTATAAACTTGTATAATGTATATAGATATTAATTATTGAATATTGGATATTGTGGATTTAGGGAAGATTTCATATCCAGGATGGCCTCAGGAAATGACGGAATTTATTTTTTGATAGTTTTTTTTTTCTAATTTGAACATAATTTTTATTTAATTTTATGTTTTTAATTTTAAATCAGTTGTTTTTGGATTTTTTTTAAAAGCATTCCATTTTTAACGCTTCGAGTTTCGAATTATAATTTCTAGTTGCAAATTATTGATTTTAAATTTTAAGTGTTTTAATTACATTCTCATCAGAGAGAATGTATTATTTTTTTTATTATATTGTAGTGGCTATCCTGATATATCGTGTTGTATTTAATATAATCATAGTAAGGGTCTTTTGAACCCAGCATTCCATTATCGTCTAGTCTGCGTTATAAATATGAATAGGAATCTTGGTATTATTGTTAATCGAATATTAAATTAAACATCTCAAAATTGAAGTTGTTTGAAACTTAGAGGCTTTTAAATTTCGAAGATTTTCAATTTGAGGGTTTTCAATTAATTAAATTGAATTGAATTAAATACAAAAACTTAAAAATTCGGTCGGTTTGAAAAATTGAAAGCTTCTAAATTCACCGCTATTATTAATTTTGTTGTCATAGTCATCTAATTGTAAAACATTGTTCTCCTTTAAGGTGGTAGATAGATAGATATTAAAAATTATCGTCATACGAACTCTGCTTTTTAATTTCTGGGCATTTTAAAAATAATTTAAGAGAATTTCGTATCAATTCTGTTATTTTATAATTTTTTTTTTTTTTTTTTTTTTTTTTTAGAAAATTGACTTCATGGCATTGAAATTTAATTAAAAAAGGTTTATTCTGTCTCATTTATCTGCGAAGAAAATAGAATCATGAAGACGAGCGAAGCTAATCGTCTTACTATTATGAGATCAGACTCGAGCAAAAATAACTGCGGCATTGAGAGTCACGTGAGTCTTGCACATGGTAATGTTTGTACTCTGGATCGTTGACCCATTCACATTCTGCAATTTGCCCATGAATTAAATTATGTAACTAAAAAATTCGTATTGAAATCTTTAATGAAATATTTTCTCATTTTATTAAAAATACTGTATGTAATTACATTTTCTGAGAGGCCTAGTTTAGTTTAGAAAAAGGTTTGCGTTCTAAATACAGATTTCTCTGTCGATAATTTTGCCGATAACTCTGTCAGTAGCCAAATTTATATTTCTTAAATAATTTTAGAAAGGGTCTGGAATTGGAATTTTTGCTGTTCTTCCTTCCAATAACTCGTTCAAAAGAATGCTAATTTCCTGAAAAGAATTTATCTTATTATTCATACATAATTCATTTTTCGACTTTTTCTCATTTTAACAAAATGAATAAAACTTCGTACTTCTTCTCTTTTGGTTCTAAGTCTGTCGATAATTGTCTCACTAAAGCTGGGATGATTTGCCGGATCCTCGAGTTTAATTTCCTCTTTTGAACCCTGAGGAACTCGACTTGTAAAAATCTGTTTTATTCCCTCAAAATTTAAAGTTCGACCCGGAATGTCGAGTTCAATTGCCATAAGAGAATCCGAACCGGCCGGAATCATTAAAGGTTTCTCATAATCTGTACAACTTCCTTTTCTGTAAAAGAAATAAGTAAACGTATTTATCACACAAAAATTCAAGATTATTAATTTTATAAAATCTAAAATACTTGCAAATTTTGGGAACCGAATCCATAGTAAGATAATAAATCTTTGGTTCTTCGGACAAGGGCGGAGTCCTTCGAAGAATGAAAATGAAGACCGGCACCCAAAACGTGAGCAGCTGCTCTTAAAACTCGACCAATAAGTCCTTTTTTTACTGGATCTAATTCCTACGATAATTAAATACATTTTTTTAATTAAAGATTTCTCTTACCGGCTTTTACCGACCGGTTTGTGTCCGTGCTTAGTATGGACACGAACCGATCGGTAAAAGTCGGTAACCTAAAGCGATGGTTCGTGTCCATACTAAATTTTCCAAAAATTAGCAAAACAGTAAGAGAAACAGTATTTTCACCTTAAATTCGTCGTATTTTCCGCCGATGATACACAATTTCATTGGAAAGGGATCTACCCCCTTTTCAATATCTTTTCTCTTCTCTTTTGTCCTTTTCTCCTTAAATTCTTCGATTATTCTCTCGTCGTAACTCATTTTTATGGCGCTGCGAACCACGGAAAGGCTTTCTTCCAACGAGGACCAAAGCACTTCCGGTTTGGACAAATCTAACATTATCATAATTGTTACATGATGAGGGGAATGAGTTAAAGCTGATCCTGTCATCGCTGCTGAAATTAGGGACGAAGATAGGTGACCAACTTCCCAAACATGGACCACATCTTTCACCTGAAAAAGTAAATATATATGTATAACTTTTTTTTTTAATTTAAGGGCTCAAAATTCCATTCTTCATTTTACTCAACAAAAATTATAAATAAATATTTTTTCACTCTGTAGCGCTAATCTTTTTTCAAATATAAGACTGCGTACAAAGCGAAAAAACATTTAATTTCAATACTTTTTGCATAAAACGAAAAATTCAAAATCTGACTTCAAAATTCAACATTTTCATTTTACTTAAAAAAATATTTGAATTAGATATTTTCTCGCTCTGTACGCATAATTCTAGTTAAAAAGTGATTAATTCTACAGAGGGAAATAATTCCATATTTAATATTTATTGAATAAAACGAAGAAATCGAATTTTTAGATTAGAACTTGGCTCCAACACCCTTAAAAATTTTAATTTAATTTTAATTTTAAACTTACCAAACTTTTTCCAGCTTTTCGACCAAAGGAATAATCCATGGCAATTGTGGGTTTAGGTGTTTCGTCCTTTTCCAAAAATCTATAAATCATCGTCGTTTTCCCCTAAAAATAATTATAAATTATTTACAAATAATTTTTTTTTCATTTTTTTTATTATTTTTTTTCAATTAATTTTTTTTTTTTATTTAATGACTTACAACTTCTTTGCTTCCGACGAGAATAATCGATCGTTCATGCGTTTCGACAGCATCAGTTTTTCTCTTATTTTCTTCCTCCAAAGATAATCTTAATGCCAACTCTCTCGTATTTTCTGAACTGGTAAATTGATTAAAATAAATAATGTTGATATTAGTAATTTCTTATCATTAGACAGAGTAGCTACATGTCAGGGAAGTCAGAGAAATGTCAGGGAAATGCGAGTAGTTGTCCGGGAAAATAGAAATTGAAATTTATGCTAATTATATTATTTTTGTCGTATTGCGTATAATTTTATAGTTTATTTAACAGATTTTAGAAACCTTTCAAGGATTTCGAAGGATTATAAAGAATTTCAAGGCATTCTTTGAGATTCTTTGGGTTTCGAATGATTTCAAGAGATTTTCAATAATTTAAAAAAATTTTAAGAGGTTTCTAGGAATTTAAAGGGATTACAAGAGATTTTTATAATATTTAAAATATTTAGTGGAATTTTAAAGGACTTCATGAAATTTTAAGAGATTTTTAAGAAAGTTTAGAGAATTCAAAGAATTTTAAGGAATTTTAAAGTTCCTTGAGAAATTGTAAAGAATTTTAAAAAGCTTGTGAAAATTTAAAGAAATTTTGATTTTTTAAAGTGATTTTAAGAGATTTTAATGTTCCTCATGGAATTTTAAAGGATTTCACGAGATACTGAAAATGTTTTATGGAATTTTGAAGGATTACAGGAAATTTTAAGAAATTTTAAAAGATTTTGAAGTTTTTTTGAGGAATTTAAATAAGTATTTGAAATGATTTTGAGGAATTTTAAAACAATTAGTGAAAATTTAAGGTTTTTCCTGAAATATTAACAAATTTGAAAGGATTTCATGGAATTTTAAGATGTTTCTATAGGAATTTCAGGAAATTTCAACGCACTCTGTGAATGATTTAAAATTTGTAATATTCAAATATGAGTTTTTCAATAATACTTACGTATTGTCTTCTGCCATTTGCAATTTTTTATTCTTTTTTTGAAAAACAATGCAATTGTGCAAATAATAGGTACAATAATAAAGAGAAAATATAGGAGGGAAATACACGTGGTAAACGTCAAAAGGGTTCTGTTTTTAAAAGCGCTAGTCGATCGTTGCTATAGAAACGCGCCGTCCCATTTTGAATAATGTTAAGGAATTTAAAAGAATCTAATGAAATTTATTGGCATTTTCAGAAATCTTAACAGATTTTATAAAATTTTATGAGATTTTTAATAGTTTAAAGAAATTTTACAGTATTTTTTGGAATTTTAAGTAATTTTAAAGGATTCTACGATATTTTATGGGATATTAAGTAATTTTAAGAATTTTTTATAGAGATTCAAGGGATTTTACGATTCAAAACGATTTCAAGGGGTTTTGAGTAATTTTAAATATTTAAGGGCACGTCCCTGGTGAAAGTTTCGGATTGAAATTCGTTCCGAACCAATTCAAAATTTTCCGAATCATTTCGAAATTTGTATCCGAATTAAACAGTTTCATTTCGATCTAAGCCGAAGGAAGTTTTCAATCCGAATCAATCCGAGGCCCTTTCAAACTCAATCGGAACTTGTAATTCGAATGAATCCGGTGAATCCGAATTAATCAGAATCAATTCGAACTTTCAATCTGAATAAATTCGGTCGGTCCAAATGAATCCGAATTTTCCGGAATCATTCGTATTGATTCGGATAGATCGGTTTCATTCGGATTGATCGAATTCATTAGAATTGAAAGTTCGGATTGATTTGGCTTGATCGAAATCGTTCGCATTGAAAGTTCGGATTAATTCTGGTTAATTCAGATTAACCGGATTCACTATTATTATTTTATTATTATTTTACTATTATTTTACTATTGTTCTTACTATTATTTTTTTGAAAAAGTAAAAGTTGTAGAAAAAACCCTGGTTATCTAAATTTTCTATCTAATTTAGATAACCCGGGTTTTTTTCTACAATTTTTATTTTTTCAAAAAAATAATAGTGCAAATCCGTCAAAAAGGAGAACACTGACAGATGTCCACTATTTTGTTTTTTGAAAAAGCACAACTTTAAAAAAAAAAACCGGGTTATTTAAATTTGCTCATATGGTAAGTAATACAGCCCCTTAAAAATTGAACATAATCTCGAAACGTCTTTAAACCTTGAAAGGTCAAATTGCCACCCCTGGTGGGTGGGGGGGAGGTGCACGCGCTCAATTTTTGCCCCGTCTATTCTCCCTTCCGCCTCCGATCCCTTTCCCACTTAAATGTTCTCCCACCACCTACACTCGAGTCGCGCTTCGTCGCTGATAAGAACGACTGAAAGACAGTAAGGCGCAACGCGTGCGCGAGGTAGGTTCGCGCGCATGCGCAATTCTCTATTTCGATATGAGAGTGCACAGTGTAAACTACGAAAAGCAGAATCGGTTCCAGTGAAAAATGCCGCTGTGATCAAGACACGCCGGTAACGTGTCTGCGAGGGCATTCTCGCTTTGCCCTATTCTCGACTTCGGTACTTCCGGTTCCAGGAAATCAGGGCCGAAGGACACTCAAAAACGAAGAAACTGGTATCTGGGGCTCCTGGGCCTCCCGCCATCGGAGAGTGCCACTTGGATTATTTTCGAACGTTCAACACCGAGAGTTTTTTCGACCAGGATTGCGAAATTCTCGACGATTCGGTGAGACTTTTTTTTTAAATCATTAATGCACTTACATTGCCCACCTTATTTTCTGGAGAATAATAATTATTTTTATTTTTAGAGAGATTGAAAATACCTTGAAAAGTGAGAGGAAAGAGTTTTGAGTATATTTTCATTTTGATTTTTGATTATAGGGTCAACAAAAAAAATTGTGTTGCATAATATTTGTTATTATTGTATTTCATAATATTTGTATTATTGTATTTTATAATATTTGTATTATTGTATTCAGTATTGTATTGTATTGTTTGTTGTATTTCAGGGCCTAATTTTGGACGTAGTATCTAAATTTACATTTAGATCCCTGAAATAATAGTGTAGAACCTCATTCAGGTCGGAAATATACACAGGAACCTCTTCAGTGTCCAAGAGGATAAGTGGAACCCATTTGGTGCCCAAAAGGATAATTAGAACCTCCTCCGTGTCTAAAAATATAATTAGAGTCTCAGTCTTGTTAAAAAAAAGCAAAATGTTCCAAATATTAGAGTAAGAACCTCACTCGAGTCAAAATTCAGTAGAACCCTCATTTTTACCTAAAGATACATCAGAACCTCATCCGTGTTCACACAATATAAATCAATCTTCATTATATGAATTCAATTCTGCTAAACTATTTTACTTTCACTCGTGTTTAATTTATATTTTTTTTATGATTAAAAAATTTCAATTATAATTTTCTAAAATTATTATAATACAAGAATAATAATTTTAATTTATATCTATTGATAATAATTTACTATATACCAGCCCCTGTTTTAATTATAAATTCCAATTTAATAATAAGTTAATCGGGGCCATAATTAATAGTCAATTATCATTAATTGTTACAAAACAAGTAATTGGAGATTATTTTTAGTGTCACCTTTATCGATTTCCTTCGGTTTACGCGACACGATTTAAGAGGTTGGTCAAGTGCGGGGGTCAACACAATATACAATAATGTGTACCCCTTTTCTCCGTCTTATCGATTCTTGTGTTCTCGTTTTATCTTGGATTTGACTTTGACGTAAACACAAAAAATCGATGTTTTATTGACAGATTGGCAAAAATTAAACATAATTTATCACTGGAAATTTGAGGGGGGGGGGTGATGGGGTCAAGGGAGTCAAGTGGTTGTGTGTCGGAATTGATAAGAATCTAAACGAGGATTTAAATCAAGGTTAAAAGAAATTTTTTCCCCATTTAAATACGTTTCTTTTACTAGAATTCAGGTTATTAGTATAATTTCAGTGTAGCGAGTTTACCAAAATAAATTCGTTGAAAGTGAAATTGATTTTATGGAAATTTTATTTTTTTTTCCTAATTCTGTCCCAAAATAATTTAGTTTATGACCTTATCTAGAAGAAGAACCTAGAATCGATCTAGAGTAGAACCTCTTTCTGACCAAATGGGTTCTACTGAATATTTTGGGCATGTATGCGGTTCTACTGTATTTTTTAGATATAAATGAGGTTCTACTGTATTTTTAGATATACTAGCAGGCCAAGACGCACGATTATTTATTTAACTTCTTACAACTTCAAGTCGTTAAAAAATCAATGAAATTTTGCTGATTCAAATTTAAAGAGAAAGTTTGAAACAACAATGTATCTGAGATTTTAGGGACATTTTGTTACATCACTTTTTTTAGAGAGGTGTTTCAAGAGGTTTCTAGGAATTTTAATGGATTTTGACCATTTTCAAGTGATTTTTACGAATTTCTAGAGGTTTTTAGGATTTTCAAAAGATTTCGTAGAATTGTAAGGTATTTCAGGATATTTTGCGGAATTTTAACGGAATTCATGAAATTTCAAGAGAATTTTTAAAGCTAAGGAATTTTAAGGGATTTTAAATTTTTTGAAATTTTGAGGAATATTAAGAGGTTCCAAAGAACCTTAAGAGGTTCCATCAAATTTTAAGCGATTTCGAAGGTTTTCATAAAATTTTAAGTGATTTGAAAAGGTTTCTGAGTACTTTAAGAGAATTTAAGGAATTTTAAATCTTATGAAGTTTCGAGGAATTTTAAGAGATTTCAAAGGGTTTCAGGGAATTTGAAGGAACTTTAAGGAATTTTTAATGTTATAATAAAATTTCCAGGAATTTTAAAAGAAGTCAAGAGATTTTAGTAATTTTAAGGGATTTTTTGATTTTTAAAATATTTTATACAATTTTCAGGATTTCGTGGAATGTAATGAGATTTCTAATAATTTTAATGGATTTTAAAGGACGTAAAGATTCTTTAAATATCATCGTCGAATTTAAAGAATTTCAAGAAGTTTCTGATGGGAATATTAAAAGGTTTTCACAAATTTAAAAAAATTTCAAGAGATTTTTATGAGTTTTAAAATATTTTATGAGGTTTAAAGTATTTTATAAGGTTTAAAGTATTTTAAAGTTTGTTAGGTGATTTTATTGAGGGATTTCAAAAGAATTTCTGTACATATACGATTTTTAAACGAATTTTTAAGAAAGATTTCGAAGATTTTTGTAAAATTTTAAGGGATTTTATGAGATTGTACTAATTATTAAAAGGTTTTTTGTAGAATTTTTAAGGATTTCATGAAATTTGATAATTTTAACTTGGATTTCAAGAGATTTATAATTTTAATGGTTTTTGTAGATTTTTAAGGGATTTCAAGAGGTTTTTGGGAGTTTTAAGAAATCTTTAAGTTTTCAAATCTTAAAATTTTCATAAAATTTTAAGTGATTTGAAAAGGTTTCTGAGCAGAGCTGCCTGATTCTGAGTAATTTAAGAGAATTTAAGGAATTTTAAATCTTATGAAGTTTCGAGGAATTTTAAGAGATTGCAAAGAGTTTCAGGGAATTTTATGGTACTTTAAGGAATTTTTAATGTTGTAATATAATTTTCACGAATTTTAAAAGAAGTCACGAGATTTTAATAATTTTGAAAATGTTTTATGAAGTTTTAAATAATTTTGTGAAATTTTAAGGGATTTTTTGATTTTTTAGAAGATTTTATAGAATTTTAAGGATTTCATGGAATTTAATGAGATTTCTAATAATTTTAAGAGATTTTAAAGGACGTCAAGGGACTTTAAATTTTATCGTATAAAATTTAAAGAATTTCAAGCAGTTTCTGGGAATTTTAAGAAGTTTTCACGAATTTAAAAATATTTCAAGAGATTTTGATGAGTTTTAGTATATTTTATGGGGTTTAAATGATTTTAAAGTTTCTAAGGTAATTTTATCGATTTCTCTAATTTTTAAAAGATTTTGTAGAACTTTTAAGGATTTCGTGGAATTTGATAAAATTTCTAAAAATTTTAAGAGATTTTAATTGTTAAGAAATTTCAAGAGGTTTTTTGGAATTTGTAGAGCTTTTTACGAGTTTTAATTTGTATTTCAAGACATTTATTATATTTTAATCGTTTTTGTGTATCATTAAGGGATTTCAAGAGGTTTTTAGAGTTTTAAGAAATTTTAACGAATTTAACATAGGAAATGAGGTTCTACTGTATTTTAAGATATAAATGAGGTTCTACTGTATTTTAGATATAAATGAGGTTCTACTGTATTTTTAGATATGGATGAGGTTCTACTGTATTTTTTAGATATAAATGAGGTTCTACTGTATTTTTTAGATATAAATGAGGTTCTGTTGTATTTCTAGATGTAAATGAGGTTCTACTGAATTTTTGGTACACTAGAACCTCTTTTAGAATTTTTTGCTAAATTAATCGCGCCTTAATTTTCCGAGTCTGGAAATAAAAAGTGAATGAAACACGTGCCTGTCGAGACAAACGGGAACACAAACTCACTACAAACGAGATTGTTCATTCCGAGAAAACAAACTGATTTTCTACCTTCGTCAACAAAGAATCTCATTTCTAGATTTCAGTCTCGCATGAGAGAAAAGTACTGTTGATCCAGCACGATTAATTTTGATGACTCAAGTTACTCGATTTAAAAAACGCCTTGTGAAGTAGACAAATATTATTTCTTTAGAAATTTTATTACTCTTTAGCTGATAAGTATTTATCTAATTGGACAATTAATTATTTTTTATCTTTGCAAGTATGAAAAAAAGTGAAAGAGAGCCGAATTCAAATGACTTTTTTTTTATTCATGGATTCATTAAATTTTCCTTCTCTGGACAGTTTCATTCCGATAAGAATTATTAATCTTCCGGTTCTAGAAAAACATGTGGTTGAAAAGGGGGGGGGGGATCAAGGTAAGCGAAAAGATCAAATGTGGATCCATATATATTGTCGACTGGAATACCGCATTGGCGTGCAACTGACTGCTTGGTTCCGACAGGTACCACACAATAAAATTACTGCCATTTCAGTCTTGCCAACATTCACCTCTTTTCAAGAAAATTTATTGGATATCGATTTAAAAATTATGATGTTATTAATTTACTCTTTTTTTTTTGTTACACACTATTTCTTGGGAATTTTATGGAATTTTTAAAATTTCATGGATTTTTAATGGGATATTTGAGAAAATTAGTATTCCTTAAGGCTATGTAAGACTTACCCGATCCCTACCTTACCGACATTTTTTCTCTGCAACCTTACTTGTACATTTATTGAAATATCAAATTGAAAATTTCTAAAATTAAAGAAAATATGCTAAGGTATGTTTATCTGGTCTTAAATTTTTGTAAAAATATAAAACAAATTTTTTTCAATAAATTTTTTTTTATAAATGTCAATATTTAGGACCAGATAAACGTACCTTAATGCTTTATTAGCTTCAATTTTATAAATTTTCAATTTGATATCTCAATAAATGTAGAAGTATCGTTGCAGAGAAAAAATGTCGGTAATGTAGGGATCGGATAAGTAATACATGTCCTTATAAATATTAAAAAGAATTTTAAAACTTTAAGCTTAGCTTCACTTTTAGATGAAAAATATGACCCAAAATTACTTTGTACCTTTGAATCATGTGGAGACGATTTTGCTGAGCAGGGCAGGAAACTCAGTGAGGTATACCGGAAACGAGATCGGGAGGAAAAGTCTGACCGTGACGAGCTCGTATCTCTGAAACCGTAGCCACGAGACCAGAAATCTTTATAATTATTTCGAGATTTATATCATTATCATTGTTAGTTTATTTAAGGAGCCTTATTGTTTAAATTAGAATTTCAGCAATATTCCCAAATGTGGCAGTAGTAAATTCTAGCTTATAAATAATTTTCTTTAATTAAGGGCGTTGGACCCAAGTATTAAGCTCAAAATTCCATTCTCCATTTTACTCAACGAAAATTATAGATAAGTATTTTTTCGCTCTGTAGCGCTAATCTTTTTTCAAATATAAGACTGTATACAGAGCGAAAAAATATTTGATTTCGATACTTTTTGCAGAAAACGAAGAATTCAAAATTTAACTTCAAAATTCAATATTTTCATTTTACTTATTGTTAGAAAATATTTGAATTAAATATTTTCTTTATACGTATAATTCTAGTTAAAAATTGATTAATTCTACAAAGGGAAAACATTTCAAATTTAATATTTGTTGAGTAAAATGAAGAAATCGATTTTTTAGATTAGAACTTGGCTCTAACACCTTTAAGGGCATATGATACTTTACCATAAAAGCAATTTAGTTTCCCCAAGTTTATGCTCGCAATAATAAATATTTTCTCCTAAAGGTAGGAAATGGAGGTAAGTGGCTTTGTTTTAGCACAAAGTATTTATTATTGTGAGTGTAATGTTGGGGAAATTAAATTTGCTCTCACGGAAATTTAATCTCGAAAATAATTCTACTGTTATTTAAATTTTATCTTATTCGTTTTTATCATGCATGAGAAAAAAAATTACTTTAGTGCGTGGAAGGATTATCGAATTTCGATTAATCGTGCTTTGGGCTCGGCGTTTTTTAAAATAATTTTAAGGGATTTTAATGTTCCACATGGAATTTTAAAGGGTTTCATGAAATTTCTATGATTTTAAAAAGATTTTGTCGAATTGTACAAAATTTTAAGGATTTAAAAGTTTTTTATGGAATTATAAAGGATTTTAAGAAACTTGGAAGCGTTTTTAAGAAATTTTGATTTTTTAAAAGTAATTTTAAAGGATTTGATTGAAATTTTAAAGAATCTCACAAGATTTTTATGATTTATAAAAGATTTTGTAGAAGTTTATGGAATTTCAAGAGGCTTTCAAGAATTTTAAGAAATCTTTACGTATTTTAAGGGATTTTAAAGTTTTTCGTGGAATTCTAAAGGATTTTAAGAAGCTTGCAAAAATTTTAAGTAATTTTACTATTTTAGAAATGATTTTGATGAATTTTAATGATTTTAATAGTCCTCATAGAATTTTAAAAAAATTCTAGTCATTTTTGATTTTTAAAAGATTTTGTGATTTTTTTTTATTTCAAGAGTTTTTTTCTAGAGATTTTTATGCACTCTAGGGAATTTTAAAGAATTTGACGAGATTTTTATGATTTTTAAACGATTTTGAAAAATAATTGTAAAGAATTTAATGGGATTTTAAATATTGTAGTGGAATTTTAAGATATTTAAAAATGTTTCTGGGAATTTCAAAAGATTGCAGCAAATTTTAAGGGATTTCAATAGGTTTCCAATATTTTAAAGAAATTTTGATGTATTTTAAGAGATTTTAAAATTCCTCATAGAATTTTAAAATATTTCACGAGATTCTGAAAATGTTTTATGAAATTTTGAAGGATTACAGGAAATTTTAAGAGATTTTTAGGAATCTTAAAAGATTTTGAAAACTGAAGGAATCTCATGAAATATTAACAAATTTGAATAGATTTCGTGGAATTTTAAGATGTTTCTAGGAATTTCAGGAAATTTCAATGAATTTTAAGAGATTTCAAAAGTTGTTGTAAATTCGAGAGATTTTTATGAATGTTAAATATTGTGAAGTGTTTTTAAATTTCAAAAGATTCAAAGTGATATACGAAATTTTTGAAAAATTTCAATAGTATTATTATTGAAAATTTATACGCACGGAAATTTAATCTCGAAAACGATTCTAATGTTATTTAAATTTTATCTTATTCGTTTTTATCACGCATGAGAAAAAAAATTACATTAGTGCGTGAAAGGATTATCGAATTTCGATTAATCGTGCTTTGGGCTCGTCGTTATTTAGTAAGACTTCCGCCTACGATAAATAGCGAGGAATAAATTATTTCGCATGTGGTCGGATCGAGGGAAAGGAACTAGAGAACTTTTCTCGCCAATTGCGAAAGAAATGCGTTTCGAATTCTTACCGAAGATGGTATCATGAAAAGATAATTTTTAAAACTCTTAATTGATTAAATATTAAATTAAAAATTTTTTTAATTAAAAGAAATTTTTTTTTACTTTTAATTTTTATTTTATTTTTAATATTATAAATATAAATATATTTTTGCATCTCTGAAATAAATTTTTCCCATAAATTGCGTGCAGGATTCAGCACGTGGCGGATTTAATAGTAGACGATATAACGAGACGTGTGTACTCATTACTTACTCCGATGATGGCCTTTATTGTCCCTCCGCACGTCCTGTGAGTCATTTTTGTAAACCTTACAATCGTCGCAAAAACTCTTTTGATTCTGAGATCAAAGCACAATTCTCTTTATTAAAAAATTCCAGTTCAATTAATTTTTCATCAAATAACGATTTTTATTAAAATTAAATAAATTTATAATTTAAGGGCATCCGATTTACTTATCCGATTCCTACTTTACCGACACTTTTTTCTCTGCAACGTTAATTCTAAATTTATTGAGATATCAAATTTGAAATTTCTAAAATTAAAGAAAATATGCTCAGGTATGTTTATCTGGTCTTAAATTTTTATAAAAATAAAAATAAATTATTTTGAAAAATTTTTTTTTTATAAATGTCAATATTTAAGACTTGATAAACGTACCTTAATGCTTTAACTTTAATTACAGAAATTTTCAATTTGATATCTCATTAAATTTAGAAGTAACGTTGCAAAGAAAAAAATGTCGGTAAGGTAGGGATCGGATAAGTAATACATGCCCTTAACGATTTTTTATGTATAATAAAAGATAGTATTATTCACAAGTTAATTATCCATTTTCCTTTACACATTTTTTTTACCATTATTCAGAATTTTGACAATGTGTAGAATATATATCTAATGAGAAAGAAGCCATTGAAACTTGCGCAGGACCCGAATCGATATTCTGACACAGTATAGCGAGATTAGGTTTCAGAAGGACCTCCTAAATTTCCTCGGAGTCTAGATTCAACCCTTAATCACATTTTTATTCATCCCAATTTCATCAACTATTTAATCGAATTGAACTTCCATTAATTTATAGAGAGATAATCAAATTCTGTTTTAATCAGATTAAAAATGTAATATAGAGTATAATTATATAGATATAATTATATGTTATTTTAATTATTGATTATATTATTAATAATGTAATCAATAATTAAAATTTAAACAAAAATTTTAAAAATAATTTTTTTGAATGAGGAAAGGGAGTTTATTGTTAAGAAAGAGTGATCGAAAATGGCTTAAGTGAAGGAGCTGGCATAAAATAATTATATTGTATCAGGGGTTTATAAATAGGGGTGAACTCACCCTTAACTTCCGATCTCACATATTCTCCTAATACTCGATTCCCCCTCGAAATCGAATTGTCGAGAAATACCAATAGTTCTTCCGTTTTAAATTTCCCGTACATGTCCGCTCATATCCACTTTTATAATTTAATTTAATTTATAATTATTAATTAATTAAAAATCGAGCCCGTTCTGAATAGGAAAAAATGTTTTCTACATTGAATATTTTTTTTTAATCGAATATTTTCTACATAATTAAATTAATAAATTATATTATATTTTATTTTATTAAATTTTTTTTAATGGAAAAATAAAAAAAAATTCAAGATATTAAGATTCAAGATATTAAGAAACTTGGAAGCGTCTTAAGAAATTTTAATGGGTTGTAAATATTCTCGTGGAATTTTAAAGGATGTTAAAAGGCTTGTAAGAATTTTAAGAAATTTTGATTTTTTAAAAGTGATTTTAAGGGATTTGATTGAAATTTTAAAGAATCTCACAAGATTTTTATGATTTATAAAAGATTATTTTGTAGAAGTTTAGGGAATTTCAAGAGGCTTTCAAGAATTTTAAGAAATCTTTACGTATTTTAAGGGATTTTAAAGTTTTTCGTGGAATTCTAAAGGATTTTAACCCTTTCAGTCACAGAAAAAAAGGCATTTTTTTATGTTTGATTATTTATACATTCAATATTATAAAGAATTTTATTAATTAAACTATATTTTTATGTTCTTTCAATACTAAAATAACTCAAAATGCAAAAGATTTCAGGAATTTTAATAAAATATAAAAAAATGACGAGAAAAATAAATAAAATCAGGTAGCCTATATATAGGCTTCTGTGACTGAAAGGGTTAAGAAGGTTGCAAAAATTTTAAGTAATTTGACATTTTAAAAATGATTAAGAAATTTTAATAGTCCCCATAGAATTAAAAAAATTTCAAGTCATTTTTGATTTTTAAAAGATTTTATGAAATTTTTTATTTCAAGAGTTCTTTTTTTTTTTTAGAGATTTTAATGCACTTTAGGGAATTTTAAAGAATTTCACGAAATTTTTATGATTTGCAAACGATTTTGTAAAATAATTGTAAAGGATTTCATAGAATTTTAAATATTGTAGTGGAATTTTAAGATATTTAAAGATGTTTTTAGGAATTTCAAAAAATTCCAGCGAATTTTAAGGGACTTAAATAGTTTTCCAATAATTTAAAGAAATTTTGATACATTTTAAGAGTTTTTAAAATTCCCCGTGGAATTTAAAAATATTTCACGAGATTCTGAAAATGTTTTATGGAATTTTGAAGGATTACAGGAAATTTTAAGAGATTTTTAGGAATTTTAAAAGATTTTGAAAACTGAAGGGATCTTATAAAATATTAACAAATTTGAATAGATTTCGTGGAATTTTAAGATGTTTCTAGGAATTTCAGGAAATTTCAATAAATTTTAGATTTTAAAAGTTGTAAATTCGAGAGATTTTTACGAATGTTAAATATTGTGAAGTGTTTTTAAATTTCAAAAGATTGAAAGTAATATTTTACGAAATTTTTGAAAAATTTCAATAGTATTATTATTGAAAATTTTTTACGCATTTTTAATACTTTTTTGTCAGGGAAATTTGTCTGAAAGTCAGGGAAATGTCAGGAAAATTGAAAAATTGAATCTTGTGGTCACTCTGAAATTAATAAAAACGAAAAATTCTAACTTTAAAGTTTTTACTTTTAAAATTGACCCTTTGGGTCAGTGGATAGGTTTTGTATTGCGATCACTGACGACCTGGGTGGATGAAACTTTTTTTGGCTTCTTTAGCCGTTAAGTGGAGCCATTTAAGACGATAAAATTTTATGTCTTGAAGTTAGGAGAATTACAATGATTTTTTTTGTACTTAGGGGTTGATTTTGGGGGTGAATCTGGAGGGTTAGGTCGATGAAAATTTTTTGGGCTTCTTTTTACATCAAATGGAACCATTTCGTATAATCAGATTTTATGTCTCGTGCTTTTTACAAAAAAAAATTTTTCGTTTACGTAAACGTTTGAAACTTCCGTTTCATATTTTTTTTTTTTTATAGATTTCCAATAACAGGCTAACATAAAATTAATTTTAAATTACAGGAAGTTAATTACAGCCTTTTAGAAAATTATTCGTTAAAAAAGTTGGAATTTTCATTTATCTTTAGCGAATGTTTCGGGGCGGGTGTGTCAGGGTAAATATGAACTCGAGGTAGATAAAGGAAGGGCTCCAGCGAAGCGTTGAGTGATTTCATAGTTTATGGTGGGACGACCTATCATTTGCTGACAATTTAGTCTCTTTTTATTTCAATGTGTATGTATTTCACATCAAACTTTTCTCCCTTGTTCTCGCGTCAATTTCAATCGAATTCTATTCTGCTGATACAGATTCCTTTTTACCGACTTTTACCGACATTTGAGGAATTCGAGGGTTCGAGTTCGTGCTAAATTAAAAAAAAAATTAATTTTCTTGAAGGCCCAAAATAAATTCTTCATATTTGAAAATACTTGAAATTTA
The DNA here is from genome assembly GCA_904066005.1 of Synergus itoensis. Taxonomy (NCBI): domain Eukaryota; kingdom Metazoa; phylum Arthropoda; class Insecta; order Hymenoptera; family Cynipidae; genus Synergus; species Synergus itoensis. The sequence goes on along the minus strand of CAJFCP010000171.1, from coordinate 81,993 downwards.
AAACGCCTAAATTAATTTTTTAAAATATTTAAATGCATAGAAGCACTTATTAAAAATGGTGATGATTAAAAAAAAATTTTATGCGGTATAGGATTGAATTTCAATGCAGGAAACTTAATAAATAATGACGTAAGACGGAGAATAAAATCGAGGCTTACCTACGTCTCCGTTCTTCATTTTTCGTTACGCTCTTACGGTCTTGCAATGCAAGAACTTATTTCATAACGAGTTGAAGTGTCGTTGCCACCACAAGAGTTTCCTACCAGGACAAAAGCCGACACTGAATCCTCATATTTTTCCTCAGATAGCAACATAAAAGAAAATAAAATATAAAACATTACAGGAAAAAATAATTTATAATTTTAAATAAATTTTATTCAAATATTTTCTTATTCTCTTATCTTAAAAAAGTGGTGTCACGAAATGTCTTTGAAATCCCTTAAAATTCGTTAGGATTTCTTAAAACTCTCAAAAACCTCTTGAAATCCCTTAAAATCTACAAAAACGATTAAAATCATAAATGTCTTGAAATCCAAGTTAAAACTCGTAAAAAGCTCTACGAATTCCAAAAAACCTCTTGGAATTTCTTAAAAATTAAAATCTCTGAAAATTTTTAGAAATCTTATATGCAATCTTTAAAAATTCTACAAAATCTTTTAAAAATTAGAGAAATCAATAAAATTACCTGACAAACATTAAAATCCTTTAAACCCCATAAAATATTCTAAAACTCATAAAATTCTCTTTAAATCTTTTAAAATTCTTGAAAACTTCTTAAAATTCCCAGAAACTGCTTGAAATTCTTTAAATTATACGATAACATTTAAAGTTCCTTGACGTCCTTTAAAATCTATTAAAATTATTAGAAATCTCATTAAATTCCATGAAATCCTTAAAATTCTATAAAATCTTCTAAAAATCAGAAAACCTCTTAAAATTATTAGAAATCTCATAAAATTTCACAAAATTTTTTAAAATTCCATAATATATTTTTTTAAATTATTAAAATCTCTTGACTTCTTCTTAAATTCCTGAAAATTATATTACAACAATTAAAATTCCTTAAAGTCCCTTAAAATTCTTTTAAAACGCTCAGAAACCTTTTCAAATCACTCACAATTTTATGAAAACCTTCGAAATTGCTTAAAATTAGTTAAGATTTCTTGAAACTCCCAAACACTTCTTGAAATCCCTTAAAAATCCACAAAAACCATTAAAATTATTAGAAATCTCATAAAATTTCAAAAAATAATTTTAAATTCCATAAAACATTTTTAAAATTATTAAAATCTCTTGACTTCTTTTAAAATTCCTGAAAATTATATTACAACATAATTAAAATTTAATAGAATTAAAGTATTGAAATTATATCCTTTTTTACATTAGATCAAATTTATACAAAATACAGTATATATTAAACAATAAAAAATCTTGTGTACGACCATACCACTTTGAAAACACATGTTCTCGTCCGATCACTTAAGTTAAGCAAAGTTGGGCGCGGTTAGTACTTGGATGGGTGACCGCTTGGGAATACCGCGTGCCGTACACATTTTTTTAAAATTATTGTTAAGATTATTATAAATGATTCAGAAATAATAGTTTTATATACATTTTTTTTAGAAATGTGTTATGTTTATGTATTAAAATATTAGTAGAATCTTATACTGTTTTAATACTCTTGTAAAATATAATATAACAAAATATAATATAATATAATCCTAAATCTTACCTAACCCTAACCTAACCTAACCTAACCTAACCTAACTCTAAACCTAAACCTTACCTAACCTAACCTAACCAGCGGCGGATTTAAGTTTAGCGGGGCCCTGGGCACTAATAGTGTGGGGGCCCCCTTGTAAGGGATTTAAAATATTACAAATTACACAATATTTATTGAATATTTTTTTTATATTTGAATGAAAAAAGAATGAAAAAAGAGAAAAAAAGAATGAAAAAGAATGAAAAAAGAGGATATTTATTTTGTGGGGGCCGGGGGCCCCTAGCTTGTGGGGGCCCCTGGGCACGTGCCCCATGTGCCCTTATGTAAATCCGCCACTGAACCTAACCCAGCCACGGATAATGAAATTATTTCATTAGAGATTTATTAAATTTTTATTTTTAAATTTTAGATATTTCTAAATTTTATTTTTATTTTTATTTTATATTTATTTATTTTTTTTTTAATCACAAATTAATCGTAAACGTAGTTCCAAATGAATCGGAATTTTTATTGAATTTTTATGGCTCATTTTTGGGAAAATCTTATTTTTCTTGGTAAAAAATGATTTTAGAGAAAAAATGTACTGAACACAAAAAATGTATTTTTTTATGCTCTACAACTTTTATTTGAAATATTTTTCGAAATTCCCATTATTTACGAAAATAAATGGAAAAAACCATGATTTTGTGGGGTTTTCATGGTTTTCGCCATTAAATTCAAATTAGCGCCAATTTTCACTATGATTTTCGTAATCAGAGCATCAAAATACGTAAGTATACGTAGTGCCAAAGAAATCGGAGGTAACCACTATTCGGAACTATATCCAAAATTTTAATTATGAAGGATAGAAAAGAAGAAATAAAATAATTAAAACATAAATACTTAAATAATTCATGTCGACAATAGAAATTTAAAATAGTAAATCAAATTTAACATTCTAGGATTATAAATTCCGAAATGATATAAATTTCGAATTTAGATCGTCTTCTTTTGTTTCGCCTATATAATTATTATTTTCATGAAATAGGAAGTTAGTCGCGAGAGAATTTGATTAATTTCACCACTAGATGGTTCAATAGGTGCCAATGAAGATTTCTCACAAATAAGGTGAATTTGTTAGTTAATAAAAATCGGATGGAAATTGAAATTTGCATAACTTACTTGGCGCGGAGGACACCATGATCACGAAGGTGGTTCCTCCTGGGCAAGGCCTCTTCATTGCACCCTGAATTGGCTGAACCTTGCGAATACTCCTTCGCGGGTATCTCGAGCGCAAAATTTTTGATAGTCGGGATCTGCGTTCGCGCTATCCCGGATTAAAAAATCTAAAACAAATCATTTTCATTTCTTTTATGGATATGAAGATATGAAACATTTTAATGACTTATAAAAATAAAAATAAAATAAAATATACTAAGTACTTATAAAATAAAAATAATTTCCACGAAAATGATCTTCGAAGCCATTTTTCTTACGAGCCAGACTTTATTCTTTCTTTATTCTTTCTTTATTCTTTATTTTCTTTCTTTATTCTTTTATTCTTTGGCAGACTTTATTTTTTCTGAAAAAAATTCTTTTCAATAGATATATGATCTTGAAGTAAAATAAAATTGGAGAAGGTAACAATGAAAATTACGGTATATTACCGATAGAGTGAGAATTTATCGAGAAAATATGAGAAGATTCTTTTACATTTGTTTGTTATTATTCTTTATTTAAATAACATCTACTTTCAATTTTATCTGCGAAAAATTACACAGGCACACAAAAAAAAAGTGGTCTGTATCAAGAACGAGACCTATATATTCTTATGTATTTTGACGCGCTGATTCCGTATCCGGGGTCTTATTGGCTCCAGCACATCAAGTTTAAGGGCATTTGAAGGTCAAATCGTCAAAAAAATCGATTGAAAGAAGGTGACTAGCATTTCTATGGTTTTGAGAGTCGCTGAATCCGAATCTGGAATCAGTTTGATTCCATCATGTCTGCATCAAGATCAATTCAAGGTCAAATTTGTGTAATGTGAAAAAAGTGAATTTTTTACTGCAGATTCTGAAAGAACGGAAAGTTTTACGTTCATATATGATATCTGCTATTTTTCTGAAGATGATCCTCAAGGACATTTCAAGGTCAAGACAGGCAAACAAAAAAAAAAACAGTGGTCTGTTCCAAGAATGAGACCTATATATTCTTATGTATTTTGCCGCGCTGATTCCGAATCCGGGGTCTTATTGGCTCCAGCACGTCAAGTTTAAGGGCATTTGAAGGTCAAATCGGCAAAAAATTCTATTGAATGAAGGTGACTAGCATTTCTATGGTTTTTAGGGCCGCTAAATCCGAATCTGGAATCAGTTTGATTCCATCATGTCTGCATCAAGGTCAATTCAAGGTCAAATTTACTATTTATTTTAAATCACGTACAATAATATTCAAATAAAATATTGCTAGCACTTCCTGGTCTTTATTTACGAATTTTTCATAAAATTTTCAAGTACAACTTTTTGGTTTTTGGCATTTTTATCTTATATCTTATTTTTAAAACATAAAAATCATAAATACTTTGAACTTTCATTGACTTTCATCAAAAGCATAAATTTTCCTAAATTCTCGAGAAAAAAGATGCTCGAGAAAATACCGGTAATTCAGGCACGTACCCAGGGGGGGAGGGCGAGGGGTCTTGCCCCCCCGAAATTTCAGAAAGCTCCGTTTTTTGTAAATTTTTACGTATGATGTTCTGAAGAATAACAAGATATGCACAAAGAATCAACCGATACAAAAATTTTGCTATTTTTTCATTTAGCAAAACATTTTGTGCTATATGCATAAACAATTATCGATATTCGATGATATTACTTTTGAATCTGTGCCCCCCCCCCCCCCCCAAAAAAAAATCCTGGGTACGGGCCTGCGGTAATTTACCCGAATTTTCTCATCCTTCTTGACGTAATATACCGCCTTTAGAACTCTACCTAGAAATGTATTTTTTAGTGGAATATGCGAAGCAAAAAGAGACTATATTATTGTTTATAAAGTTTTCCAACTTTTTTTTTGATCCATTGTAACTTTAGATTGGATTATCATATCGGCATGTTTTTTTTTAATTTATGTAATGATAGTTAGATTAACATATAGGCATGTTAAGATTTTTATTTGTGAAATACATTTGAGGGTAACAAAAAGAAAATATTACATTTAAGCTTGATTTTTTTTCTCATATTTGATATTTCAGTCATTTTTTGCATTAAAAATGTTAGAATTGATGAAAAATCTGTAGAAATGAATTTTGTACTTCAAATTGAGTTATGAATAAATCATATATTAGCTGTGCGATAAGTAAGGGTTGTGGTGAATTAAAAAAAAAAAAACTTCTTATATTTTTCAGACTCTGTACTTATGTCAGTGTATTTTGAAGAGTTAATTACGGATATAGTCATGAAAATACCCACAAATGTCATTTTAAAATTAAAAAACTAAAGAAAAATGTATTTTTAGTCTAATACGCAAAGTAAAAAGAGAGTTTTTAAGTTTTTTTAATTTAACGTATTTTTTAAAATGAAGATACAATCAAATACAATCAATTAAATGAAAATATAATCAAATAACATAAAACAATAAATTTAATTAAATTCAATTTTAAATTCAATTCAATTGAAAAAGTAATTTAAATTTAATTTAACTTAACAATAAATTTCAATTAAGAACTCGCCATTTTCTTAAACATAATTTGAATGAAAATAAAAATAAGATTTCAGAATTTTATGAAAATTAAAAAAAAAAAATCTTGTGTGTTGATTGTTGATGTATGTTTGTTAATAAAAAACTGCCCTTCCCATTTGCCTTTGCAGCCTGCTTCTGTATTTTTGTCTCGGATTTGATTTCATGTCCAGAATCCTTTAAAATCTGATGATTTGAAGTTAGAAACCTAAAAAAAATTAATTTACAATTATATCTATGAAAATGAAATTATATGCTATTATAAATTTTTAATTTTTAAATAATAGAGAGAGAGAGAGAGAGAGAGAGAGAGAGAGAGAGAGAGAGAGAGGGGGAGAGAGAGGGGGGGGGGTAAACCATGTTTTTCGGGTTCAGGGGGTCATAAAACGTGAAGATTTGACAAAAAATTTGGGGGTCAAATTGTACACAAATATTATACATTCTCTCTGATGAGAATGTAGAAATTATTATTGAAAAACCAGATAGGGAATTTCTACAATGAAATAAAATTTGTCTTTAATATTCCTGTATTCATAGGCTTCTGTTAGCATAATCTTTTAAGCTTGAATGCACTTACAGCCCTCTGTATTTTCTCCTTATCAGGCACAGTACCATCTATCACCAAATTTCAGGGTGCAATTTTCTAGAAATAAATGTAAATAAAAATCTATTACTCTCATAACAAAAGTATTCTTTCAAGAAAATAAGAGAATGTTCATTTCTTACTAGCTTCAGTTTTAGTATAAAACTTTCGGGAGCTTTTAAGGCATATGTATGTAGTTGAACCATCTTTATTACTCTGCTCTCGGTAACAAAGGGCTAAAATAATATATAAATCATTAATAATATATACAATAATTATCTAAATTGGTTCATATGGCCAGATACACGGAAAAAATAAAATGGCTGCATTTACCATTTAAAATAGTGAACATGCGCTCTGAACGCATTTTTCCAGGAATTTAGTAAGTTTTACTATTTAAAATTGTAATTTTTGCTAAGAAAATTGCAAACCCTGCTTTTTTAATTGCAAAAGTTACAATTTGAAATAGTAAAAGTTACGAAATTCCAGGAAAACTGCGTTCAGAGCGCATGTCAACTATTTTAAATGGTAAATTCAGCCATTTTCTTTTTTCCGTGTACGCATGCCCTATAGGGCATGCGTATCTGACCATATGTTGGTAAGTTTCTTCTCTTTTATATCAATTATTTATGTTTGAAGCTTCAAACATAAATAATTGATATAAAAGGGAAGAAACTTACCAACTTGCTTTCCTGGTTCATCATATGAAAAAGAGTGAGAAGTTTTAATTATGTCATACAGGGCATAAAAATAAAAGGATGATATTGATTTTTAAATTCATGTTGAGATTTTTTGATAAAATATTTCTGTTACAAAGGGATTTCAACTGAATTATTACAATTAAGAAGCGCGTTTGCTTCAACGTGGAGTGAAACTATTGGTCTAAAATAATATATGTATATATAATTAAGTTTGATATATTTTTTCTGATTCATGAAGGGCTCTTAATACTTACAACAATATAATTTATTTAAAAGGTGAAAAAACTTACCTGGAGAATCTCTTTTAGTTATTTTTGAACCGCTTTCTGGCTTATCATATGGAAAAGAGTGAGAAGTTTTAATCAGCAATAAAAAACAAAAAAATAAAAGGATGGTATTTATTTTTAAATTCATGTTGAAATATGTTGATAACATATTTCTGTTGTAGAAGGATTTCAAATGAATTATTATCTTCCAGAAGCGCGTTTCACGCAAGTGTACAAATGTACTAAAGGTTTTAGACTTTTATAGTTTAAACGTATTCCGCAGTTTTATATGTGATTTTTATGCTTCAATGTGGAGTGAAACTATTGGGTGGAGATATCTTTTTTCATGTGACATGTGTTACAGTGGCGTAACTAAAAATTAGAGGCCCTCCCGCAAAAATTTTTAGAAGGCCCCTTTGAAAATAAAAAAAAAGTAGAGGTGCCATTGTGAGCACACATTCTCATCACACTTCGCGCGCTTGAATTTGTTTACCAACCTTCATCGCTGCTATATACTTTTATTTAAATTACTTTACTTTCAAATGAAGAAGAAAACTAATTTACTTAAGATTCTATCGACCTTAAGGAACACATTCTCATCAAAGACAATAAATAATTATGTTCTTATAATTTTCTCTGTATCACGCGTTATTTGGCTTTAAATTAATTTTTTTTTTCAAATTTTCAAAATGCTCTAACTTTTTTAATTTTCATCAAAAATGGCTGGCCAACGAACTCGGCCTTCATTTTAGGACAATATAAGAGTATACCAAAGGACAATCCAATCGGTCAATTCCTTCGAAAGTTATCGTGAACGAAAAATAAAAATCTACACACACATACACAGACACACATTGGTAAAACCATGTTTTTTGGGTTCAGGGGGTCACAAAACGTGAAGATTTAACAAAAAATGGGGGGGTCAAATTTTACACAAATATATATAATAATAATAGTAATATATATATAATAATATAATAATATAATTATATAATATAATATATATATACAAGGGGGGCTTCGTCCCCCTGCGCGCTTCGCGCGCCTACCCCCCATTCTGAATATTTTAATTTAATTTATTGATTTTTTGCCAACTTTATTGAATTTATATTTCATATTTAAATTAAGAAATTAACCTTTCTGGAAATATAGACGCGGATGTAATGGTATAGAAAAGGTGAAAATTTATTTATTATTTATTTATTTATTTGTTTGTTTCTTTGTTTGTTTGTTTATTTGTTTGTTTATTTGTTTGTTTGTTTATTTGTTTCTTTGTTGCTTTGTTTGTTTGTTTATTTATTTGTTTATTGTTTGTTTATTTGTTTGCTTATTTGTTTGTTTTTATTTCGTGTTTGTTTATTTGCTTGCATGCTTGTTTGTTTGTTTGCTTGTTTGTTTATTTGTTTGTTTATTCGTTTGTTTTTTTATTTGTTTGTTTATTTGTTTATTTATTTTTTTGTTTGTTTACTTGTTTCAAGAAGGTCGCGTGACGTTTGGATGTAAAATGGGCGTGGTTTCGGGAAGGTCACATGATCTTGGGATGTAAAGGGGGCGTAGTTTCAAATAGGTCATGTGGCCTTGGGATGTAAAAGTTGTAAAGGAGCGTGGTTTCACGAAGGTCACATTACCTTGGGATGTAGAAGAGGCGTGGTTTCAGGAAGGTCGCGTGACCTTGGGATGTAGAATGGGCGTGGTTTCTGGGAGGTCACGTGACCTTGGGATGTAGAAAGGGCAAAAGGAGCGTGGTTTCACTAATGTCACGTGACTTGGGGATGTAGAAGGGGCGTGGTTTCGGGAAGATCACGTGACCTTGGGTGTAGAAGGGGCGTGGTTTCGGGAAGGTCACGTGACCTTTGGATGTAGAAGGGGTGGTTTAGATTCCTGACACAGCGGCGGCGGCGGCAGCGGCAAGATCTTTTTATAATATAGATAGATATATATTATATAATATATATAATATAATAATATAATTATATAAATATATAATAATATAATAATAAATAGAATACATTCTCTCTGATGAGAATGTAATGAAAAACAAGAATTAATTACTAATTATACTCTATAATAATATATTAATTATTACTTATTATTGTGTAAATAATAAGTAATAATTAATATTTTATTATACAGTATAATTAATAATTAATTCTTATTTTTCATTTTTTAGTTATAGCGAATTCGACTGTTTTAAAAAAATTTTTTTATTAAGTAAATTTCTTAGATAAATCGAGAATTCTTTAATAAAAACTGAATTTAAAAGTCAATTTATTGACTGATTTATGATTGGACGACTGAATAAAAAATGTGAATATTTTTATCAAGAAAACAAAAGGATATAGTGAAATTAGTATTTCATGGTAAATAGCGAGATGAGATACAAGATAAACCGGATGATCCGGCCGTATTTCAAATTCTGAGCAAGTGCCAACAAGGCCACGATTTTTAAGAGAACATATAGCTACATGGAACCACCACTAAAATCCTCCTCTTACGAGACATGAATTGAGCTTTATGTTCTTGATCCTCTATTAAAGGGGAAACGGACGTTTGAGATTATCCTGTTCCCCGTCTTTTATTATTTATCTCGGAATTGATGTCCTTTCGAAGAAGCAATTGTATCTGATAAAAAAATTCCATATTTTATATAAAAATTGTTTTCATTTAAAAATAAGTTTCATTGCAAAAAAATCGAAATAGAAGAACGAATTTTTTCAAATATTCAAATAACTCACAGTTTTATTTTATAATAGCGGCAGACAAATGGAAATTAATGCTAATAGCTGTGGGAAATAACTCCCGTTACGAGAAACGTATAAAAAGTGAAAATAAAGGGGAGAGAAAAAATTCACCAATTATACCAAATTAAGGGATCTAATGCCTTTAATGGGATCATCGCAAATTAAACTCTTTTTTTATAAACTTTTATAATTTTATAAATGACTGATGTGACTAAAAAAAGTAAAAATTAAAAAAAGTAAAAGAATATGTTTAAATAAATTTACAGTGAATTTCAGTCCATAAGGGAGGTGATTCAGGTGAAATTATTCTGAAAGTTAGGAGAGAATATCAGGTAGTTTATCTGCTCCCAGCTTTCATAGAGAAACTTTGGTATTTTCAACAAATTCTAAGTTCGATTGCAGAAACTTTCCACAGAGATAATAAGACGCATTTGGGATTTATATATGCGACCTATTTTTGAGTCAAGGACTATTGTTATAATTCAGAATTAGCAAAAAGTTTGCATTAAAATGAATCATAGAATTTTGCGATCACTACAAACTTACTTTTAATAAACTCTCTAAAATTGAATCAGTAAAAGTTGACTGATTTTTAGTGACTCTTTTTGCTTTCTCATAGAGGAAGCTTTGTAGTGGTGACAAAAATCCAGTTTCTAAAAAAAGGTTTTTTTGAACACATTTTAAGTGGAATATATCTAATATGATGTCCTGAAAAATTGTCCGTGTGTGTGTGTGTGTGTGTGTGTGTGTGTGTGTGTGTGTGTGTGTGT
>CAJFCP010000171.1:51723-71395 GCA_904066005.1 Synergus itoensis | reverse complement strand
TGAGTGTGTGTGTGTGTGTGTGTGTGTGTGTGTGTGTGTGTGTGTGTGTGTGTGTGTCACGCTTTTAACGATCTTGCAATATCTTTAGAACGCGTATAGATAAATTGATGAAATTTAGCATATTTATTCCACTATTTACCAAGTTGAATTTTTTTACAATGTTTTACCAAAATATTAAATTTTACAAGTTTCGTGTACTTTTATAATTTTCGTAAAATTCATTTTTTCACTATAACTTCTCAAATATTCAAAATTTAAAGTTGATGTAAGGAAAATGAAGATTCCTTTCATCGAGACGAATCGATTGACCTATATGATTAATGCATTTCATTAAAAAATAAGGATGTTATGGTTAATTGTATTTTAAAAAATTAATTTTTCAACTATAACTTTTCAAATAATCAAAATTTTGACCTGACGTACGGAAAATAAATATTCTTTGTGTCGAGATGAATCGATTGACCTATTTGATTAATGCATTTAATTGAGAAATAGGAAAGTTATAAAAAATTATTTTTTAAAAATTCAATTTTTCAACTATAATTTCTCAAATAATAAAAATTTAAAGCTGGTGTGAGGAAAATGAAGATTCATTGTGTCCAGACGAATCGATTGACCAATAAGATTAATCCATTTCATTCAAAAATAAGAAAGTTATGCTTTATTGTAATTTTCGAAAAAGAGTTTTTCGAATATAACTTCTCAAATAATTAAAATTTAATGCTGATGTAAAGAAAATTAAATACTTAATGCTTCCTCTATGAGGAAGCAAATCATATTTGCTTACAGGAAGCAAAGTGCTCATTGAATGAGCACAAAAGTTGATACAACTTGACAGCTATATAGTTTAAGGATTTCATGGAATTTGATAAGATTTCCAATAGTTTTAAGAGACTTTACAGATATAAAGGGATTTTCAATGTTACCGTAAAATTTCAAGAATTTTCTGGGAATTCTAAGAGATATTAAAGTTTATCATGGAATTTTATGAAGAGATTTCAAAAGATTTTTACAATTTTTCAAAGATTTAGTAGAATTTAAAAGGATTTCAAAGGCTGTACATTTTTTAAGGGCTTTCAAGAAAGTCGATTTTTAAAAGATATTGTGGAATTTTTATGAATTTGAAGGATTTTTATGAGATTTCTAATAATTTTAAAAGATTTCAAGAGATTTTTCTAATTTTTAAAAGATTTGTAGAATTGTTAAGGATTTCATGGAATTTGACGAGATTTCTAATCTAAAAATTCTAGGAATTTTTAGAGATTTTCATGAATTTTAACGTGGATTTCAGAAGATTTATGAGTTTGAAAGTTTTTGTGTAATTTTAAGGGATTTCATAGAATTTAAAAGAATTTCAAGAAGTTTTTGGAAATTTTAAGAGATCTTCACGAATTTCAAGCGATTTCAAAGATTTTCAAAGGTTTCTTGGAATTTTTAGAGATTTTAAAAAATTTTAACATAGATTTTAAGAGATTAATGATTTTGAAGGTTTTCGTGAATTTTTAAGAACTTTAATTCAAGTAAATGCGCGCGCAGAGTGCATTATTTATATAAACATATGTCGGTTAACGTCGCTAATGGAAATCTGTATTTATAAAATATTCCTACTGATTATTATATTTTATTTCTTAGTTAATGAGATTTTTAATCATTTTAAAATTACCCTAATTAATTTCAATAAAAATATTTTTGAAATTGATTAAAATCGAGTTAAATAAAACAAGAAACGAGAGATAGAGCTGAGCCAGTCAAATATCTCTCTTAGTAGACTTGTTTTCCTACTAAAAGTGTTTTCAAGCACCTTTTGATTAGATTCCGATCTCATTATTCTTTGTCGTCGAATGAAATGTCGATTCTTTCCCCAGACTCGCATTTACGAAGGTAGACTCATCTATAAAACGACGTCGGCGTCAGGAATGGAATATTAAATTTCTATTTTGAAGTTCTCACTTTTCATTCTATTCCCTTGATGGGAAACTCCTCGAAAAAAATTCGAGTCTAAAATAAAATTTCATTCCTGATTTAAATCCATATTAAACAAATCTTTTAAACTAATATACTAATTTCATATTTTTTTTCTGTTTCAGGTAAGGAATTTATTTCACAACTAGTGAGTAGCATAATCCATTTTAAAAGATTTAAAAAATTTCAATAAGTAGATTCCCTTGCCGACATTTACCGACATTTACCGACATTTAAGGCATTCGAGGGTTCGTGTCCGTGCTACATTTAGAAAACTCTAGATATTCGAAGTTTAGATCTTCCAAATTTTATTGTTGTAGCAAAATCTTTTTTTGGGAAGGAAAAATTAAAAAACAGCTCTGCTTTAAATTGTTCATTCAGTCTCAGGTGCAGTGACGAAAGTATAACTTCAAGATGCCAGACTCTAGACGTAGAGTGTAATTAACTAATTGTCTGAGGAGGCGAAGTAGGAACGCTTCTTCCGCACCGTTGGCAACACGTGTCGGAAACGAATATTGCCCCAAGTTTAAAGTTTGCCGACTTGCTTGAGGTTTGTCGACAGATTCATTCGCCACCCTTTGACATTATAAAGGAATTCTCAATTAAATTTTCGTCTCTAAACTTCGCTCAGAGCTAACTAAAGATTAAAAATTAAAAATTAATTATTAATCGCTAATTTTTTTTTCTGAATCTATCCACTGAAGATATTTGAATAATATTTTGTGCCATTGATTTTCACCACTTGTGGGAAAGATAAACTTATAGCGCCACCTAGCGTCAAAAATCTTTACTTATCGAAGAATTAATAAATAAAATTTCTGACAAGAATAGAAAGAATACAAAGCTTCCTCTATGAGAAAGTAATTAGGGTGTCTAGCTGACCGGGAAACCGGGAAAAACCCGAGAATTTCATTTGACCGGGAAAAACCTGGAAAAACCTGAAAAAACCCGGGAATTTCATTTACGACCAAGAATTTTTTGTATTTTATTGAAAAATGGACGTTTTTCTACTTTATCTTCTTTTTATTCTATTAGAAAACCAACACGCGATTATTTTTTTTACTTCTTATAATTTCAAGTCATTAAAAAGTTAATCGCTCTCTTAATTTGAACTAGCCGAATTTCGCTGATTTAAATTTAGAGGGTAGGTTTCTAACAACAATGTATATGAGATTTTAAAGAAATTTCGTTACATCACCTTTTTAGAGCGGAATTTTAAAAAGATTTTTTAGGATTTTTAAAAGATTTCGCAGCATTTTAAGGAATTTCCGGATATTTCACGGAATTTTAAAGGAATTCATAAAATTTTAAAAGATTTTTAAGAACTCTAGGGAATTTTAAGGGATTTTAAATGTTTTCATGAAACTTCGAGGCATTTTAAGAGAACTCAAGAGATTTTTTATGATTTTTAACAGATTTTGTGGAATTTCAATAGATTTCTAATAATTTTAAGGAATTTCAATAGATTCTTCTGATTTTTAAAATATTTTATTCAATTTTTAATGATTTCATAGAATTTAATGATATTGTGAAATTTCAATAGATTTCTAATAATTTTAAGGAATTTCAATAGATTCTTCTGATTTTTAAAAGATTTTATTCAATTTTTAATGATTTCATAGAATTTAATGATATTTCTAATACTTTTAATGGATTTTAAAGGATAAAAAGATATTTTAATTTCGAAGTTTTTTCGTGAAATTTTAAGAGATTTAGAAAGGATTCTGGGATTTTAAAGGATTTTAAGTCTTGTCGTGGAATTTCGAAATTTCAAAAGGTTTCTGAGAATTTTAAGGGATTTTAAATGTTGTTATAGAATTTCCAAGAACTTTAGGAAAATTAAGAGATTTTAATGACTTTTAAAAGCTTTTATTGGCATTTTTAAGGATTTTATAAGATTTTAAACAATTTTAAGGGATTTCAATAAAGCTTTCTTATTTTGAAAAAATTTTATGGAATTTTTAAGAATTTTATGAAATCTGACGAGATTTCTAATACTTTTAATGGATTTTAGAGGATAAAATGGTATTTTAATTGTTATCATAGAATTTGAAGGAATTTCAAGAAGTTTCTGGGAATTTTAAGAGATTTAGAAAGGATTCTGGGATTTTTAGGGATTTCAAGAAAGCTTTCTTATTTTAAAAAGATTTTATGGAATTTTTAAGAATTGTATGGAATCTGAAGAGATTTCTAATATTTTTAGTGGATTTTAAACGATAAAAACGTATTTTAATTGTTATCGTAGAATTTAACAGAATTTCAAGAAGTTCTGTAATAAGTTTGATTCCATCATGTCTGCATCAAGGTCAATTCAAGATCAAATTTGTGTAATGTGAAAAAAGTGAATTTTTGACTGCAGATTCTGAAAAAACAGAAAATTTTACGTTCAGATGTGATATCCGCTATTTTTCTGATGATGATTCTAAAGGTCACTTCAAGGTTAATTTATGTTAGTAACTTGAGAGTTCGTATGATGATTGCAAAAATACAAAAGTGTGTCTTCGTGGAACAAGATTTCTATTTTTATAAATAGCGGATATCATATCTCAACGTAAAATTTTCCGATCTTTCGGAATCTGCAGTCAAAAATTCACTTTTTTAACATTATACAAATTTGACCTTGAATTGACCTTGACCCAGACATGATGAAATCAAACAGATTTCAGATTTGGATTCAGCGGCCCTCAAAACCATAGAAATGCTAGTCACCTTCTTTCAATCGATTTTTTTTGACGATTTGACCTTCAAATGCCCTTAAACTTGACGTGCTGGAGCCAATAAAACCCCGGATTCGGAATCAGCGAGTCAAAATACATAAGAATATATAGGTCTCGTTCTTGGTACAGACCACTGATTTTTTTTTGTTTGCCTGCCTTGACCTTGAAATGTCCTTGAGGATCATCTTCAGAAAAATATCGGATATCATATATGAACGTAAAACTTTCCGTTCTTTCAGAATCTGCAGTCAAAAATTCACTTTTTTCACATTATACAAATTTGACCTTGAATTGACCTTGATGCAGAGATGATGGAATCAAACTGATTCCCGATTCGGATTAAGCGACTCTCAAAACCATAGAAATGCTAGTCACCTTCATTCAATCGATTTTTTTGCCGATTTGACCTTCAAATGCCCTTAAACTTGACGTGCTGGAACCAATCGGACCCCGGATTTGGAATTAGCGAGTCAAAATACATAAGAATATATAGGTCCCGTTCTTGATACAGACCACTTTTTTTTTGTGTGCCTGTGAAATTATCGAAATGAGAATAGGAACGATTTTACTTTTTGCAATTTAGTATCAAGGATGTTTGAATAATTCAGACTTGCATCTTAGATGTTAAATTTCACTCGAGATAAATCTCGACTTGAATTCTGAGAAACGCGTAGCGTCTTGTCGCAATCGGAAATGGGTATGAGACGAGAAAAGGCGAGAAAAAAAAAACTGAAAAAAGACCACTTTGACAAAGCCTTAAAGGTCTTTTCCTCTCATCCCCGCCACTGGTCCAGGACGATAACGCAGCATCTGTATCTGCCACTGCGCTACCTGTGGATCAATACCCGCAAGAGTGATACGCTCACTTCTTCACTCAGGCTCAGGTGCGAGAGCAAACAAAAGCCTTTCGCCGTTCAGAATCTTTACAAATTTAATAAATTTTCAACAATTTTTATAATAAATTACGTTTTTAATTCTTCCTTCCGAATGAACAAGGAGTGCACCAAAAATATACCGAAAATATGTAAAAACTAAATTGGTCAATTTACCAAATTTTTATTTAACCGAACATTCATTTGACCGAATATTCTTATTTCGATCGAACATTAGTGACTTTCTCACAAGCGGTGAAACATTGGCGGGAAATTTAAACCAATTTTCCGTCTTTGATTGAAAAATAAGAAAGAAAGATTGAAAAAGAGAACGTGTATGATTAATTGAGAAATTTATGAACTTTTCGACCTTGTATTGTTCAACTTTGTTTCATTTCGCCTATTAGCTAGCCTTCGGCACTGTTATTTCCGGTCAATTGACTATAAGAGCGAAATACCGATAATCGAGAGACGAGCCCTTCCAATTCACACTCAAATCAAATAAACCAAGTGACGAGTTGGCAATGACGCGAAGAAATTTAATTTGCTGCCGGCTAACTGGTTCTTTCAAGTAGCAACCAGAACACTTTCTGGTTAACTTCATTTCATGCTTTCGAAGAATTTGTTCCTCTTTTTAGGCTGTTAAACTTAAATCATATTTTGATCAATAAAAAATAGATGGTTTTGTAAAATTTGGAAGATTTTCAATTTAACTTTATGTCAATATTATAGCAAGCTTACGAATTTAAATTTGGTCGTTCAAGTTTAAAATTAAGAAAATAAAATCTGTAAGTGCCACGCCTTTTATTATTAGCGTCACTTAGTAGACAAACTTACTAGGCTCTGTACTCTATATTCATGTATGTAACATAGTATGGTATGGTACCATCGATCGATGGGAAGATCGTACGACCTCGTTTGGACTTGCTAGTGCCTCGGCATCCTTCGCTCTAGATATAAAATTCGCGATTCACAGAGTTGGTCAGAAAATCGATCGACGACTTCTTATACTTATTATATTTGAACAGGATATAAGCCAAATAGCTGATGATGTGCTCGATTTCCTGGTATTAAAATAGAATTTCACCCCCCAGCTGGATCTGGAATAAATGAAACTAGCTGTGAATTCGATCTCGGGTGTTCCATTTAACTATAAGAGAACGAACGCGCGCGAATTTACTTTCTTTTTAAATGTTCTAATTTATAATATTTCATTTCTTCTTTCCAAAAAAAAAAACTAAGTTTTATTGGACTAATTAACTAACTAATTTTCTTATATTTTATATATTATAAAAAGATCTCGCCGCCGCCGCTGTGTCAGGAATCTAAACCGCCCCTTCTACATTCAAAGGTCACGTGACCTTCCCGAAACCACGCCTCTTCTACATCTCAAGGTCACGTGACCTTTCCGAAACCACGCCTCTTCTACATCCCCAAGTCACGTGACATTAGTGAAACCACGCCCATTTTACCCCCCTTTACATCCAAAGGTCACGTGACCTATCCGAAACCACGCCCCTTCTACATCTCAAAGTCATGTGACCTTCCCGAAACTACGCCCCTTTACAAGTTTTACATCCCAAGGTCACGTGACCTATCCGAAACCACGCCCCTTTTACATCCCAAGGTCATGTGACCTTCTCGAAACAAATAAACAAACAAAAAAAACAAATAAAAAATAAACAAATAAACAAACAAAAAATAAACAAATAAACAAACAAATAAACAAACAAATAAACAAACAAACAATCAAATAAACAAACAAGAAATAAAAACAAACAAACAAATAAACAAAGAAACAAACAAATAAATAAATAAAGAAAGAAATAAGTAAATAATAAATAAATTTTCACCTTTTCTATACCATTACACCCGCGTCTACATTTCCAGAAAGGTTAATTTCTTAATTTAAATATAAAATATAAATTCAATGAAGTTGGCAAAAAATTTAATAAATTAAATTAAAATATTCAGAAGGGGGGGTAGGCGCGCGAAGCGCGCAGGGGGGCGAAGCCCCCCTTGTATTTTATAAATAAAATAATTACTACATGTATTTTGACTTATGAAAAATAATAGTTTTTAGATTGTTTTAAAAATTAACTACTTTTACAGTAATATTGATGTGATAATAAATATTCATTTTTTATTTGAAATAATATCATAAAACTGTAAATTTCTTAATTTTTTTTTTTTTCGAAGGAGAAACCTCGCTTAAACATTCATACAACTGTGAATGCAGTAAATTTTTAAAAGAATATAATTACACACTTTTTTTATAACGCGATACATGTGTAATTAGTTATTTATATTAAAATTAAAAATAATAAAAATAAATGCGAATCGTTCTTTACTTTGCGTAAAATATGAATTGATTTTAATCTAATATTTCTCTCTAAAAAAATTTGTCTTCCTTTATTTTAAATATTATATTTTATGATACATTTATTTTTTTAAAGTGTGATATTTTATAAAGTATTGATTTAGACATTTATAGATAGATACATAGATAATGCGGATAGATTTATAATTGATAATATGTTTTAGATATTTATCTTCTTCTATCAAAAACACACACACAATTAGAATGTTGTATTAGACATTTATCACATGAGGAAAGTTTAATTAAACCATTTTAAAAATATTGGAAAATGTAACGATTACAAAGCTTCCTCTATGAGGATGCAAAATTAGTAGAAATTTAATTATTTATAAAAATATAAAAGATGGTTATTATTTATATAGAATTAAAGAAATTTCAAAAGATTACAAAAGAATTTTAAAATATTTCAAATGGTTTCGAGGGATTTAAACAAATTTCAGCAGATTTCAAGAGATTTAATAGATTATTAGAGAATCCAGAAATATTTTTTTTGGTTTCGAATTACTTCAAAATATTGAAACTTTTTGGATTTTTTTTTAAATTCCCTGAAATCTCCTTAAATCGCCTTAAATTAATTAAAATCACATAAAATCACTTGCAATTTCTTGAAAATCCTTTAAAATTCTTTAATGTTCAAAATGCCTTAAAAACTTTACCATAAGAACAAATTAGTTAAACCAATTATAAATTCATAATAATAAATATTTTTAGCAAATAAGAGTCAATAAACCTTCGTCTACATGAGACGTTTATTGACTATAATTAGCTAAAAATATTTATTTTTATGAATTAATAAAAAATTATTATTAAAATTATTATTATTATTATTATAAATTATTATTAATTTGATCTTATGGTAAAGTATCACATGCTCTTAAGTTACTTTAAAATCTTGAAATTCCCCTGAATTCTTTTGAAATTTTTTTGAAATTCTTTAAAATCACTTGAAATCTCTTAAAATTTTCTAAAATTTCTTGAAATTGTGATGATCTAACCACCCGTGTAGAAATTTCCAAATCTGGCCCAGATCGATGATGAAACGCCCGGCCCGATCGGGGCCCGATCTGCCCGACCAGAACCGGGTCTGGGCCTGGTCGGGCCGTGTGTTTCATCCCCGGTCTGAAATCCCCAGATCTGGACCCGATCGGGGCCAGATCCCCCAATCTGGGCCCGATCGGGGCCACAGTAAAATTTCTACTCGGGCAACCCGGGTAGAAATTTTGCTGTGGCCCCTGTCGGGCCCAGATCGGATGATTTCAGACCGGTGATGGAACGTAGAACCAGACCGGGCCCAGACCTGGCTCGATCGTGCTAGGTCTGGGCCCGATCGGGCCAGGTCTGGGCCCGGTCTGGGCCGGGTTTGGGAATTTCTGCCCGGGAAATTATGAAAATTTTTTCGGTGTTCGCCATGGCCAAACGCAATGATATATCGCTTTAAAATTTTGGAATATAGGAAATAAGACAGTAAACTGCGTTATGAAATTTATTTTGAGTAATAATTAAAAAAAAATTAAGGCGGTAAGGTAGGGACCTGATTTTTTTCAAAATTATTACTCAAAATAAATTTCATAACGCAGTTTACTGTCTTATTTCCTATATTCCAAATTTTGCGAGCGATATATCATTGCGTTTGGCCATGGTGAACACCGGAAAAATTTTCATAATTTGGTCAAGTCACCACATTAAAGCATTGAAATTATAAAAATCTTATTAAAAATCTTTTTAGGAAAAAAAAAATATTGTGTTAATTTAAAAATGTAGATTGATTTTATTTTCCTAATTAAAAAAATTCTAATGAATAATTTTGTTAAGATGCATAGAGTATGATCAGATTTTAAGTCATCTAATTAAAGCAGGCTTGGTTTAATTTACCGGATCACTAGGTCCACTGGCACGTGTCTAGCCTTTAAGTTAGCAAGAATTATTCACAGTAATCTTCTTTGTCAGGCTCCAGGGAAAAAGCCCTGAACTTGCTGAATTAAAATAACAATAAAAAAATTTTTTAAAATAGTCGAATACGCTATAACTATAAAAAATGAAAAAATAAGAATTAGTTATTAATTATACTCTACATATAATAATATATTAATTATTACTTATTATTGTATAAATAATAAGTAATACTTATACATTAATTTAATGTTTAAGTATTAAATTAATGAGAAAAAGTGTTAATTAATTTAGAAAAAAATTTTTAATTAGCGTATTCGACAGTGTCGATATATCAGTTCCCCATAATTTCCATTTACAATTTCAATTTCATTAAATGAAATTTAATAATCCTTCACCATTTCCTTTTTCCATGACTTTCCTTTAGTTTGCTTCCCTTTACAATAGTTTAACAATACAATAGTTCCCTTTAATAGTTTAATAGATTAACTTCGAGTGATACTTCGACAACTGTCGAATACGCTAATTAAAAATTTTTTCTAAACTAATTAATACTTTTTCTCTTTAATTTAATACTTACGAGAACGAACACGCGCTCCGCGCGTGCATTTACTTTTTTTAAATGTTATAATTTATTATATTTTATTTCTTCTTTTCTATCCGTCATAATTAAAATTTTATTTTAAAAAATTGAGTTTTATAGGAATAACAGTACCTAACATGATATGAATTTTAAAAACTTTACCAATTTTCAAAAATAATATATATTTATAAAAAATGTTTCCTTATATTTTATAAATTAAATAATTACCATATGTGTTTTGCTTTATAAAAAATAATAGTTGTTAGATTGTTTTCAAAATTAACTACGTTTACAGCTGTATTGATGTTTAATTGTGGTTTTTTTTTTTCTAAAAAAAATACCACATTTATAGTTATGTACAGTATTATTTGAAATAACCGATTAATGAATTTTCATGAAATTAATTAATGATTTCTAATGATTTCAAGATATTTTCAATAATTTTAAAGGATTTTAAGAGGTTTTTAGGAATTTAAAGTGATTACAAAAGATTTAGTGGAATTTTAAAGGACTTCATGAAATTTTAAGAGATTTTTAAGAAAGTTTAGGGAATTCAAAGAATTTTAAGGAATTTTAAAGTTCCAAAAAGCTTGTAAGAATTTTAAGATATTTTTATTTTTTAAAGTAATTTTAAGGGATTTTAATGTTCCACATGGAATTTTAAAGGATTTCATGAGATTTCTATGATTTAAAAAGATTTTGTCGAATTTTACAAAATTTTAAAGGATTTAAAAGTTTTTCATGGAATTATAAAGGATTTTAAGAAACTTGGAAGCGTTTTAAGAGAAATTTTAAGGGATTACAAATATTCTCATGGAATTTTAAAGGATTTTAAAAGGCTTGTAAGAATTTAAAGAAATTTTGATTTTTTAAAAGTGATTTTAAAGGATTTGATTGAAATTTTAAAGAATCTCACAATATATTTATTGATTTATAAAAGATTTTGTAGAATTTTATGGAATTTCAAGAGGTTTTTAAAAATTTTTAGAGATCTTTACGTATTTTAAGAGATTTTAAAGTTTTTTTCGTGGAATTATAAAGGATTTTAAGAAGCTTGTAAAACTTTAAAGAAATTTTGACATTTTAAAAATGATTTTAAGAAATTTTAATAGTCTTCATAGAATTTAAAAAAAATTTGTCATTTTGCTTCCTCATAGAGAAAGCTTTGTAATCGTTACATTTTCCAATATTTTTAAAATGGTTTAATGTTTTGTTTTATAAATCGTATCATTTCATAATTAATTCATTTCATTTCATTTTGTTTTATTTATACATATTTTTCTTCAATTCTAACATTTTTAATGCAAGAAATGACTGAAATATCAAATACGAGTAAAAAAATCAAACAAATGTAATATTTTCCTTGTTATCCTCAAATGTATTTCGCAAATGAAAATCTTAATATTCCTATGTTAATCTAGCTATTATTACGTGCATTAAAAAAAAAAACATCTAGATACGTTAATCCTGTCAAAAGTTATGATGAATCAAAAAAAAAAAAATAATGCTTTTTATGGTTTTTTCATGGATATTTTCTTCTATGTTTAGCACATGAAAATCTTCAAAAAAAAAGTTAGAAAACTTTATAAACGTATAAAAGTCTCTTTTTGCTTCGCGTATTTGACTAGAAAAAAATTAATTCAGCGTTCCGTTTTTTCAGTTGCTTTTTAAGTTATTATTTTTATTTAAGATATGATATAAAAGATAAAAATGAGTTTTTATTGCAAAAAGTCTTATTTGAGAAATTCTGTAAAGATAGATAAAAGTTGGAAACCAATTCCAAAAGAAAATAGGGAATTTATGTTTATTTTTTATAGCTTCCAAGAAACTCCCTTAGCTCTTAAAACTGTGCTTACTTGTAAAAAAAATTTACGAGTTTCCCTCCATTGCATCGATTGGTGGACAAACAATATAAGATCCTTATCTTTTGACGCCTGAAAGCAAGCAACCACCGGTAAATACACAGTAAAGTCGAACTGATTGCCTGTGTAAAGGGGCAGTTATTATATCTAGTATATGACTTTTTTTAGCAATATTATATCAGAATTAAAATTAAAAATTTATAATGGGTAATTAGTATTTCTTATTATTATTAATTAATTAAATTATATTTTCTTCGTTGTTATTTATATTATAATACTTCATTATTTCTTTTTTTTTATATAATAAACTATTCCAAATTTAGATTTTTAATTTTCGAAAAGAGACTTTTGGATAAAACGTTTATCGGTATGAAATACAAAAAAAAATATATAAGAAAAGGCATTACAGCACAAATTTAAATAAATTTTTTGATGACGTTTGAGGGCATTGAATGCTTTGCTTTTGCAAGAATCGATGAGTAATCTTGACATAAGCAATGTGACTGATTACTCATTAGCGATGAGTAAGCTTTTTTTTTAATCAATCGGTCAGATTCCTGATTCAGCGGCTATTTCGATCAGAATCAATTTTTTTGATTTATTGTTTCTATTTAAAAAAATGATTTTATTATCATTTGAACAATTAAACTAGCTGTCAAGTTGTATCAACTTTTGTGTTCATTCAATGAGCACTTTGCTTCCTGTAAGCAAATATGATTTGCTTCCTCATAGAGGAAGCATTAAGTATTTAATTTTCTTTACATCAGCATTAAATTTTAATTATTTGAGAAGTTATATTCGAAAAACTCTTTTTCGAAAATTACAATAAAGCATAACTTTCTTATTTTTGAATGAAATGGATTAATCTTATAGGTCAATCGATTCGTCTGGACACAAGGAATCTTCATTTCCCTAACACCGGCTTTAAATTTTTATTATTTGAGAAATTATAGTCGAAAAATTGAATTTTTAAAAAAGAATTTTTTATAACTTTTTTATTTCTCAATGAAATGCATTAATGATATAGGTCAATCGATTCATCTCGACACAAAGAATATTTATTTTCCTTACGTCAGGTCAAAATTTTGATTATTTGAAAAGTTATAGTTGAAAATTAATTTTTGAAAATACAATGAACCATAACATCCTTATTTTTTAATGAAATTCATTAATCATATAGGTCAATCGATTCGTCTCGATGAAAGGAATCTTCATTTTCCTTACATCAACTTTAAATTTTGAATATTTGAGAAGTTATAGTGAAAAAATGAATTTTACGAAAATGATAAAAGTACACGAAACTTGTAAAATTTAATATTTTGGTAAACCATTGTAAAAAAATTCAACTTAGTAAATAGTGGAATAAATATGCCAAATTTCATCAATTTATCTATTCGCGTTCTAAAGATATTGCAAAAGCGTTCAAACTTTTGAGATATCCGTAAAATGCAAGCTAGTTGAATAAGAGAAGTAAAAAATTTGACAAATTTATCCCAAGATCTAAAATTCGGAACTTTCAACGTTCTATTGTTCTGGCATCAAGGAAAAACTTTCAAGTAAGATCCCAACCCGGAATTAAATTATCTAACGGTACCAGTAAACTCGGTAAATGCCAAGTGATGGTAGGAATTGTTTGTCGCCTCATCCCATTAACGGAAGTTCAGTAATTTAAAAGCAAAGTGTACCTCAACTAAAAGGAAGAAATAAGAAGCCGTAAGTTTAATAAACTTCGGATCTTGAACTCGAGAACTCTATTTGTACTGGCAATTTGCGTACTGTCAGGAATTCAGGAAGGGCATGGCTCAACCTGGAAAATAAAGAATAACAAATAATGATCGATACGCTGTGGCGAACACTAACTTGAGATTGAAAAAAACTTATTTCTATTTTTGCTACGTCCAAACACCACTGAACTCACCCAAAGTTGAAATGAAAGTTTTTCTAACAGTCTAAAAAAAAATAAAATAAAAAGAAGAATAGAACTTATAAATAAACAGATTAAAATAAAGCATCTTTCATCTTTCAAGGAGAAAATTTTCAACAATTTTTTGGGTAAACTGACAAGGCCCTGGTCAGTTTTCCTTAAATAGGGCAATATTCTGCCAAAGCGTTACAAGCCTTGTGTGGGCCTTTCCATTTAACCTGACTAGGGCCACATCAGAGGTATAGGGAAAACTGACCAGGGCCTTGTCAGAATCCCATCAATATTTCTGCACGGGAAGTCGTTCAATTTTTTTTTTTATCCAAAAAAGTCATTAGGAAAAATTGTTCGACTTTTTAAGTACTACGAAGATCCGTGCATATAATTTTTAAATTAAAAAAAAGTGGTTTCAAAAATTTTAAAAATGTTCCAACTTTTTGAATTTTTATCCAAAATGGCTGGCCAACGAACTTGACCTTCATTTTAGGACACTCAAAGAGTATACCAAAGGCCACTCCAATCGGTCAATTTTTTCGAAAATTATCGTGCTAACAAACTAAAATCTACAGACAGACAGACACATTCGTAAAAACATGTTTTTCAGGTTCAGGGAGTCCAAAACGTGGACATTTGACAAAAACTGGGGGGGTCAAATTTTATACAAATCTAATAAAAAAAATTAAAAAAAAAAATTAAAAAAATTTCTAAAATCTATAAAATTTCTTTGAATCAAACAAATTTTTTTTAATTCAAACAAATTTTGTTTAATTCAAAGATATTTTTTCTTTGACTCTATATCAATGATACGTTTGTTTGATTCAAACAAACTTTTTTTCTGAATGCATGAATCAAACTTTATTTTCTCGACAATAAACATTTCAACTTTTTCTCCATCATTTTGCAACTGATCAGCAAATTTTTTATTTGCATGTCCTTGACTTTCTGTTGATTCTGCTGCTAGCTTTGTCCAAAATAGAATTCAAAGAGTGTCGAACTGTATCAAGAACTCCTTTCAATTCCTCTTGAAAGTCATTTGCACGCAAGACATAATTTATTATTATTTTTCAATAATTATTGACTGTTTTAAATGCGAAACATTTTCAAATTTGAAAGATTTTCAAATTGGCGAAACTAAATTGCTGGCTTCTATGCCAAAGTAACACATGTCCTGAAAGTATTTTGGAAATTCTATTTATACTCACTCCAACCAGAAAAATGTTGATTATCTTCAAATGTTGTCGCGAATTCGTAAATCACTTTTTTTATGTCCATACATATTCATTCTATCCACGAGTATTATTAATCTAAATTTAAAGCGCAAATAAAGTCTTGATACTTTTCCAAATTTAGAATTACATACTTAAAATCTCGACGAATGTTTCGCTGCTAAATTTAAACTTAGATAAAAAGTGTTTTTTCACGTATTATTCATAATAATTTTAAATATCATAGTTTCTTTATTTTCTTTTCAAAACTCTATCCCGTTTAGAAATTTCCCTATCTTTCCCCATTTAAAGTAGGGTTCTAGAGTGGCCCGGACTAGAAGTTCTAGTCTAGAAAAAACTAATCAGGGCCCTGTCTGGCGCTAGTGGGAAATTTTTTACTTTAATAACTCTATCTTATCCATGTAGAAATTTCCAAACCTGTCCCAGATCGGTGATGAAACGCCCGGACCGATCGGGCCAGGTTTGGCCAGGTCTGGGCCTGGTTGGGCCGTGTGTTTCATCTCCGGTCTGAAATACCCCGATCTGGACCCGATCGGGGCCACAGCAAAATTTCTACTCGGGTATTAATACTTATTCCCGTGCAGAAATTCCCAAACCTGGCCCAGATCGGTGATGGAACGCAGAACCTGATCGGGCCCAGATCTGTCCCGATCGTGCCTAGACTTAGCACGATCGAGCCAGATCTGGGCCCGGTCTGGTTCAGCGTTCCATCACCGATCTGAAATCATCCGATCTGGGCCCGATAGGGGCCACAGCAAAATTTCTACACGGGTTAATATTATTAATTAATACTGCTATATATATCGACACTTATGTCGCGACCTATATATATTGCGGGGACCTGATTAGGGCCACAGCAGGGCCCTTTCTTTGATAGGGCTGTGGAAGGGCGATTCCCACTAGGCCCCTACTAGAACATCTAGTCGGGGCCTAACTGACAAAAGCGTTATGATATTGATGGGGCCCCGACTAGTTTTCCCCATCAGAGCCTGACTAAAAAAAGGGAAAACTAGTGAGGCCCCCATTAGACCCCTATCGAAATTTCTACACGGGTAAATGAATTCAATTTTTGTCATTTCAGAAATTTATTTTTATTCCGAACGATTTGTGTTCTAATTTTAAATTCTCCAATTATCATAATTTAATTAATTTGTTATTTTAGTATATTATTTCAAAAAATCATAATACTATCACGCCTTTCGTGACGAAACACATTCCTTGACTTTTTGCACGATTTCCAAACCATTTTTCTTCAAATTCTTAACTTCCTTTGTAACCGCGCAAATTGAAAATTGAGTCATCGAATTTGTAATTTTAGTTCTAAGTTTTTCAATATTTAAGAGGAGGGAAGGAACTTCTTTGGTAGTAGCCCATGTGCCCCTTGCTGCAGCCTGAAATATTGATGAAATAATCAATTAATTATTTACAAATAATAATATCTGATTAACCCAAATGGCATATTAACAATTGAAATAAAATTCTGACCTTGTTAATACAAAGGACACCCTTGGGAGCAGTTATCATGTTATTAAATTCTTTTACACAAACTTCAACGTTATCCTTAATAGAAATAAGATTTGTCAAAACGATGGCAGAAGAACTAATAATACTTTTAATGTAACCCTCCACTTCTTTAATTATTTCCATTCCACAACGACCTGCTTCTTTGACAGCATTGAGACCTGCTTGTTCGAAAGCTACTACCATTTTCCCACATTTAGCAGCGTTTACACCGTCAGTTTTGCTTAACACTTTCTCAACTTCAGATTTTACCTGTTTTTAATCAAAAAGGAAGATTCGAGTTAGAAACGTATCAAGAAATTGGGTATAATCATCAATAATATACTAATTATTAATTATTAATATTTAAAAAATATATATCAAAAGAAATAATGCTTTACATTTTTAATATTGTCCATAATCGACTGCTTGACATTCGAAGTTTCCTGTTGCAAGTTTTGTGTGACCTCGGAAGCTTTGTTTTTGGCCTCTTGAACTTTGACGTTAATTTCCTTGGTCGCATCATTAATCGAACCAAGCAATGAATTCTTAATGTCCTCAAAATTAGTTGTCGTAGCTTTTTCGGTTGCAGTTCCAGCACAGACAGCCTTATTTATTATTAAAAAGAAATATTAGTGTCATATTGTATTTAATAACACAAGCGATGGAATTTTTTGTGGGGGGGCAAACTTGAATGACAAAAAGTCATCATATACGTATAGATATATAAAAATGCATTTTTATTTAAGCATCACAAACATCTTTGTTATTTTAACAGCTATCACTTGTTTTTGAGTGGGGGGGGGGCAAAATGACTATATTGCCCCCCGTCCAAATTTACGGGGGGCAGCTGCCCCTCCTGCCCCCCCGGTTGCTACGCCACTGCTCACTTGGCAATCTTTATCGCTGCTATATACTTTTGTTTTAATTTCTTTATTTATAAATGAAGATGAAAACTTATTTACTTAAGGTTCTATCGACCTTAAGGAATACATTCTCCCCTACTGAAAAATCCGACGTCGGAAACGACGTCGGAAACTATTAGAATCCGACGTCGGAAACGACGTCGGAAACTATTAGAATCCGACGTCGGAAACTACTAGAATCCGACGTCGAATCCTACGTCGTTTCCGAAGTCGGAAACGACGTCGAGTATTGGGATCGTTTCCGACGTCGGAAACTATTAGGACCCTACTAGGATCCTAATAGGACCCTACTAGGATCCTAATAGGATCCTAGTAGTATTTTTTTTACTTTTTTACACTAATAATTTTTATAAATATGTACTCAATTTTCCACTTATTGCAATACGTATATCTATTGTATAAGTATAAAACAAGAGGATAAAAAGTGAAGTAAAGGAAGTCACACTTTCAATTTTCAAACAAGTTTTTTCAAGTTTTATTTTAATAATTAATTTTTATATTTTATTTTTTTATTTTTTTTATTTTATTTTTATTTTATTTTAGGATGTTAAACTCTTGTTTTATACTTATACAATAGATATATGTATTGCAATAAATGGAAAATTGAGTACATATTTATAAAAATTATTAGTGTATAAAAGTAAAAAAAATACTACTAGGATCCTATTAGGATCCTATTAGGATCCTAGTAGGGTCCTAATAGTTTCCGACGTCGGAAACGATTCCAATACTCGACGTCGTTTCCGACGTCGAAAACGACGTAGGATTCGACGTCGGATTCTAATAGTTTCCGACGTCGGATTTTTCAGTAGGGCAGAACATTTTTATACTTACGCCAGCAAAAAGGAAGACACAGAGAAAAAATACGCCGAATTTCGACATGTTTTTCTGTCGTTTATCGCGAATATTAACACAAAATATTGATATGCTACTCTTTTTATACCTAAAAGTTGCATCACTTTTAGAAATTAACGGGCAAACAAAAAATTGAGACACCTGTGTCAATTAATTGCCGAATGAATCTCGTATTCTAAATTCAAGAATGCAAGTAATCGAGACACCAGTACCCTCTTAT
The DNA here is from genome assembly GCA_904066005.1 of Synergus itoensis. Classification (NCBI taxonomy): domain Eukaryota; kingdom Metazoa; phylum Arthropoda; class Insecta; order Hymenoptera; family Cynipidae; genus Synergus; species Synergus itoensis. The sequence goes on along the minus strand of CAJFCP010000171.1, from coordinate 52,481 downwards.
CTTAAAAAAAAGTTTTGTAGCACAAAAAAATTTCACAAGAAAAACTTAGAAATCCCTTAAAATTCGTTAAGATTTCTTAAATCTCCCAGAAACCTCCTGAAATCCTTCAAAAAATCCACAAAAACCATTAAAATCATGAATCTCTTGAAAACAAAAGTCAAAATTCGCAAAAATCTCTTAAAAATTCCTAAAAATTTCTTCGAATTTCTTAAAATTTTAAATCTCTTGTAATCCTTAGAAATGTTATCAAAATCCATGAAATCCTTAAAAATTCCACACAATCTTTGAAAAATCATGTATGTAGGTATAGAAATTGTCTCAAAATTCCCAGAAACTTTAAAAAATGAAAAATGTTTATGAATTCCACGATAATATTTAATTAAGTCTCTTAACGTCCTTAAAAATTCATCACAATTATTGGAGAAATGTCATAAAATTTTTTTTTCATGACACGTGCAACGAAACATCGATTTTCGGTGTATGTAAGCGTCTCGAAGGGAACCAATTACAGTGCAGGAACGAAAGTACAGCAAAAGTAGCACAGAAAGTAAAATAGGACAGAAAGTAAAAAGTACCTAAATAAATAAACTGAAGACCCCTTCTCCCCCTCCCCTCTCCTATATACCCCTCCCCACCCCCTCCCCCTCCTCCATCTCTCTCGCCCACCCCCTCCCGCGTCTCGCCCCTCCCCGCCCCCTCTCTTCCTCTCATATCCCCTTTATATCACTCCCTCCCCTCTCTTTCTCCCCCCTCCCCAT
>CAJFCP010000171.1:0-22237 GCA_904066005.1 Synergus itoensis | reverse complement strand
TTGATATTTATTTTTAATTGATATTTATTTTTAATTGATATTTATTTTTAATTGATATTTATTTTTAATTAATATTTATTTTGAATTTCAGTACTTGGGCTGCGTAGAAGTTTTCGAATCGAGGGGGATGCAAGTTTGTGAAGAAGCCTTGAAAGTCCTCAGGGTGAGAAGACAATTCTTAAATTAGTAATTTGACTGCAAATTTATTTTCAATCCAGTTTTGGATTTATCCAATAATTTTTCCTTTTTTTTCATCAATCTTCTAATCTGGTTTTCCCACGCAAATAATGGATGATTCATGCGATTTGGGACATGAGAATGGAAAAGATAATTACCATAATTGTTTCCATCCTCGTTAATTATCTTTAAGTTTCTTTTTCCAGCACATTTTTACTGAATATATTTTTTTTCTTATATTTTTAAATTTTATTTACAATTTTTTAATTTTATTTACAATTTTTAAATTTTATTTACAATTTTTAAATACAATTTTACAATTTTCAATAAATTAAAACTTGGATCATTATTTATTGTTATTAAAATTTTCTAATGAAAATTATCACAAAATCTTTGAGCAGAAACATGGGAAGATTGCAGATATACTAATTTAATTTTCATTCCAAGTCCCTCCTCTGTAAATCGACATTCATTTTTAGAACGTCCCCCGCAAAGTTCTGCGAATGCAAATGGCCCAGAAAAATTACGGGTTGAAACTCTTGGTGGGTGAAGCTAAATTTAGGAGCCTCATTTTGTTTGGCATTACCCAGCAAAACTCGAACCCCAGAAACAAAAAAGTTAATTACAAACTGGAATTAGAAAGTTACTACAGGAAGCTAATTAAATACTCGTTTCAAGATAAGAGCTTTTAGACTTGAAACTAAAACCCTCATAGCTATTATTTTTAATTTTCAAATTTGTTTCTAATTCAACAAAAATGATTAAATAACCAAACGAAATTAAGACTTAATTAAGACCTTAATTAATGAAATACTAATTTAATATTAATTTTGCAGAATTCCAGAAGGAAACCCATTAGAGCAACTCTTCATGTTTCCGGTGACGGTTTAAGAGTTGTTGAAGACGAAACGAAAGGTTTGCTGGTTGATCAAACGATAGAAAAAGTCTCGTTTTGTGCTCCAGATCGAAACCACGAGAAAGGTTTCAGTTATATCTGTCGTGATGGCACCACCAGACGGTGGATGTGTCACGGTTTTCTCGCTCTAAGAGAAACGGTAAGTTACATTTGTAGTCATGTTTTATCGATTTTCTCCACTTCGAATTTTAAACGGACTATAAAATTTTAGAATGATGGAATTATTCCCCGACTTTTGCATTTACAATCTTGGTTCAATGGCAAGAATCGAAATAGCATAATTTTATTACTCACTGAATAATATAACTTCAATTCTCTTCACCTTACATTTTCATTTGGAGATAAAATCACAAGAAATGAAAATTTGCAGATAGTTCTTAGGTTTATAGATTCTTCACGATGGCATGAATATATACAGTAAGGATAGTGAGCATAGTCGGTCATATAACGTCAATTTACTCCACCTCGAATTTTTAAATGTCCCTAAAATCTCAGGAAATCGGAATATTTTGATCCTTTTTGGATTTTTCGATTCTAGAGAATGGCAAGAATAAAATTTTAAAGGTTGGAATTAATAATCTGATTTTTCAGGGAGAAAGACTGAGCCACGCTGTGGGATGTGCATTTGCTGCGTGCCTGGAAAAGAAGCAACGCAGGGATAAAGAATGTGGGGTTACGATGACCTTCGATTCGAAGACGTCGACCTTTACGAGGAGCGGAAGCTTTAGGCAACCGAGTCTCACTGAAAGGCTGCAAGACTCTCGTGAAAGAGCCATTGGTTAGTTAACATTTTTTTTTGTTAGAATTAATTACTTTTTCAGAGCTTATACAATATTTTTATCTTTTTAGATGTCCCACCAGTGAAACCTGTTTACAATCCCTTCGCAATTGAGAGACCTCACGCGACACCATCAATGTTGGAACGACAAGGATCCTTCCGCGGATTTAATCAATTAAATCAAGCCTCGCCCTTTAAGCGACAACTTAGTTTGCGTGTCAATGATCTTCCTAGTAATTTAGAACGTACACGGAGTCATAGTTTGGAACCCACAGATCTAACTCGTATGCCGGCTCTATCGCACATCTTACCTCTAAAACCACCAGGTAATATTCATTTATGATTTTTGCTTTTATTTATTCTCAAAGAAGCCATTAAATAATTTTAAGTATGAATGAAGTTAGATTTTGCACTGTCGTTGAATCTAACAAAATTGATAATTATTCGGTTCTAACTCCTCGGTAGCTGAGGTATCAGAAACGGATAAAAACTATATTTTGAGAGATTCGACCAAGGTTTAAAATTTTTTATTGTAAGTTAGGTAATTGTACTTAATTTGGATTAAAAAAAAAATAAATTTTAACGCTGTATTCTTCGTGTTTTTTTACAACCAGAGTTCGAAGGATATGACGAAGGTCATTACCTTATTCTATCGTCGATATTGTCTGCACCCTTCGGTGTTTAATTCCCCTTAAATTATTAATTAGTAATCACTAAGTTCGGATTACTAGTAATTATTAGGTTCAGGATTCGATTTTATGCAATTATTTTGTAATTTAGATTAAAGTGTAATTTATTTCGCGACTAGATAAATAAGTTTAAGAAAGATTGATAAATTAAAAATTGGGTTTAATATAAAATGTATAAAATCGATTCCTGATCGCGATTGTAGATTCGAAGTATGTAGCTAGATCCCTAGTAGGCTTCCAAAAAAAATTATCCTTGACCTCTAAAACTCCTCAAATTCGACATCGAGGCAGCTCTCGAGGTTTCTTGTCAGGTGTTAGTCAATTTAATTCTCTTTTGCTCTTTGTTTTTATTCGAAAATTTTTAGAAAGGAGATAATAGAATTCTAATGAATGATCGTAAAAGTGAATTGAAACTTATTTTCCACAAGCACTTTGTGTCGAGCATGTTGTTCGTAGCCTTCAGCACTCTTGAGCACAACTGATGAATACTCTAGATTTAAAAAATGTGGGTAACTTAATAAAAATTCTAATAGAAATTTTTATATTCATATTGTAGTGAGTCCCATACCAGAGATATCGCCGTGTGGTCATGAAAGCCTATCAGCAATGTGCCAGCAGGTCACTCAAGGACTCAACCTTCTTTCTAGTAATGACGATTTTGGACCGACTACGATTTCTGTCACGAGTGCAGCCAGTCCGGCTTTCAGTACAGCTTCAACTAACTCATTAAGTAGTGGCGCAACCCATGTCTTGAATAGATCCCCAGTACCCGTAAATCCTGTCACAACTATTGTGACGAGTTCTCCAAACGCGAGCGTTACTTCCGTTTCTTCGGCTCAGTCCTCAACTGCCTGTGAAGTCACTCAGATCACAACAAGATGCGAAGTCACTCAGATCACAATGAGAGCCAATCAGTCACTTCCGAATGTAAGTCAAGAAAAGGGTATTTTGCCCTGTTGGAAGTAAGAAGATAGAGATTTTCTATCCCTCTCAAAGTGTACACTTTGCATCCATCAAACGCTATCTTTTTCTATATTTGTGTGTATCCCTCGTTTTTACTAGGCTTCATCTTTTCCTATCTCTTTCTATCCATCCCAAAAAATTTCTATCCATTTTCTCTATCTTTTTCTATCTTTCAGTCTATCTCTTCCAAAAAAAATTTGAATATCTTTCTATCTCCCATTTTCAATCTTTTTCTATCCTTAGTTTTTAACTTATTAATTTTCAAATTTTGAAACACATAATAATATTTTAAATACAATATTTTGTCAGGGAAATTTCAGGGAAACGCGAGTAGTTGTCATGGAAAATAGAAATTGAAATTTATGCTAATTATCTTATTTTTGTCGTATTGTGTGTACTTTTATAGTTTATTTAACAGATTTTAGAAACTTTCCAAGGATTTCAAGAGATTTTCAATAATTTTAAAATATTTTAAGAGGTTTCTAGGAATTTAAGGTAGATGACCACCTTGTAAATTTAAAGAAATCGATTTTTTTCTTTTTGCATTTTCTCAATCCTTATACTTTTAAAAATCACCCCCAAAAATTTTCTTCTAAAAATTCGAATTCTAACAAAGTGAAATTCGTAAGGGACCTTTCTTTTGAAGATGCCGTGTTTTTTTTTTTATTTTTCAAATTCACCAATTCTGAGATTAACTGTCCGCCATGGAACAGAATTTTTTTGAGGCCTCGGCTTTGGCGCCTCCTGGATAGTTGTTAAAAAATTTAATTTAAAAAAATAAAGTATTTTTATATTTTATAAGCTTAAAATAAAAGTTAAAAAAAAATTCATTATAATATCTTATACAGGGCCTGAAAAAAAAATTATTGAAAATGTTGCATTTTTTAGCCTTCCAAGGTGGTCACCTACCTTAAAGAAATTACAAGAGTTTTGTATAATATTAAAAATATTTAGTGGAATTTTAAAGGACTTCACGAAATTTTAAGAGATTTTTCAGAAAATTTAGAAAGTTCAAAGAATTTTAAGGAATTTAAAAGTTCCTTATGGAAGTTTAAAGGATTTTAAAGCTTGTAAAAATTTAAATGTTTTCATGAAATATTAATGAAGGGATTTCGTCGAATTTTAAGATGTTTCTATGTTTTTTCTATTTTTAATTTTAAATAAATAATTATAATATATAAAATATTCATTAGAGGGTAGGGGATAAATTATATTATAATAAAATAATATATTGATAAATAAAAAAATAATTAATTGAAAAAAAATTATATTAATTAATATATTCATAGATATTTAAACACCGAGAGGTTTTATAAAAAATGTAATATATTTACCTAATATGTAAGAGATATAATAATACCTAATATATAATATGTAATATATTTAAAAGATTTCCAAGGTTGTCATAAATTTGAAAGATTTTTACGAATTTCAAGTCGTTTGAAGTGATTTCAAATTTCAAAAGATTTAAAGTGATATTATACGAAATTGTTGAAAAATTTCAATAGTATTTTTACTGAAAATTTGTTCGCATTTTTATACTTTCATGTCAGGGAAATTCATCTGAAAGTCAGGGAAATGTCAGGGAAATGAAAAAATTGAATCTTGTGGCCGCCCTGCTAACTCTATATTTTACAATTTCTTTTTTTTAAATCTATAACTTATATCTTCAATCTCCTCATTTATTTCTCGTCTATCTATCTCTATCCCTTTCAATCTCTTTTTCAGTATAATCACTAAACTATCTCTATCAGACCCCTTTTGTCTCTAACTTATCATATTTCTTGTTTAGTACGTCTTTTTATTTTTTATTTTCTTGCACTAATTTGGTTCTACGTTTTTAATCTTCAATCTTTTTATAAGATCCGCTCTTCTCTATCTCATAGATATTACTTATAATCATAATTGAAATATATTTGAATAAGTTTCATGATTTTAGATTTTAAAAGAAATTCAAATTGCGAAAAGGATAGAAAAAGATTCAGACGATTAGATTAAGGATTGATATGGATAGAAATGTAGTGATTGAAAAAGGATATACTTGGTAATACACTTCAAGAGAGATAGGAAAGGATTGAAAAGACTATATAATGATAAAGATGGATAGGAATAGTAAAGATTGAAATGGATACTTAAAGAGAGATAGAAAAAGATTTAAATGATTATACAAGGATAGATATAAATAGATTAGTAGAGATTGAAAAGGATAAGCGTATAAAAAAGATAAGTAAAGATTCAAATGATTAGACCAGGGATAGACATGGATATGAAAGTAGGGATTGAAAAAGATAGGCGCTGCAATAGATTGCAAAAAGGATAGAAAAAGATTGGTGTGGATAGACGGAGAATAAAGAAAGATTAGCGTGGATAGATGGAGGATAGGAAATTATTGGCGAAGATAGACAAAGGATACAGAAAAATATAAATATTAAGATTCAAAAGGAAAGAGATTATTGTAGATTAGAAAAGAGATAGAAATAGATTGGCATGGATAAAAATAGACACATTTGGATTCTTTTTTCCTTTGTATTTCAATCCTGAAGATTGAAAAAGATTCAAATAGATAGACTTTCTATCTTTTTACTTCCAACAGGGATGGTCAAGAAAAGGAGGCTCAAGTATTTTGAGCCCCCTTTTTTGGGACCAGTAGATCAGCATTTCCAATTAAAAGAAAATTTCAAGCCTTTCTATTTTTTAAAATAATATTTCTTTCAGGTGGAACCAGTGCAGTCCTCAGTGGATTTGCCAAAACCAGAACAATGGTTAGGCAGCGTGACTGGATCAGTGCCACCACCTTCAGTGCAATCAGTCCCCCCAGTACCAACGAGTCCGCGTCGAGCGCCACCTCTTCACTCGAGGGCCCTCTCCTTAGGCTCAGCGGCCTTGAGCCAACAAACGCGAGGTCCCTCGGACCCCTTTGACGCCGAGTGGGCCGAAATCGCCGCCCGAAATCTCCGCCAAGCATCGCAGACGAATCCCTTCATCATGCCCAATGCCACTCAGGCCTTCCAGGTGCAATTATAGCGTCAGGAGTTCGTCAAGAGCATCGCCAACTTCTACCGAACAAACACTCACAAGCAGTGACAACTGAGTCATGAGCTCTCGCAAAATCGAAAGTACACCTGACTGAACAAATTTTCGCATTTATGGTAGAAACCTTTGTGTCCCACCGAGTACAATAGAACCTCGAAGGTATCGGATCGAGTACAGTAAAACGTCTTTCGTGACCAAGTGTGTAAATTAGCTTATAGAGTGTCTGTAGATCACTGTAGAGTAGAATCTCACTCGTTTCAAAAGTATGTAGTGGAATCGCGTTTGTGTCGGACTTTAGGAATCGAAAGAATTTCTACTGTATTAGTATTTGATACTGCTCAGGATACGCACATGGCCTTCGGTCTTTAGGCAAGTACGCATAAGTGAACAACCTCGTCGAAAGAAATTACAAACGAACATTTACAAATTAGAATTTATGGATTGTGGATTACGGTTTTCGAACTATAAACTAAAAATAGCAAATGATGAGTTACAAATTAAGAGTTGTTAAGGGTGTTGGAGCCAAGTTCTAATGTAAAAATTCGATTTCTTCGTTTTACTCGAGAAATATTAAATTTGCAATTTTTTCCTTCCGTAGAGTTAATCAATTTCTAACTAGAATTATGCGTACAGAGCGAGAAAATATCTAGTTCAAATATTTTTTAAGTAAGATGAAAATATTCAATTTTGAAATCAGATTTTGAATTCCTCGTTTTATGCAAAAAGCATCGGAATTAAATATTTTTTCGCTCTGTATGCAGTCTTATATTTGAGAAAAAATTAGCGCTACAGAGCGAAAAAATATTTATCTATAATTTTCGTTGAGTAAAATGGAGAATGGAATTTTGAGCTTAAGATTTGGGTCCAACGCCCTTAAGAGTGATCCGGGGGGCCAAAATTGACTGGGACAGAACCAAAGTGCGTTTCCTAATTAATTTCTATCAATTAAAACTTTCATTAAAAGTTTAATTAAAAACGGTACATCTTTGAACTTTGTTCTTGATGATAAATATATTTTTCTTTTGTAAAGTCATAAAGAAAATTAATTTTTCAAGATTTTTGAAGAAACTTGATGGAAACGCACAGATTAAATGGAACGATAAATATAGTTTAGAAATAATTCTCATTCAGGATCGCACGCAGAATTAACACGCACCAAAATTAACGCTGCACCGACTTACGAATAAAAATACGTAGATCCCGTCCCGTTCCTCAAGGGGGCATTTATATAAAAAAAGAGAAAAAATACTTTCGTAATTCTTTGCTTATGGTACGAGAAATTTTTAGAGATCGTTCGCCAACGACTACAAAAATCGAAATAGAAATCACTTGATAGAAATTAATTACATTTTTCCAAAGGAATTTGGCTCCTTAAAGATTTTTGAAATTTTTCAAAATTACGGAAGTAATTAATTAATTAATTACGATATATCAAAAACAGATTATTGAATTTTAATGAAACTGAGAAAAACTGTATATATAAGGAACATATGGGCCTCAACTTCTCTTATATAGGTCTATAATTTCAGCAAGTAATAAAAAACCCGGAAGACTTGCAAATACTGATTCAATTTATAAAATGAATTAATTTCTATCGAGAATTTTTATGCACAAGCGAATTTGAAATGAAGAACTGTGATACGCTGCAGAGGCCAGTACTTAAAAGAGGAAAAAAAATGAGAAAAAATATTGCTCAAAAGCGTCGGGATGAAATTTTTGAGGGGTGATTTGTGCGAATCTTGATTATGCGGGAGATTGTTGACAGGATACAAAATAATTAATTAAGGAGTTAGATGTTCAACTTAGCAAAAAGCCCTATACTCTGTCGTTGTCTAGTACTCAATAGGGTGGTAAAATAAAATTTGGTTTTTTATAATTTATATTTATCACCGTGGAAAAAATGGTGCCAACTGAAAAATAGAAAACCAAATTTGTTTTAATCAGCCCGATAAAATACAATTTCGAAATGCATTTACTCTACAATGTCAGGACTGCGGAACCCGAATTCGCGAGAAGAATCAAAAAATATTTAGTGAACTGTGTAGGTTTCCGATTAGGTTCCCGTTTTTAAAACGAGCATATCGGTAGTTGGCTAGAGTGAATTTTCGTCGACCAATTGTATCGCACCGGGCATCTCAGACCCACGCTATCGATAAAACTAATCGCTAATTAAATAAAAATAAAAATAAAAAAGTCTATCAGTATTGACACTCGTGCCGCTCGGCTTTTCAAACTATTGAAGCCAAAAATAAAAAAAAAATCCGAAACCTGGTTGTAAATAACTGTAAATCCTGAAAATTCGATTTTTTTTTTATATTTGGCTTCGATTCAAAGGCGAGAAAAAAATCTCGTACGGCCGGTGTCTCGCCTTATGTATGCAATGTACATAGAGTAGTTATTATATTTAAATATAACGCGAGAGTAGAAAAAAATATTGAGTTCTCCGAGCCAGAAAATTCGGATCGACTGCGAGATTCGTTACGTGTTTCAGTTTCATCGAGCACGCGATCGCATATCAATAGTATTACATTCCCACGAAAGTAAGAACGTTCTTACTAAAGAGGAATATTGTTGAATAATTTTTAATTAAATTTTTGTGTTAATTTTCAATTATTGTACATTTTTTCAAATGATGGAAGCTGTCGTTTGACAGGGTGCCAAATTTCCAAAGAAGAATGTTCAATACGCTAATTTAATATCTAAAATTTAATTAAATTTTGATTTGTGGAATGAGAGATGAGATAGATAAACTAGATGGTGTAAATGGAGGAAATGTCTTCTGTAGTACTTAACTTTGTTAAATAAATAATTTTTTCGACAGGAATTGCTTAGCCCTGAAAAAATCTTCGATTCTCACTTCCGTCCTGAAGTCGAAGAAACTTTTTACAACCACAAGTCTGTTGTCTCGATAGGGAGGTAGAGAATTATTCAGTGTACTTAATATAATCTAGCTCTTTAGCGAATGTTGAGAAAATTCTCTGAAAAAACTTTATTTCGTTCATGAGAATTTAAGTACTGAACAATTTTAAAAATATTTATTTTTTAGATTTTTATTCTCTCTATTAGTTACTACAATTCTTCCAGCCCAGTAATATTTTATTTAAAAATTTTCGAGTAAAAGTTAGAAATTTTGAAACTGAGAAATTTCTCAACGAGTATAATTCTGTTTCCCGAAGAGGAAAGCTTCAGCGGCAAAGTGTACATAACGCAACAATAATACGTTCTAGCATTATTATAATTATTATATTTTCCACCAGGAATCAAATCTCCACTTAGGTAACTAAATAAAGAAAATCCTATAAGGAAACAGAGAGTGGAAGTTCGATTCAAGTGTAATAAATTAATTAACAAATAAGATTTAGAGATCTGTCGCAAGCTACTTAAATTCATTCGGCAGCAATTTCTGTATTTATTATTGCTGGACATTAGCGAGAGAAATAATTAATTACAGGGAGGATTTTTATTCTTAGAAAACGCATTTTTCTTATCACTGATTAATAGAAGAGGACCCAAGATTTGAAGAGAGACTTTCTAGATATTTTGACTCAATAAAAATGTTGGGGACAGTTTCACCACAATAGGAAATTTACCCAAATTTTTTTTGAGTATTCTGAGAGTTGAAAATAGATTTAGAATTCGAATGGATGTTGAAAAAAATTCTTTCGGGTTGTGTTGTACATACTAGGGTTGCCGATCGATTTCTGAATCATCGTACGAATTAACGCGTGTATATTTCGTAAAAATATCTTTGTTTATGTTTGCAATGTATCAGCCTCTGTAAAGATACGATTTATTATATAATATCTGTTGTGATTAAAAAATTTTGGTTATTTTACCTATCCTTTATTATTTATTCGTTTGTGAAATTTAAACTTAGTTAATATATAGTTCTATTAAAAACTGAAATCTTTTAATTATATAAGATATGTAATATCTCTCGTAAAAAAATTCAGTAACGAAAAATATTTGATGAATGTACAAATTTTTAATCTCTCTTTTTCCTTTGCTAGCATTTTCTTAAAATTCGTTGGATTTAATTGAAAAATTATCAGATTACATAGGAGGTATGATATTAATATTCCTGGCTTTAGAAAAGTCTTTAATATTCTTTTTATATTGTATTTAATTACATTCGTAAAAACGAGAAGAGATGAAAAATTGTGAAATATGATTTTTTAAATTTATTTGAATTAGGAAATTTCGAATCTCGGGTTGTTTGAATTATTTTGTTTTTAAAATCTATCAATTATTATTTTCACCATAACCAAAATTTGACGTCAATTTTAAGCTGTGCACTTTTCTACATTAAATTATTAATAACAAAATAGAAAAAAAAAAAAAATAGAAATCTTGAAAGCAGAAAAAAGTGATGTAATTAATTTCTATGAATAAATACTTATTAGGGAAGTTGAAATGAATTGTAAAAACAATAATTTCTCTAAATATCCACCAGCACCGAGTATTCCATCAAGATGTGGTCAGAAACCAATTTGTAGTAAAGACATTTGTCCAAATTGTCCAATCAGCCCTCCAACTTGTCCTGGAGAATCCTCTGTTCGATTTCTATTAACTTACACTTGCAACAGGTAAATAATTAATCTATTTATTTTTTTTTAATTCAAATAATAATACTATTCGGAGAAAAAACTTTAACATATTTTTTTTGGAACTAAGAATTTTACTATTAAGGGCGTTGGACCCAATTTTGGCTCAAAATTCTATTCTTCATTTTATACAACGAAAATTATAGATAAATATTTTTTCGCTCTGTAGCGCTAATTTCTTTTCAAATATAAGACTGCATACAGAGCGAAAAAATATTTAGTTTCGATACTTTTTGCATAAAACGAAGAATTCAAAATCTAACTTCAAAATTCAATATTTTCATTTTACTTAAAAAATATTTGAATTAGATATTTTATCGCTCTGTACGCACAATTCTAGTTAAAACTTGATTAATTCTACAGAGGGAAAACATTCAAAATTTAATATTTGTTGAGTAAAATGAAGAAATCGAATTTTTAGATTAGAACTTGGCTCCAACACCCTTAAAGCATTGCAAAGGGTTTTTTCAAAGATTGGACAAAATTTCAAGACATTTTAACTGATTTTAACGAATTTGAAGCAATTTGAAGAAATTTCAAGATACTCCAAGAGATTTGAATGAACTCTAAAGGATTTTGATATATTTTAAAGAAATTTTAGACATTCACATAAGATTTAAACAATTCAAAAAAAATTTCAAGTAATTTTAAGAGATTTTAAGGGATTTAATTTGACTTCCTCTCTACATTAAAATCAATTCCTCGCTGAAAATCAATTAAAATGTCTTGAAATCTCTCAAAAATCCTTAGACTCTCTTGAATTCTTTTGAAATCCATTGAAATTCTTTAAAATCACTTGACATCAGTCGAAATCTCTAAAAATTCCTTGAATTTTCTTAAAGTCACTTAAAGAATTTGATGAAATTCTTAAAGATGTCTTGAAATCTTGTGAAAACTTTTGAAAATCCTTAAGCTCTTTTGAACTCTTTTACGAATTCTTTGAAGTTCCTTATTATCAAATGAAATTCCTTAAAATATTTTGAAATTTCCTAAAATCACTTAAAGTCTCTATGAAATCCCTTGAAATTCATTAAAGTCACTAGAAATCCCTTAAGGGCGTTGGACCCAAGTCTTAAGCTCAAAATTCCATTCTCCATTTTACTCAACGAAAATTATAGACAAATATTTTTTCGCTCTGTATGCAGTCTTATATTTGAAAAAAGATTAGTGCTACAGAGCGAAAAAATATTTAATTTCGATACTTTTTGCGTAAAACGAAGAATTCTAATTATAACTTCAAAATTAAATATTTTCATTTATTGTAAAAATATTTGAATTAGATATTTTTTCGCTTTGTACGCACAATTCTAGTTAAAAATTGATTAATTCTACAGAGGGAAAACATTCCAAATTTAATATTTGTTGAGTAAAATGAAGAAATCGAATTTTTAGATTAGAACTTAGCTCCAACACCCTTAAAAGAAAATTTAAAAGAAAGAACATTTTATCTTTATATTTATATCAAGCTGTATATTTTATTTATAGTATTGCAAACCTATAAATCATGATGTAAAGAACTTCCTAACACAATTATTAATGCATGTTAGGTCAACTTATGCACCGTGTTATTGCCCTGGTATACCCACGTGTCCATCGCCTCCACCCCCAACTCAACCCCAGTCGGATATTTGCTGTTTGAAGTGGATCGATTGTTGTGGGAAACCTGTTAACTTCTGAAATTTATTATTTCAACATTTCACTTAGGTGTGCTCTAATACTAATATTCTTTAAACATTTATAATTATTTTTTAAAGATACACAAAAAAAAGTAATCAAAAAACCGCGAGATACGTATTTATTATTTTTTTATTCCCTCAATTAGTTTTCAAGACAACACAAAAACAATATTTTAAGTTTTTGTACGGCGAGGGATCGAATCCCGTCCCGGATCTGATTTTTTCCTTTTTCTTTTCACTTATTTTATACTCCAGGAAGATAAAATAATATTTATTTATAATTTATTCAATTATAATACTTTCGACTGAATTGGATTTCAAGTTTATGTTTCTTTATCTGTTACAAACAATCCAACCTATTGTTTTACAAGTTAAACTTTTCCAGAGAGAAACAAACGACAGGAACGTGAACTAAATCTCGGTTAACTTCTGGAAAAATCTAACGAGCACACGAAACCGAATCGAAAATTCCTTACGGAAAAATCCCTGGAGCCCGTATATACCAGTTACAACTTTTTTCTCGATTAGAGAAAGCCACGAGGGAAAAGAATGGCGTGTGAAACCTCAAGTGAGAGACGTACGAGTACTTTACCTCCTCCCTGTTACCACTGCAGACCACCACCTTTCTGTTGCCCAAAAAATGGCTGTCCACCCCAGGAACCAATTCCACCGATGCCAAAGTGTCAATCTTACCCCCCACCACTGGTAACCAATATCAAAAAATTTTTATTTCTTTACTACAACTAAAACTACTTAAAAATCAATCAAAGCCTTTGGGGTTCGAGTCTCGCCAACTCAAATATTTTTTAAAATCTTTTTTCCAACTATTGCATACTTCAGAAATATTGGAATGATACTTTCAGGAAATCTGAATAATTTTCTAGTTGCCTTAAGGCTGTTGGAGCAACGGACAAAAAGTCATTTCGAATATATATAGTTTTTAGGCCGCAAAAATACACGAATTGAAATTTCCTTCTGCCGAGTAGGGTTTCTCGAAGTCAGGAGGGGGGCTTGCTGTCTGTTTTTAAAAAAAACTAAATTGTTTGGCTAAAATGGCAAAGTTTCGGCTAGGGTTAGGTTTTAGGTTAGGTTAGCCGAAACTTTCCTATTTCAGCCAAACAAATTAGTTTTTTCGGAAAAAAGAGAGCTAGCCCCCCTCCTGACTTCGAGAAATCCTACTCGGCAAAAGGAAATTTCAATTCGTGTATTTTTGCGGCCTAAAAACTATATATATTCGAAATGACTTTTTGTCCGTTGCTCCAACAGGCTTAAGGGCGTTGGACTCAAGTGTTAAGCTCAAAATTCCATTCTCCATTTTACTCAACAAAAATTGTAGATAAATATTTTTTGCATAAAATGAAGAATTTAAAATGTAACTTCAAAATTAAATATTTTCATTTATTGTAAAAATCGAGGAGTTGACAACTCGTGAAATCAGGTGTACACTTGCACTGAAATCTCCTGAATTCCCCTGAAATATCTGAAGTCATTTGAAGTCATTTGAAGTCACGTGAATTCACTTGAAGTCGCGTGAATTCATTTTAATTTTCTTGAAATCTTCTGAAGTCAGTGAAGTCACCTGAAATCACTTGAAGTCACCTGAATTCACTTGAAGTCACGTGAATTCATTTTAATTTTCTTGAAATCTCCTGAAGTCAGTGAAGTCACCTGAAGTCACGTGAATCTTGAAGTCACGTGAATTCGTTTGAATTTTCTTAAAATCTCTTGAAGTCAGTAAAATCTTCTGAAGTCAGTGAAGTCACCTAAATTCACTTGAAGTCGCGTGAATTCATTTGAATTTTCTTGAAATCTCCAGAAGTCAGTGAAGTCACTTGAAGTTACCTGAATTTACTTGAAGTCGCGTGAATTCATTTTAATTTTCTTGAAATCTCATGAAGTCAGTGAAATCTTCTGAAGTTAGTGAAGTCACCTGAAGTCACGTGAATTCACTTGAAGTCGTGTAAATTCATTTCAATTTTATTGAAATCTTCTGAAGTCAGTGAAATCTCCTGAAGTGAAATCTTCAGAAGTCACTTGAAGTTACTTGAAGTCACGTGAATTCACTTGAAGTCATGTGAATTCATTTGAATTTTTTTGAAATCTCCTGAAGTCAGTGAAATCTTCTGAAGTCAGTGAAGTCACCTAAATTCACACACAATAAAAGAATCCAATGAATCCTGTTACGTAACAAAAATTCGTTGGGCAGTTGAAGCTGTCCACGGAATACTAAAACAAAAATACCGACTTTTAGACCACAAACTGGACAACAAATTGCTACCGAATGTTGGGACCTACTTCCGAATTGCATCATCTTGTATAATCAATTCGGAAAAAGGTTACAGTCTGATGCAGAATTTTCAAGTGAGATCACAGAAAGAATAAAAGTCAGAAGAGATGTTGAGAATACTTTGGCTATTGAGGCAGAACAAAAAGAATGGTTTCGAAGGAAACTTGTCTTTCAAAGTATCTCATCAGAAGATACAGAGGTGGAGACTTCTAAAAAATATTGGGGGGGCACAAATTTTGCAAGTTTTCCAACTGAAGTTTCAACGTGAGGTGGGGGGGGGTTGTCGAGTAATAATTATTATTGATAATTATTATGAAAAAATGTGCAAGTGTATATCAGAGTACCAACTGATCGGACAATATAATGAATTTCCAAATATCAATTTTGCTCTCTGAAATATTGGGAGGGCACGGCCCCCCCAAAAATTTTTTTGGGGGGGCAAAAAGTACCTTGCCCCCCCATAGTCGCCGCCCCTGAGAAGATACTTAGACTTTCCAGAAATGACTGAGCGAGACTTGAAAGTTCTGTTCACTGGAACATATCAATTAATTATCACAGGCAGTATCATACTTAGCTGGGATGATTGATGAAAATGGTCAGATAAAATTGCAATACATTAAAGAAGAACCTAATGTATTGAACTTGAAAATTCAATCTCGTCACATTTCACGAAAAGTGTACAGATGCTTCGTTAAATATGAGCCAAATAGTATCGGTATTTCCGGAATACTAGAATATGCATGTGAATGTGTCAACGGAAGGAGGACTGTTGGTTGCTGCTCACATATTGCAGCAATAGTATATTATCTGGCTCATGGGAGGTACCTCTCTAAAATTTTTAAGCCAGCTGAAATTCTCAGTAAGATGTTTCAGCAGGATAGCCCACACTGTATATTATGTAGAAACACAAACAATGGTATCTTACCCCACCAAACTACTAATAAAAAACTTCTTGTCCCAAACAACTCGTTATTTCAGTACAGACTCAATTGTCTTTTAAGTGCAAAAAAGCGTTGTCATATTTTTCTCAAGATCTTGCGAAGGAAGTGAAGATAGAAGAATCGGAAGATAGAATATAAAGGTTTCACGACAAGTGCTTTATTTTCTTTCATATATTATCATACATAACAAAGGTGCAAGATTAGCTAGTTGAACTATCAATATTAGTTTTATTTGTATTGAGTTTCTATAAACTAGTTAAACTACGACAACCTTTTGTTTTCGTAGTCTATCAACAATAATTTCTCCAATAAAAACAAAGATGGCAAGAACAAGCCCAAGAACTGGTATAAAAAAGATTTGTTTTCGGAAAATTGCAATACGGATAAATTCTTTGATGTTACTATCACTACCTGTATTTAATGGACGATATTTCCACTTGCTTTGAAGGCCCGTTTCAGAAAATCTCCAGAGAAATTTATTAAATGATTCAACGTAGGGTGAACCAGATTCGAGCTGAAAAGAAAGTCCATAACTTATTAGACTCTCCTTCACTAACTTAACCAACGGTCGACCTTCCTTGTCTAAGTTTTGTTCAATAGTCATCTCTGCTTTCATGTCTCTCATAAAACATGATATATTTTTATGTTTGATCATCTTCTTCGTACAATCTTCAGGAGAGATGTTCATCTGAATTGAATTGTTGAACAAATGAAGCACAACACCTTCACTATATGGTGCTAAATTCTTAAAAGCGTTCCTCCTTATTATAGGTCGAAGCCCAGAATCCTCCAGGTCTTTCAGAGTTTTAATGTTTATCTCATTCTGATTCAAGAGAATCATTTGAGTCATTATTGTATAAATTACGTTCGAGAAAATGACGCTTACAAATAATAAATCCACGTAAAATATTCTATGTGTCCATTTTTGGGGCATTTGTGGAATGGGTACTCCAAATATGATACTGACCATGTATCTCAACTTCCAAAAACGATTGTCAAAATGGAAAATTCGTGGAAAACTTTGAAGAATGATCAGTATTACGAGGCCTAATAAAAAAACATATATAAATGTCCATTCGATCGAAAATGAGTATTTGTCAGATTTTAAAACAGGAACTAATGCCGAATATTTCAAAACGTTTGTCGATATAGTAACTTCATTGATTCTGTTTTTACAAAATCTATTATTCCCAGTTTGCACTGCCACTAATTGAATTTGATTGTTTGTCAAGTTTCGATAAAAGTCTGTTGTGGCTTCTTTGTTACAAACAAATGCACCAAGACTTGTTGCTAACGATGAAGTTTTCAATATTTTGAAATTCACTTTCTTGGAAAAGGCTTTGACTGTTTCAATATCTGATCCCGAAGATTTTAGAGGATATCCAGTGGAATTTCGAATCACTAAGGAAGTCGGAGGTTTACTGTACATGCCTACTTTTATAATTCGAATTGATGCAAATTTTTCAACTTATCGGGAAACCATTGAATCTTCGGCGAATATTTCGTCTTCAGAAATGTATTATTAAACGGATTTAAGTTATGTATTGTGACGTAATCTTGATGATCTAAATTAGAGAATTTATTTACACTTGATTTTCTCGATTTTATAACTTCAATGAGAGTGAGATCGAGTAGTTGATTTTTCCAAGCATAAATCAGTAGATCTTTATAAAATTTTTTGTTGTGTGCATTCAGGAAAATTAGAAGACATTTTGGTCTGATCCGAGACATCGAGATGTTTACTACAAAGTTAATTGGATCAAACATTTTTGCAGAATAATTTTTCACCTTAGATAATTGAAGAATTAAGAAAAAAGTTGTTTCTCTGGTATGTGGAACCGATGATTGATAGATCAGTTCTAATCCTTTCGACTCCGTAGCTTCTTCTTGACTAATAATCGTATTTGGAAGTCTCAATGAAATTTCTTTAAAGATACTGTTTACCCTGGAGTTGGATACATTTGTATCAATAATCATCATAGTTTGGTAAACGTTCATATCTTCAACGATGTAATTCACTAAGTTTCTCAACCACTTGGATTGTCCTTGAACAATCAGGATAAATAGTGATAATATAATTATTAAGTTAGAATACATTGTAAAAACTGGGTTTGAAAAGGTAGAAATTTTTTGAAGCGTGTATTAAAGGTTCTACTATTTTCGAAGGACTGAGTCATATTTTTCCGACCATTATGAAAAGTTACAAGTATTGATTTTTAAATTGAAGGACTACTCAACGACCCTGCACGGAAAAAAGAAAATCAGCTAAAATTGTATATGATAATTTTGCAAATGCTTTCTATCCTTACACAGAAAAACACAGGGTTTCAACATAGAAGCATATCCGAGAATACAAGTTATAGTTTGCATTCTCGGATATGCTTCTATGTTCACTTAACAGTTTACGGTGACCAAACGTCCTTCTTTGGAAGGACATGTCCTTCTTTTTCGATGCTGGTCCTTCCGTCCTACTTTTCTATCCGATGTCCTTCTTTTTCAAGATTTTCATCTATTTCGCATTTTTTATTCCACGAACACGCTGAGAAGCATCAGCCATTTTTAATATCAACTGATCGAGAAAATCCGTTACTGACAGTGGCGTAACTATATAGTAGCGAAACCCCGCATTGCGGGGAAGCCTCCTCCTCTGAGGGGCCTCTTAGACTGAGTAGAAAAAATAAATTTCACTCTGTATTTCAATTTTTATTTTTAAAATTTAAAATTCAAAACTTGTTTCTTTTTATTTTCCAAGGGACCTCCTAAAAATTTTTGCGGGGAGGCCTCCAATTTTTAGTTACGCCATTGTTGGCTCCAACACCCTTAAGATGTAAGCACATTTTTAAACATTTTTCGAGTAATTATATTGAGACTCTTCATCCCCTATTAGGAGAAAACTTCTCCTTTATTAGAAAAGCAATACATCAATCGAACTCTCCGATTCATCTTCTCGTTTTCTTTTCGCATTCTTTCCATCGATAAATTAGAACCTACTTTAAGAGAAAGCAGAAGGGGAATTCATATTTATTACCGTCTGAAGTTTTACAAAGCGGAAGTTACAAAGTTTAATTTCCCTCCAAGACAATTTAATTAGTCTCTCCTGAACTTTTTGTACTAAATTCTAATTTTAGTTTTTATTACATATTACAATCTATTTTTTATTCTGATTACATGAAATTTGAAGAGATTTTTAGGAATTTAAAAAGAATTAGTGAAACTAAGGGATTTCACGGAATATTAACAAATTTGGAAGGATTTCGTGGAATTTTAAGACGTTTTCAGAAATTTTAAGGAATTTTAAGAGATTTCCGAAAGGTTTTCGTGAATTTTAGAGATTTTTTCGAATCTCAAGTTATTTTGAGTGTCTCTAAAGCTTTTCGTGGAATTTTAAAGGATTTTAAGAGATTTTTACATTCTTAAGAAATTCCGTAGAATTTTAGGTGATTTCAAAAGATTTAAAGTGATATGCGAAAAAAACAAAATCTACCAGCATTATTAATGAAAATTTATTCGCATTTTTATTATTTTTAATATTTTTCATGACACGTGCAACGAAACATCGATTTTCGGTGTCTGTTAAGCGTCTCGAAAGGAGCCAATTACAGTGCAGGAACGAAAGTACAGCAAAAGTAGTACAGAAAGTAAAGTAGGCGCGAAAGTAAAGTAGGAGCGAAAGTAAAGTAGGACCGAAAGTAAAAATACCTATATAAACAAACCGGAGATAGTTTTTCTCTCTTATCTTATCCTATCCTATCATATCATATCCTACCCTATCTTATTATAGAGAGGGGGGAGAGGGGATGGAGTTGTGGTAGGTGGAGGGGAGAGGGGAGGGAGGAGAGAGTGTTTCCCGAACACTCGTGACGCCAACCTCACACTCGTCCGATAATTGCCTCCTTTCGCGCCTTGTAAATTAAATAGCTATTTCCGTCAGGTCAATTTGTCTGAAAATCAGGGGGAAAAGTCTGGGAAATATCAGGGAAATTGAAAAATTGAATCTTATGGCCACCCTGAAAAAGAAATAAAACCGGAACCATGTGACATCAGGATGTCCAGGGGACCGGGAAACCGGGAAAAACCGAAAATTTTATTTGACCCCGAAAAAACCGGGAAAAACTCGGCAATTTCATTTAGAACCTGGAGTTTTTTGTATTGTATTGAAAAATATATTTTTTTTCTACTTTATCTTCTTGTTTTTGTATTTCTACTTTATCAAATTAAAAAAAAAAATTTTTTTCAAAAATCACAAAAAGGAAACTATAAATTGGTTGGAGGAAAAAAAATTGATTTCTAATTCCTTTATTACTAGACACCCTGTCTATTGAAAAAAATTAATTTCTCTTCATTCGTAGATTTGCAGAGCAAGACCAACACCACCACCACCTCGTCCAACTATTTGCATCGCTCGACCGTGTCCAGAACCACCAGGACCTAAACCATACCCCTGTTCACCACCCCCTAAACTAATACCGCCCCCATCACGTGTGCAATTCTGCATCCGATACACGTGCCAAGGGCCAACTTACTGTCCATGCTACACTTCCGGAATACCTAGGAACAGCTCTGAAAGCAGTTGCTGAAGCAATAAATACCATTTACATTATCTTAGATGAATTTAATATTCCTCCTGCGTCTTCTAATACCAAATACAAATAAAATAAATATTTTTTTCAAAAAATTTTCTCCCTTTGTATTTTTTCCATTAAAAATTAAACCACTCAAGAATATGGGACATTCTTTTACAAACCGAACAGAAAATTGACCGAGACTTTTTTGATTCTCAGAAACGCAATTTTTTCCTCAAAAAATGCCTAAATTGATGAAAATTTTTTTATATAATTGTTGTTACTAATTAAAATTGTTTATTGTTATGTAATCTCCCTAAAGGTTTAAAAATTAGTCATTTACACTTAATTATGTTGAAAAAAAACCAAGTTTATATCTCTAAAAATAGCCAAACAGTGCATTTGTTAAATAAATTTGTTTAAACAATCACCAATTGTTATTGAATGACTAAATTTTGTAATTAAGTGACATTTATCTATAATTTTTGGCCGATTCAGTAGAAAAAACTTTATTTGTGTCATCATAAATACATGATATGGCCAATTGTTTATAAAATTTGTTTATAAAATAACAAATTATTTATTGACTTTCATGAATTTAGTTAAAAATCCGTTTCTGTCTATAAATGATTCATATTTAGTGCGAATCAATTGACTAATCACAGTCAATCCCCATGAATCCATTTTCACTCACTTATTTGTTTATAACTAGTTCAGTAAATTTTTAAACAATTGCTAAACTATTGGAAATCTTTCCTGGATATTTACTTCCTTGATTCCAGGTATTCGGAATTGAATCCAAGTATTTCTCCAAACCCGGCACTCAAAAAAAAAAATATTTTTTTTTCATTTTTGTTATTAAATAAAAAAAAAAAAATTTTTTTCAAAATATGGATCGACAGTTTTGTGCGGAATTTTATAAGCTTTAATTTAAAAAAAAAGGTTTAAATTGGTTCAGAAATAGCTTCTGAATATATCAAATTTGTCCGCAAAAATTTTTTTTAACCCACTGTGCGGTGTGACGTACCGCGCTAGATAAATTAAATTTTTTTCGACAGTACTAATTATTTTTTCATCGATTAAAAAAGCGTTTTCGAAAGGAAATTTGACGTAGAATACGATAAAAATACTAAAAATTGATACATGGTTGAGGCAATTGTTAAAAATCGATTTTAACATTTCAATTGTTTATAACAATTTGAATTTGTTAATAATTTTTTTTGAAAGTATTTTTTTATTAAAGCTCGTTCTTTTACCTTTAAAATCAAGAAAAATAAAGTCTCTAGCTCAGATAGAACCGGAGTTATGAATTTTTAAAAAATAGTCTTCAAGCCAAAAATCACCTAATTCTCAAATTTTCAATCCTTCTTATTTTCCAAAATATTGAGAAAAAAAAATCTTTGAATACGAATCTTTTCTTATTCGATAAAGTCCCGCTTCGGACATAATTTTTTCGTCTCCTATTTATATATTCAATCCTTCAGGAATGTAAAAAGAATATTTTCTTTGATCTAAGATTAATAAAAATAAATCGCCTTGGCTTTAGAGGCTTTTGCGTTTTTGAGAGAAGTAAACGTTGCAAGCAGTCGACAGACTTGCCGTATTTTATCG
>CAJFCP010000169.1:799520-903046 GCA_904066005.1 Synergus itoensis | reverse complement strand
CATGGTCCAAAAGATTCATGAAGACATCAGGATCTGTATAGCAAGATCGTCCACGAAAAGCAAAAATACCAATCAGTTTCTTGTTATCTGTAAGTAAGGGTGAACCAGTATCCATATGTTGACAATAATGTCCTTGAGCCGTAGATTGGGTACAAATATTTCCAGATCGAACTACATCAGGGTAGTAATTGCGGCAGTAGTCGTAGCTTATCAGTTGTAGAACAACTTTTCTTACCTCAGTAGCAGATTGACGTATAGGACTGAAATGTAGAAATATTGTTACTCAACCAGTACTCAAATTTTTAATTTACAATTTTCAATAATCGTTTCTATTTCAATTGAATAGTCTTGAAATTGAAAGCATTCTACTTCGGCTGCTTTGATTTATTAACTTACTGTACGGTTTCATATTTCCAGTTATAAGCAGTGGAAAATTGACCTTCAGTTGCTATATTTCCACGGAAGATATCTACGGGTCGATTGTGTGTGACTTGGTAAATGATATGTGGATGGAAAAAGGCTAAGACAAGATTGTTAACTGTCGGATGCGATGAATTATAATTTCCATATGGAACCAAATTCACTACTTGGTGATAAGTGCTACCAGCTTGAATTTGCCATCCACTCGCACTAGGCATTTTAAAGCATTGAGCAGAAGTAATTGCAACACTATCTGTTAATAAAGTTGCTGGACAATACTTTATTCTATTTGCAATGAGATTAACGAGGAAGGGAGCGTCGGTCGTATAGAGTGAATGTCCAATCACACGTTTCTTACGAATGTGAAGATCCGATGACTTTTCTGCAGGAATGATTGTTGTAATTTATTTCGCATTAATTTTTTTCGCTTTTTTTATTTTGTTAACTAAATACTCACCATTCTCTTCCGGTGATGTGCAAAATCCTTGCGACACATAGCCCCATATAATTAAGAGACCAAAGAAGACTTTTTTTTCCATTTTAACAATAAATGGATTATTTAATATGGTAAAATGTTAGCAGCTTAAAATTTACTGTTAATATTTTTTCGCTTTGAACCGCAAAATATTGGAATAATAAATTGGTGAGACCCTTTATAAAGCAATATATAAGACTTGTTTGAACACGTCGTTGTACAAATTTGTGAAATAGTTTCTTGGAAACCTTGAAATTTATTACTACTCGTCATAAATAATTTAATTATATACATATATCTTTCTTACTATTAAATTTTATGTACTGAGATGCGAATTAAGTGTAGGGGCCATTCCATACAAAATTTACAATCAAAAATTTTTTTCGCGTGAAATATTTTTTTTTGCGTTCTTTGATCGAAAATATTGTACATGTATTTTTTTATTTCGACATGATATTTAAAATTTCCGAGTTGTGAATTTTCAAACTTTTAACGCTCGAAAAATGTACCTCTAAATATTTGCGTATACGAAAAAAAGTATTTTATTAAAAAAATAAGTGGCTGCAGTAAAATTTAGGTCTGAGCGCGAGAGCTAAAGTTCAAAAATTTATTACAGACACAATTTTCAACGGTCCATTCCCAAATTTTGGGTGTAGTGACTAAAGTGTCTGAAGTACGTTTTTCAACAAAAAAAGGAAAAAAAATTAGTCCTAAAGTTTAAAAAAAATGATTTGTTTTTAAAAATAGGCCATATTTTTATAAACAATTGATCGAATGAATTTCTTGTAATGCTTATTGAAAAGCCGAGAGAAAATCCTAAATTTTACTGCAGCCACTTATTTTTTTAATAGAATACTTTTTTTCGTATACGCAAATATTTAGAGGTACATTTTTCGAGCGTTAAAAGTTTGAAAATTTACAACTCGGAAATTTTAAATATCATGTCGAAATAAAAAATACGTGTACAATATTTTCGATCAAAAAACGCAAAAAAAATATTTCACGCGAAAAAAATTTTTGATTGTAAATTTTGTATAGAATGGCCCATGGAAATTTTTATAACGTCACTAACATAATATTTTTTAAAGCAAAAGTTGTCAAGAATGTTCTTTGGGTTTTTGAAGACTTTTTTTTACATATATGTTCCTGGAAAATCTTTAAATAAATAAAAATGTAAATGTTTCAATCTGTTTTCTCGTTTGTAACATTCAGAGGCAATGAAACTTTTTTGGTTTTTTTTTTTATTCAGATTTTTAAACGAATATTTTCAGATAGGACTAAAAAAAACTTCAGTACAATCTTTCTGGAACATATCTCTTTCTCGTAATAATTTAATTGTATGAATTCGTTAGAATTACTTGAAATATTGAAATTTCTTGAAATAATTTGAGATACCTTTCTTTCTCAAAAAAAAAAAAAATCTGCAATTTCCTTAAAATCTACTGAAGTCTTAAAAAGTCCTGGAATCCTTTGAATTCTTTTCTGATCCTTTGAAATCTTTACTCTTGTTAATTATCACTATTATTACTGCAATTATAATTGTCAATTACAGTTGCCGAGTGTAATGTAGGATATAAAGGATAAGGCTTAAATAATGGAAAGTGTAGAGACATTTTATTTCAATTGCTTTTATTATTTTCCATAAGAATTATAATAATCACTAATGTGAACCAAAATAATTTTGTGATATTTGGTGAGATATTTCTCTTGTTTTCAAAGGATTTTAAATCTGATTAACCATATCATCAAATCTAATTTAAACGCAAAGTTGGAATGTGTTGATTGATCCAGAGTCTGGTTTGAGGTTCCAGAAGATTCATAAAAACATCAGGATTTGTTTCGCAATTCGCCCCACGAAAAGCAAAAATACCAAGCAGTTCATTCTCTATAACTAAAGGTGCACCAGTGTCCATATGTTGACACTGATGTCCCCCAATCGAAGGTTGGGTACATAAATTCCCAGGTTTAACTTTATCAGGGTAGTAATTGTGGCAGTACTCGTAGCTTATCAATAGGAGGGTGATCTTTTCTAATGTATTAGCAGATTGTTGTCTTTGCCTGAAATGCGTAAGAATTTTTATTAAATCAATACGCAATTTCTCAATTAATTTAATGCTACTTTAATTTCTTATAACTTACCCTGCTATGGTTCTATGATCCCAGTTAAAAGCAATGGTCGAAGATGATTCTGCTGCTAAATTTCCACTATAGATTTTTATGGGTCGATTGTGCGTGACGAAATAATTGATACGTGGATGGAAAAAAGCTAAGGCAAGATTGTTAACTGTCGGATGCGACGAATTATAATTTCCATATGGAACCATATTCACTACTTCGTGATAAGAGACACCAGCTTGAATGTGCCATCCTCTCGGCGCTTTAAAGCATTCAGCAGAAGTTATTGCAACACTATCTGTTAATAAAGTTGCCGGACAATAATTTCTCCCATTTGCAACGAGACTAACCAGGAAGTAAGCTTCTGCAATGTGGCTTTTAAATCCAATTATACGTTTCTTACGAATGAGAAGATCCGATGAATTTTCTGCTGTAACAATTATAATTTATTTCGGATTATGTTTTGCTGTTTTTCCACGTGAGCTAAATTATATTTACAACTTTTCACTCACCAGTCTCTTCCGGTGCAGTGCATATTCCTTGCGACAAAATTTCGCACAGAATTAGAAGACAGAAGACGAGTTTCTTTGCCATTTTTAATAGATACTGTCCTCTGCAATTTTTTCGCTTCAAATTATATAGCAAAATGAATCTAATTTTAAACTTCTTTAGAAGCGTTGTTTATGCCAAATATTAATATAATTTACAATTTGTTATTGAAAGTTTTTACTTCTTCCAAGGATATTGTTTCACAAGATAAGAATACTTATATTATTATCTTTTATTAGCTTGAATTTTATTTCTATTGCGACACTATTACAATTGTATTTCACAATAAAACTACTTATTATGAAACCGTTCAGTATACATGTCACAATTTATATTGCACGCCAATTAATTACAGCTTTGATTTTAATTGCTAATTCATGTCAGGTAATGAATGTAACGTGTTAAATTCATTAGTGAAATATGGCGGGTGGTTCAAATGCATTATAGAAAATAACTTAAAAATAGTAAGAAAAAACCTTTAAAATTCAATTTATTATGATGAATTTAAAGATAAAAGATATTAATTTCAATAATAAATATTTTAAATTCCACCGTCTTTCTTTTTTTAAAAGAATTTAATTGTTTTGATTAATGAAATTAATATCTTTTATGAAAATTCTTCAATTAAAAATTTTACTACATCAATTTGTTAAGAATATCAGTATTTTTACGTTTGACAGAGAGAAGGGAGCACGCGCGCAAGTCAGAGCCGGTTAGGGGTTGTGCATAAATTACGTTGAGCCTTTTTTTTTGGGGGGGGGGGGGGCCCGGCCAAAATTTGGGGGGAGTAAGTCTGGGGGGGGGGGGGGTAAATATCCGGAAAAATCCTGAACGTAATTTATGCACAACCCCTAATTTAAGGCATCGGATAAACCTTAAATAATAGAAAGTGTTCCATTATTTTACTTTTATTGCTTTCCAAATTGTTTATAGAGTTTACACGAATACGCATAAAGTTAGTCGAAATCCATGTTTTTTTTAGAATATTTATTAATATTTATTTTTTTAATAATCACTAAGGTGGTCAAAACATTTTGTTTACAGATTCACCTCTTCGTTTTGTATCATTGTTACGATTTCTTTAATTTTTGAAGGTTTTTCAAACTATTTATAAACTTTATTCATCTAATCATCAAATCTAGTATAAATTCAAACTTGGGACGTATCGATGTATCCAGTGTCTGATATCATCATCCAAAAGATTCATAAAAACATCAGGATTTGTTTCGTGCAAATTTCCACGATAAGCAAAAATACCAATCAGTTTGTTTTCTAGAACTAAAGGTGCACCACTGTCCATATGTTGAAGATATTGTGTGGGAACCGTAGATTGGGCACAAATATTCCCAGGAAAAACTTTATTGCGGTAGTAATCACGGCAGTAGTCATAACTTATCAATTGCAAAATGACTTTTTGTACATCAGTAGCAGATTGTTGTCTAAGTCTGAAATGTTTAAAAATTGTCATTAAACCAATGCTAAAGTCATTAATTTACAATTTTCAATTTTCAATTTTTTTATAATCTTTTACTCTACACCGGCTGAGTTAATTTCTTATAGCTTACCCTCCTGTGCTTTCATGTTTGAAGTTATAAGCAGCGGGATAAGTATGTTCTTCTGCTAAAACTCCAGTATAGATCGGAATTCGTCGATTATACGTGATAGCGTAATTGATACGTGGACCGAAAAAAGCTAAAGCTAGATTGTTGACTGTTGGTTTCGTCGAATTGTAAGATTTGTATCGAATCACATTCAATACTGGATGAAGAGTTGGACCAGCTTCAATTTGCCATACTGTCGGGTTTGATGATTTTATGCATTCAGCCGAAGTTATTGCAACAGTTTCTGTTATTAAAGTTGCTGGACAATGATTTCTTGCATTTGCAAGGAGACTAACGAGATAGGGAGCATCTCTGACGTGGCTTGTATGTCCGATTAAACGTTTCTTACGAATTTGAATATCCGATGAATTTTCTGGAGGAATGATTGTTTTAATTGATTTCGGATTATTTTTTTTTATTTTTTTTTTTTTATTAACTAAATACTCACTATTCTCTTCCGATGATGTGCAAAATCCTTGCGACACAAAGCCCCATACAATTAAGAGACCGAAGGCGACTTTTTTTACCATTTTAACAATAAATGGAATACTTAATATAATAAAATTTTAGCAGCTTAAAAATGACTAAAAAATTTTCCGCTCGGAATTGCCAAATTTTGGAATAATGAATGTGATACTCTTTATATAGTATTAAATATACGAGTCTTATTAAACAAGATTTATTAAACACGACGTTTTGATAAATATGTGGAAATTTTTTCTTGCAAACCTTAAAATCATTTACGACCTATCATAAAAAATATATCAGTATGTATATATCGTTTTAAGCTTTATTTTAAGTAATCTAAGTATTAAATTTGATTTACTGATATGCGAAATAACTATAAAAATTTACATAGCAATAAAATTTGTTTAAACACGACGTTTTGACAAGCACGTGAATAATATTTGTTAGAAACCTTGAAATAATTTACTGTCACAAAAAATAATCTGATTTACACCTTTTTAAGCTTTAATTTAGGACATAAGATAAATATAAAAGAAGGTTTAAATAATCTAAAGTGTTAAAATATTTGAATTATATTGTTCTTAATCATAAGAATGATAACCAAGAAAATTATTTATTTACTTTTTCAAGATTTACTTCCTGATACAGTATTTTTTGGTAAACCAATATTTCCCTAACTTTCAAAGGATTTCATATTTTTTTTATAAAATTTATTCCACCGAATCATCAAATCAATATACCACAAGTTTTGAACGTTCAAATGAACGAAATATTTTTTCCCAATTCTATTTTATCCAAAAGTATTATCCCAACTAAAACTAACAATAGACATTACAAATTTATTTCATAAATAATTATTTTCAATGCAAATTAATCAATATTTTAAAACTATTTCTAGTTTAAAATACAATAAATACAAAATTTCGTTCATTTGAACGTTCAGAACTTTTCATTTATTCAAATCAATAAATTTAATGTAAACGCAAAATTGGAATGTGTTGATGGATCCAGAGTCTGATTTGAGGGTTCAGAAAATTCATAAAAACATCAGGATCTGTTATGCACGACTGTCCACGATAAACAAAAATACCAATCAGTTGTTGTCGTAAAACTAAAGGTGAACCAGTATCCAAATTTTCACAATGTAGTCCCATCCTAGCAGACTGGGTACAAATATTCTCATTTACAATGCGATTAGGGTAGTACTGTTGGCAGTACCCGATGCTGATGAATTGCAGGGTTACCGATTGTAACTCAAACGTAGATTGCCTTCTAATTCTGAAAGTAAGAATTTTATATTAAACACATTTTTATATTAAACACACTCAAATTTAATCACAGAGACCTTCAGATCAAAAATTACGACAATCAAATTTCGTCAAAAAATAATTTATTATATCTTACCCTGATGTCACTTCTTGGTGATCCCAGTTAAAAACCATAGGATTTTCATGCTCTGCTGCTAAATTTTCACCATAGATCGTTATTGGTCGATTATGCGTAATTAAGTAATTGACACTTGGGTAAAAAAAAATTAAGGCAAGATTGTTGATAGTAGGGTGTGACTCATTAAAACTTCCGTATGGAATAACTCTCAAGAATTCATGAATAGATGGACCAGCGTGAAGAAGCCATCTCGTGTTAGGCTGTGTCAAGCATTGAGTAGTAGTTATTGCAGCATTATTTGTTAATAAAGTTGCTGGACAATGATTTACTCCATTTGCCACAATACTAACGAGGAAGGGAACATTTGCAATATGGTATGGATTTCCAACGAGACGTTTGGTACGAATGTGAAGATCAGATGATTTTTCTGCTGGAATGACTAATTTATTGATCATTTATTTCGGATTTCTGTTTTCTTTTTTTATATTACCTAAATTATTTTTCAAAATTCTCACTCACCATTCTCTTCTGATGAGGTACAAATTCCCAGGGACACAATTCCACAGAGAATTAGGAGACTGAAGATTTCTTTTTCCATTTTTAACAGATTGAAATTGGCTCCAATGTTTCCTCTTATAATTGTAATATACAAGAATTAAAAACGTTTGAGACATTTTATATAGCAAAAATGCAGACGATTTTGTCATTGCAAGATCTGTTCAAATATTAGCGTAATTTAAAAAATGATTTTATTACTTTGAAGCTCCATAAGTTTCACAAGACTAAATATTGGAAATCATTATTTCCCCTTTGCAAACCCTGTTTTTTCATTGTAAAAGTTACAATTTGAAATAGTAAAAGTTACTAAATTCCAGGAAAACTGCTTTCAGAGCGCATGTTAACTATTTTAAATGATAAATTTAGCCATTTTCTTTCTTCCGTGTGCATAATTCATTTTATTTATATATATATATATATATATATTTATTTTATTTTATTTCAAACAATGTAGACAGTGACAATGTATATATGAATTTCAGAATTTATGTCTTTTAGATAAATAATTTTAAGAATAACATAACTTTTAGTGATAACATTTTCTACGATAATAATTTTAAAACAGCTTATAAAAATATGAAGCAACAGAAATATTATCCAGGGTACAAATAAAAGTTTCAATAAAATTAAGTTTCTGAATCGAGGAGGTTCCTATTGCCAACTTCGAGGGTAAATAAGATAAATAGGACTAAAATTTCGACTCGGGAAGTCTAGTTAAACAAAATTTAAATTCCTCGACCTGTGTAAAAATAATAAACGATTCGAGTGTCAGACAACATAATTTTTTTAATACTTTGATTGTGCAAAATAAAACTCTAAATAATTTCCTTATTCTTGTATTATGAAGCTTAATGCTTCAAGGTAATAAGAGTATTTTCAGTTTCAGGTAGTAAATTATACAAATATTTGTCCTTCATCTACTTAAAACGTGTCGATTGCTCTTTATTTCTTCATATTAACGTTTTGGAATAGGAAAATTTTTCGCAGTAAATTTTAACCTACTACTGTATTAAATATTTTGTATTAGCGAAAATGGGAAAAAGAGTTTTTCCCGTTCTTTTAATTCTGTGTGGAATTTTGTCCCAAGGATTTTGCATCTCATCGGAAAAGAATGGTGAGTGAAAAGCGAGATGAAAAGCTAAGGAAATAATTTAGGTAATGTGAAGAAAGCGCCAAAAAATAATCCAAAATAATTTTCACAATCACTCCTACAGAAAAGTCACCGAATCTTCCTATTCGTGAGAAGCGTGCAGTCGAAGATACTAACTTCATTGTTAATATTATTGCAAGCGGAGAAAATCACTTTCCAGGAAGTTTGTTAACAGCTGATGTAGCTTTAACCTCTGCCCAATGCTTTAAAACGCCAGATACGAAGAAATGGAACATTTTATCTGGTTCAACTGGCGAAGATGGTTTAGTTCTTCACGAAGTGGTGAAGGTGACTCCATACAAAAATTATAATTCTTCTCGTCCAACATTGAACAATCTAGCCCTGGTTAAATTTTCTCCACCTATCAATTTTAAAGTTTCGCACAATCGACCAATTGAGATCTTTAATGGAAATTTAGCAACAGCTCGTGCCTTTACTATTTTTGAATGGAATCACTCAAGCCTAAGAGGGTAAGATATAGTAAATGAAAGTATATAATGAAAGTATATAAACGATATTCTAAAAATTCTTATCAATTTTAGAGAGATGAATAGACGTTCTTCTCCGATACAAGCGCTCAATGTTCAATTGATAAGCAACAAGGAATGTCTAAAAGACTACCCTGGTCTGATTGGCACAGGAAATATTTGTACTAATGCTCTGACAAAAGGAGAAGATTGTAATCAGTGGGATTCCGGTGCAGCTTTAGTTGTAAAACAGCAACTGCTTGGTATTATGGCTTTCCGCGGAAACATTTGCGAAAGAAATCCGAGTGTTTTTATGAATTTGATGAACCGGGACATCAAACTCTGGATCCATAAAAACATTCCAACTTTAAAGTCGTAGATTTATTTTATGGGATAAAATAATCTTCACAGTAAAAAGTTAAATTTCTTGCATTTACTCTCGTATAATACAGTATAATTAATGTATTACACAGTATAATTAAATTATGAAAAAGCTATCTGTTGAATTTAATATATTTATCTTTTCGCTTTCGTGACGTAGACCCAGACTTTTTTCAGTTTCAAATGAATAACGTCCTTCACATATCGTTTGACGCTTGTGCCTCGTTCCGGACGTACCGGTAATTTATTTGGTAGTGCAAAACCGGAAGCTGGAACTCCCTGGCTGGCTGGTCGACTAGATGAGTGAGGCAAGCGAAATTGGTATGCAAAACGGAATAAATCACGCTTACGTCCACGGCAGCTGCGCGAATTCATTCGTCACTGAACCCATCGAGGTGGAGTCATGATTTCTCTATCCGGAACTTCGGCATTCGAACCTTTCTTTTTACCTGCTTTCGAAATAATTAAAAATAATAATAATTAAAAATAATAATAATAATTAATAATAAAAGAAACATGAAAAAAAAATTGAAAAACTACCTATGGTCCTATGGGAAAAAATTGACTCTATAATCTCTCTCATTCTAGGAGAAAGAAATATTGAACAAAAATATCGTTTTATCTCAAAAGCCCTTGTGACCGCCTCCCGAATTTTGAACTATTGCAAAGTGGTTCTACTCTTGGTCGGTTAAAGCCGTTAAAGCATTTCCGAATTGACTAAGGCTGGAAAATTGCTCGTACACGTATCGCCTTTCACAAACAGAAACAAATGGTGCGAGATGCTCGAATCGCGATGGTATTAATCTTTTTCTCCAATATCAATATGTTATCCAAACCTCTCAGGGATTGCCCGGAACGAACGTGCACCGCACATATAATATTATCGGGTATCGTTTCGAAATTACTTTGCGGTCATCGGACAAACTAGCACCATTTCAGAAATACGAAAGCCATTTTTGAATATTACAGCTTCACCTTTTAGTTAGTTGCCAATAAAGTTTGATAATCTGGTGAATTAGATAGGTTTAGATACATAATTGACCGAAAGAAAGTTCCACCAATCAAGTATAATCCAGTTAAGGATAAAAAGTGGGCGTGTTCAGTGGGTACATTCAAGGATAAAAGTGTTCTCAATGAAATTATATTTTAATTTGCAAATTAAGAGCGCTCTTATATTAGATAATTGTTTTAATGTTTGTAACATTTATTGAACTGTAATAATATGGAATTGAAGTAGCAATTAGGAAAATAGAAAAGAACAGTTTAGAGCGGAAAATTGATGACGATTTTCCGTTATAGAGCACTCAATACGTCGACCATTCGATATCTGAACTTTCGTTCTCCTGGTCCATTTAACCTTTCCGACATATGTTCACGGTTTTCTCATCTTTTATCCCTCCAGGGCAAGACCATACACTATCTTGTTCTAGAATTGCAATCCGAGCTATATCCTCCTTTTCATTGAGTTTTGACATCACGTAAAACGAATTGAACCTTTCATAAAAGTGTCGAGGAATTGTAATATTCCAAAACGGAAATGAGAATTCTGATATTTTTCACTTATGTAAATAAATTATTTATGTTGATAATTTTCTGGAGAAAAATATCCAAAGTTTGATTTTTCAATTTAGTTTTTTTTATTATACTTTTACAGATATTAAAATAATTGTTGAGGAGTATTACGAGTTTTCTACTAACGAGTGCAAAGATAACAAGACACCTTTGCAGATTAGCTTTCCTTTTAGCTTCTTGCATGAAATGGGTTAATTTTTCCCTCTTTCAACGTCGACACGCGATCTCTTTTTGCACCCCTGCTTTTAGGTGAAAGGGAGTTTTGCATATTGCATACCAACTACGAAGTCTACTTGTCCTTTATTCCCTGAATTATCTCTTAAGTGACACTAACAGTATTTCTCCTAATTAATTTTGCTTGAATCTAAAATGTTAGTTATTTTTAACAATTATCCTTAGAAATTTTTTACACAATTAATTCCTAAAAAATATTCAGTAAGGTGTAGAGTTATCATTTTTAAATTACTGTTTTGAAATTTAAGTTTTTACGCGTATTTCACTGTGTTTGACTCTCGACAGTATGCAACCCGAGTTACTCGCCATTGTGGATTTTATCGGATTTGAATAACGAGCGAGAAAGAATAGATTTATCTGAAACGCGTGTTGTTAATTTTTAAATTGGGTGTTTATTTTAGAATCATCCATAATTAGAGACATTCATTTAAATATTTCCAATTTCCATTTGATTATTAAATGTGAATTAAATTAAATCAAATGGAAGTTTCCATTTATTTTTAAATAAAAGTCCATGAAACGTTTTGTGATAAAAGACCATTTCGAAGAACTATCCATCGATTTTGGATAAAGGTAAATAACCGTTTGCTGTCTTGAAACGAAGACCGCCAATGGATGTGAGGAAACTGAGGTCCCTTGCCACCTATACGAACCACTCTGGCTCTATATGGTCTATTTGTGAGATGGCACCGAGCAACCAACGTAGGAGAATTTATTCCCCAGTGATCTCTTTCTTTCTCACCACTCTTCGCACTCTCATCGTATTTCCCACTTTTTTATCCTTTTTTCCGATCATGAAGAATTCCTTATACTCCATATTCTATTCAGAAAATCCTCAAAGAACAAAACGTGAATTTATTTCAGTGCTAGAGCAAAATATACTAAGCTTATTTTTTGTTAATTTTGAGTCCGAGCCTTCAAACAAGATCTCCCACCTCATTTTCCTGAATTTTCCACCTATTTTCCTATACATGTTTCCTATTTCCATTACCACCTCATTTTCCACCTACATTTCCTATCTTAATTTTCCATTTCTTTTATTCCCTGCCTCAATTTACACCTTATTTTTTTTGTCTCATTTTCCACCTATTTTTCTATATTATTTTTCCACTTCTTTTTCCGACCTCATTTCCCCACTGTGATTTTTGGAACTCTATTTCCCACCTCGATTTTCCCACATAAATTTTTCACTTTAATTGCTCACGGTGATTTTCTGAATTTATTATTATGAATAATAATAATTAAAAATAACAGAACACTGTAGCTATTTTTCGTAACTTTCTCAGGTGCGCCTTCTCATAATATTTGCAAATGAATGCTAATTTAAAAAATTAATTTATAACACAACTGGAAGATTTTTATCGTCCCAACCTTTGCACCCTACCTCCCTACCCTGTTATGACGTAGAAAAAATGCATAATTAAAAAAGAAAGTAATTGTGGACAGGAAAACGAAATTCGTCGGCTTATCAGCATCCATGCAGTTCAGGAGAAACGAACTGTGCAGTCGAGGCAAATTTAGCCATGTATCGTGAACTCGCGTCACCCGGATAAGTAATGCATTCGAGACAACCCTGTTATCTTGTGAATTATGACAAGTATTTTTCAAAAGAGCAAGAAATCGTCGCCTTTTGCTGCTGACGTGGCTTTTTCCTAGTAAATACTTAGGACGCTTTTTCAATCCTACAGCAAGTAAACTATTGGAATTGCTAAATGAATTTTTAATATATTTCATGCCTAAAAATAATTAAATACAATATAAAAAATGTATTTTTGTTTATTTTTCTTCATTTTATGTAAAATCTACTTTCTTTTCAAATCCTAAATAAAGCCAATGTCAATTATAGAGACCCATATATTTTATGCAAAGCGAATAATCGCATAATGTCTATAGAAAGTTATCTTTAAAATAAGTTCCAGTATTGAATATTTAAATTAAATATAATTCTGATTTCTTAATCGTACAATTTTGCATAATCGAGATTTTTTAAGCAGAATTTTACATAATAATCCATTTTTCTTCGCATAATTTAAAGATTTTCAAGAGCAGAAAAAATTCTCTCTAATTATAAATGTCATGAAAGATTCAAATTTATGTTCTTCAAACAACTCACACGACGATTGGACTTTTTAGGAAATTTAATTAAAATTATCTCTTGAATTTCATTCTCTAATTAGGAGACAACATTTCACTAGAACAATTTCCGTTTTCTAGAATATAAACAGCTGCACATTTGAACTCTAGCATATTAACTTTGTTCTCAGAAGTGAATTGTCTACATTTTGCGGTTTTAATATCTAAAGATCTTAGGAAAACGTCTTATGAAAAGATTTTACTTAAGTAGGTATAGTAATATAGTATATTAATCAGTTTTTTAATCATAAATATATTTGAGAGTACAATTTACAAGGAGTCCAAATTAATCGAGTTTTTTTTTTGGTTTGGCCTAAATTTCCAAATCAAATGCATATAGATAAACATAATTTTCAGTTCGGAAAATCGATTTGTAGTAAATCTACTTTGTGCTCTATAGCACGAGCTGCACTTGGTTTTAAACTTCGTAAGTCGAAGTGCGCTATACTTTTTTTTTACTTATGTATATATATAGTGCATCCACGTAAGGGAGAGACAAGATATAACCCCAAAGTTAGTTGAAGCAGAAATTAACTTTCGAAAGTCGTGACTTTCAGAAAACAAGTCTAAAGTGCCGATCATATTTGCATGCAGTACTTCACTCTAGCCTTGTAAGAAATGCAAAATAAAATATTGAGGGGGGCTATGTTAAAAGTTTTTGCACTATGTCATTTACTTAGATTCGAAACTCATTCTTTAAAAAACTGCTCTATTTATTTATAAAGGTTTAAGAAATAAATATTAAAGTAATTAAAATTGCCAACAACTTCTTTACTTTTTCTCGTTCTTTCCCCCCAATTAATTTTTTGAACATCTGTTTGAGAACCGCGATGTGCTACATGGACTGAAATAAATTGTGAATCTGTGAATAATAGAGATTGAATTCACTGAGAATGAACAGAGGAAAACTTTATTACTCAGTATTTTCCGCAAAAAAATACATGAAAAAATTTGAATGGATTTATGAAAGATAGACAGATTTATATCAGTTCGTGGAATCCATAAAACTTTTCAGTTTTCTAGGTATTCAAACTTTTGACGTTATCACCGCATCAAAGTGTTTTACATAATTGACCAAATTTTTTCATTTTTGTATTATAAAATGAACGAGTTGAATTAAAATTTATCGCTGGATTCTCATTCTCAAGTTTTGAGTTGATCTTGAGTCAGAAAAGGGTGCAAAAAATGATTAATTAGAATTAAAATGATAGAGGTAAAATACCACATAGGAAAGGAATGAACAAAGGAAGTGAGAGTAAAAGATGAAGAGGAAGAGGAGAAGAAAAAGAAGATGATATTCGAAGCGTGTTTGATTGTCTCCTCAGCCAGCATTCAGAATCCCTTTGCCAATAAGGCGAGTTCTCATAATGAAAAAGAGTCGGCAATCATACAAGTTTGGAAAATATACATATATATAAGATATACATATATACATATATATATATAGTATAGTATAGTCTCCTGACGTTAGCTAGACTGTCTCGCAGAGTGCATTTCTCTTTCCTCTCCACTAATAGCACCTAAAAGTCCTTTTTCCTTTACCTTAGTGACTCTAGTCCAATGGGGGTTGTTTCACCAGAAAATAAAAATGCCAAACCTCAAGCAAAGTTGTGCCATTTTAGTTGAAACTTTTCCCTACAACGTTGAAATGCTTTTAGTTTAG
This sequence comes from Synergus itoensis, assembly GCA_904066005.1. Lineage (NCBI taxonomy): Eukaryota > Metazoa > Arthropoda > Insecta > Hymenoptera > Cynipidae > Synergus > Synergus itoensis. The sequence continues at coordinate 887,874 of CAJFCP010000169.1, read as the reverse complement.
AAACTACAATGAAATGTGTTTTTTTCAAAATTTTCTTAAAGATTTTTTTAATCAAGATATACAATTCTGTTTCGTTTGTCGCCGAAAAATATTTGGTCACGCCCCATTCCTTAATTAGAAAAGGTGACCAAATATTATCAATATGATAATTCGATTTTGTGGTACAAAATTTCTAGCGGCAGAAAATGTTTGGTCACGTCTTCTCCCCTAATTGGAAAGGGAAATGATGTAAAATTGAATGAAGGGGGAAAATTTTGGGCAAGTTGAGGGGTAACGAGTGGCATTGGTTCCCAGAATGCCTAATTAAGGTTTAAAAATATCCAAGTACTGCCTACTGCAGAAGGAAGTGAGACAAAGAGAAGTGCGACAATAAAAGACCGACCAGTATCGCCGGTGAAGATCGGCGAAGCATTGTAAGAGTTGTAAATAAATCCTTAATGATCTTGGTTCTCCTCCCTTTTTCACCCTTTCTCCGTAACCCTTTACCCAGCTAATTATGCAAGCCAGAAAGACACTGACTGTATCGCGCGCACTGCTCACGACTCTTACCACCCAATGGTAATTAATAATCCAAGGCCTTCAAGGCTTTTGCTTTATTGCATCGATAAACCTTTTACCGCCGAAAAATCGCTTCAAGGAGGCAGAGCCACCTTTAAAACGTTGCAAAAAAATGTTATACATGCTGTTAAATCGCTCTTTAATGCGAGATAAAAATTTATAAAGATAATAAATTTTTGACAGCAGAATGTACTTATGGTGCTTAAAAAGATTTTTATGTTATTTACTGTAAAAGTTTCGTTGTTAGGGTTACATATTTTTCTCTGGAAACTTTTCGAATTATAAATCCTGTAATTTATTGGAAATTTAACCAAAATAAATTTAAAATAATAAAATAATTTGAAGCCTGAGGATAAGTTTTAAAATTTCACCGATATTGAATCTAAACTTATAAAAATAGCTTGTGTGATATAATAGATGGTAGAAACACGTTGATAATCTTTTAGTAATTTTATTAACAATTATTTTTTTTCTGTTTTAGGTGAGACAGAATTTCCTCTATTATTGCATTTTATTCATCCCATCCATTGCGTCGTCAATTCTGGTGAGTGTGAAAAGAATTTTAATGTCCATTAAAAAAAAAAAATAAAAAATTGTGATCACGAAGGTGATCTCAAGAGGGAAATGGAAATGTATATTTTTTCCTTGTATTTTATTGAACTAGTCGAGGGTCGAAAACGTGAAATGGACGAAATAAACAAAATTTAAATCCCTCTTTAAACTGGATGTGAATTATTCCACCAGTTCACGATAGTCACAGTCTTTATTGACAATATTTTCAATTCTAAAATAAATTTGCTTTTACTTCTTTCATTAATTTATTCCATAAATTTATTTATTTTAATCAACTTTCTAATTAGAAGGGTTTCCAATTTTTTAAATTAAATAATGTTTTACAACATTCAGAAAATTGTAAATCATTAGAATTTGTCAAAAAATAAGAAAGATGGAAAAATCCCGAGATTATAAAATTTCCGAGAATGCAAAATTCTTAAAGTTTACACAGGGAAAATATTAAGGCTCAGGTGTTTCCCGGGTTTATTTTACAACCACTAAGAAGAAGGCTTTCGTTAGTTTAACGTAAGAGCTGACGACGTATCAGCTTCGAGAAGATTATCTTACATTATGTAAATCTAGGACTAAGGTAGAAGGCAGATGTGCAATATGTTTATTCAGCTAAAATTGAATCTCTTATAATAACGGGTGGTAAATTGGGGAGGTTGGGGGTGGTTTAAAAAAAGGGTTGGGATAATCAAAAAGTAGCTTACGACCTGGTGTGAGTTTAAAAATTAAAATCATACAATTCAATTTTAATTTTCTAACTATTTCTTCCAATTTCCACATTATAAAGTGTTTCAAAGTATGACACTTTCCTTCTTTGGCCTTGCTTGTCATCTGTATATAAATCGTCGCATTCTTCATAAAATACTCTGATAGAAAATTCCTGAGACTGCAATATTCATCTTTACTACAAACGCCAGAGTTAATATTATTTTTCCTGGGAAAGTAAAGTCTGAGATGAATTTCCTTATTCAATTTTCACATGGCTGTCAAGACACGCGAATATTCATTTTCAATTTATATTTAATTCAGAATTTATGCTACCTCGGGATTTAAAGAAAGCATTACACTTTCAAAATTAATTAAATCTAGATGTTTATCGAACGTGTTCGAAGTCTGATAAGAAACAAGGATAATCTACATCAATATGATACTCAGAAAAAATCATTATTCTGAGACGTCAATTTTATTCACATTTTCCTCCATAATCCTGAAATATTAGATCACTCTCGGTCCATAATCCTGATATATTTTCGCAATTTCTGCCTATAATCCTGACATTTTCCTTTCGCTTAAATCAAGAACACCGAAGTTCACTTCCTGGTGATAAAAGGACATTAATTCACCCCGTTACATCAGGGACCAGTTAATAAATTTCTAACAGAGATTTCCCCATCGAAAACACTAAAACAAATCACGCTCTCACACCCACATTCTCACAGGATTCTTAAATTGAAGGAGCGAACTAAATACGATTACGAGCAGTCGAGCAACTGCCTTCGATATTTCTTTACCTATATCACTGTTTACAGTAGCGCTCATACTTTAACAATTCTCTACGTGTATATAAGTACTTAGGGGTCTTATCTATGCAGTGGATGCATTATTCCGGTGAACTAGTTACTCGCAATCTGCACTGCTAGGTTCTGGTTTAAAATTTAAACCAGTTCCAAGCTTTATATTTATATGTTTCTCTAATCTATGTATATTATAGAAATGACACTGCGGCTTTCGCGCAAGAATTTAAGCGCCAAATTCTATATAATCACGTATATTTTTTGCTAGAGACTGGGAAGGCCCCTGATCCCATGGGTTTGAGCCCCTTCTCATTATTTGCCCCATTCCTTCTTGGTTACACCTGTGGATCATACTCTAGACTTTAAAATTTCTAGAAATCTATTGAAATCTCTTGAAAGCCTTTGGAATGTTTTTAAATTACTTGAAATTCTAGAAAACCTTTTTAGATCCTTTAAAAGCCCTTAGGATCTTTAGAAATCGCTTAAAATCTCTTAAAATCTTTTGAAACCGTCTAAGATTTCTGGAAATTAATTTTTAAAAATGTAATCCTTTAAAATTTCAGAAAGTCTCATGAAAAGAAATAATTCTAAAAACGTCAGGGAAGTCAGGGAAATGCGAGTTTTTGTCAGGAAAAATATAAATTGACATTTATGCTAATTATGTTCTTTTTTTAACAGATTTTGAAAGGTTTCTAGGAATTTAAAGGGATTACAAGAGATTTGTATAATATTTAAAAGATTTAGTGCAATTTTAAAGAACTTTAGGAAATTTGAAGAGATTTTTAAGAAAGTTTAGGGAATTCAAAGAATTTTAAGGAATTTTAAAGTTCTTTGTAGAATTTTAAAGGATTTCATGAGTTTTTTATGATTTTTAAAAGATTTTGTGGAATTTTAGAAAATTTTAAGAGATTTTTACGTATTTTAAAGGATTCAAAAGTTTTTCATGAAATTATAAAGGATTTTAAGAAGCTTGTTAAAATTTAAAGTAAACTTGACATTTATAAAATGATTTTAAGGAATTTAAATATTCTCCGTGGAATTAAAAAAATATTTAAAAAATTATTTTTGATTTTTAAAGGATTTTGTGAGATTTTTGTTTCCAAGAATTTTTATTTAGAGTTTTTAATGTATTGTAGGGAATTTCAAAGTTCCTTATTGAATTTTAAAGGATTTCTCGAGATTTTTATGATTCGTAAAAAATTTTGTGAAATTCTAAAGGATTTCATAGAATTTTAATAGACTTTTAAAGGAATTTTAAGGAATTTTAAGGAATTTAAAGATGTTTCTAGGAATTTCCAAAGATTTCAGCGAATTTCAATGGATTTCAATAAGTTTCCAATAATTTTAAGAAATTTTGACGTATTTGAGGAGGTATTAAAGTTTCTCATAAAATTTTGAAATATTTCAAGAGATTTTTAAAAGATTTTGTGGAATTTTGAAGGAATGTAGGAAATTTTAAGAGATTTTTAGGAATTTTAAAAGATTTTGAAGTTTTTTGAAGAATTTAAAATCAATTAATGAAAATTTAAGGATATTCATGAAATATTAACAAATTTTAAGGGATTTCGTTGAATTTTAAGATGTTTCTAGGAATTTCAAGAAATTTCAATGAATTTTAAGAGATTTCCAAGGTTGTCGTAAATTTGAGAGATTTTTACGAATTTTAAGAGTTGTGAAGTGATTTTAAATTTCAAAAGATTTAAAAAGATATACGAAATTGTTGAAAAATTTCAATAGTATTTTTACTGAAAATTTGGTCGCATTTTTAATACTTTTCTGTTAGGGAAATTTGTCTAAAAGTCAGGGAAAAGTCACGGAAATGGAAAAATTGAATTTTGTGGCCACTCTTACAAGTAAACCTCATAAAAAATATTAAATATAAAAAAGTACAAAAAATGCGGGTCGGCGTCTCATACAAAGGGATAATATTTATATTACACCCACTGCTATAATATAAATATTTATATATAAATGTGAGGAGTACACTTCTGCAAGTATAATGCTGATGCAGTAATTTTGAAGGCTGCAAATAGTTTACGCGCGTAATGGTCGAGGAAACGAGAAATCGAGTGGAGGCTGGATAAGGACGAGAAGGATAATGGCTGAACCACGATAATTTATTTGAGCTACTCCTTTCTGTCTGCCAACCACGTACGAGTTAGGTTAAGTAATTAAACACCCGACACATCCCAAGTAAGTGGTACTAAACTCTGACTATTATATTTTCGACACTTTGCTCCTCGGAAGTTGAAACAGATTTTAAAAGCATTTTGTATTTCAAGAATTGAATTCAAATAGTAAAGATTATCCGAAAGGGACATTTGAAGGGTCAAAGAGGTCAATAAGGGTCTTTGCTATCCGGATTTTTCAAACTGACGAATTTTGAAATAAAAATTCGGAAAATCAAACTACTTTTGTGCGTGTCTGTGATAAATATCCGTTTAGAGTAAAATCACGTCTGAATTATAAATACAGGTGAAAAATAGGAAAAACCGATACAGCCTTTCGATTTGAAATTAATGTTCATTTCCACGAATAGTATAGCTGAAGGCATAGTTCAAGCTGTAACGTTAAAGTATGTATATTGGGCTAGAGTTGTGATACGAGAGGAGGAAGAAAAGCGAGTTATCATCGGCGAGCGCTGAATACCAAATGAGCCCGAGTCATAATTTTGTTCAGTTTAACGAGATTCCTACGCGCTGAATTATGGTTGACTGCGATGCGGTGCCCACGTACATATCCATCCCTTTCCACCTGGAGCTTTATTCTGACAGCAATTAATCAACTAATTCAAATATTATATTCTATAGAGATTCCCATTTACATTTATGTATCTGGTTATTCACATTTGCTCAAATCATTCCATATTTCCTCTCACGTTCTCTAAATCTGAATTATTGTTATTTAAGTGATGATAAAAAGATAAAAAGGCAGTTTCCATTCTGCTTTTATCAATATTCTGAAGAACCATTTATATTTAATTCAATTAATCAACTTATAGCTCTCGAATATTTTAATATTCCTTAAAAACCTTAAAAATCTTCAGAAATCGATTTAAATCTCTTTAATTTTATTTAAATATCTTGAAATCCTTGAACTTTTGAAAACTTTCTACTGCTTCTTTCTTCCTATAAAATTCAATCAAAATATTTAAAAAATGCATATTTCGAAGTCTCTGAAACTTTTTATTTTTTTAAGGGTTCACTGTCCCCTCTGGGTTTTATGGTGCGATTCTTTGCAGGCATATTTTGTTTTTATGAACCTTATTAAAGAAAAATGAAACCCCATGGCGTAATTAGTCGGCACCGAGGTGAGAATTCACCGTCATGAGAAAAAGGGAACTTTGGTCCCCTTGTCTCATTCGGTTGGAAATAAATGACCACATTTTGCAACACGCCAATGGCGTTGAGAATACGCTTGTTCTCATTATTTCTTACTTTAATGATTTTTTTTTATTTTTGTATTTATTTGCATACCTACATTTTTTTATATACTTCTTTTGTGTTTCGCACTTTCAAGACTGCTAAAGGCTTTAAAATCTGACTAATTCCGCAATTTAAAAATGACGAGAACTTTATATTCCAATATTATAGCTTTTTAATTTTGTTTCAAAAAAAAAAATAATTTCAAATCATATTCTATCAAATCTTTTTTCTATCAATTATAATTTTCAATTTCTAATTTTATTTCTTAATCAATTTTTATTTTTACACCTATTTAAACAAAACTTCTCTAATTATGGTTAGTTAATTAAATATCTGTAATTAAGTTTCTTTTTAAAAAAATTTAATCTTCAACCAAATATATAATTAAAAAAAAAATCTTGAACGTTGTGATCGTTCCAGGTTGATTAAGACAGTGCACCAAACTCGACTTATGGGATCTTCCTGCCCCTTTAGATTATTATTATTTATCAAATTACATGATTGGAATTGCAGTTAAAATTATTCTCTCTATATATTCATTAAAGCTTGTATAAAAATGAAGAAAAATTAAAAATTAAATACAAAATTTAATTAAAAAAGTTCTTCTGGCCAAAGAAAACCTAAATATCTCAAATAGGTCAAAAGTTATGGAGTTTTAAAGAAAAAAGTGAGTTGGTGAAGTGACTTAAAATGTATAAAACTATCTCAGTATTTTCTGGCCCCGAAAAATAATTTCCCATTTTCTGAGCCATCTATTGTGTTAGCAGGGTGCCGGACTATCAATTGCGTACAAGGAAAACAAAATTACGAAAAACGGCCACACGTAATTGGATGTCCCAGTGGCCATAAAAAGAGCAGTTTAATTTTATAGGCAATTAATTTGACCCAGGACGAGGCGAGTAGGTGCGCTACGTTACCAACGTTGCGCATTGTTTAACGTACAATGAATGGCGAATGTTGGATAAGCACAGCGTAATATCGCCTTTAATCGTCTTCAATTTTTTTCCGGGTATGATATAAATTTTTAAAAAATTCTCTTCCCGAATTTTTCTTTTCTTATTAAGTATTTTATTCTCTCGAATTTTAAACTAAACATGTTTTTATTATTCAGTTTTACATGTCTCACAATAAATATTGTCTTATCAATTTCTGATACAATTATTATGATTTGGATAACAACTTTTTAACAAGGACATTAAAACTGATATATCTAACAATACGGGGATGTTGTTAAAAATATTTACGTCCCAGCAGATCAATAAATCCTGAATTAAAAATTCTCTCTGCTCGCAGAGATATAACAGATTGTTAACGCTAGAAAATAATTTTCCAACTCTCGTATGAATTTTCGTTATTTCGTCGTGAAAATTTGATCATAAATATTGATATTGTGTCAGTCATGTTCTGTTTCGATTACAATTTTTGTAATCAATAAAGTTATAGGGGCTCCAGTCTAAAAAAAACTTCTTTCCTTTCTTCTCAATCTTTTATTCAAAGTCACGTCAATTATTCTTTCAAGTCTGAAATTAATCGCTCTTACATATTGAGATTAAAATATAACCCAGTATTTTAACGATAATCAAAGCAAGAAAAGTGGTCCCGAAATCGATATAAAAGACGAAGCTATATTTTCGATACAGGTTTAAACTTATACCAGCGCGGTTTCTTGGATCTACCGACAGAGTTAAGAGGGCGCGTAATCAACGATAAGTTTTGATGGCGGGACTTTTTATTAGGGCTTTTGCATTGCTGCAGCTGCAACATCGGAAGCAATGCAATTTTTATAGCTTCGTAAGACAAGTAACGATTCCTGTGCGATTTTAGGGTTCTCGTCAAATAATAATAATAATTGTTCAATAATAATTATTATCAGAGCAATAATAATCAAATGAAAGTCGTGTCAACAATTGAAACAAAAAAACTCTTCGGAAAAAATCCAGTAAACTGAGAATTTCAATTTACAACCACTGTTGTAAATTTAAGATTAAACTGAGTCCCTTTATTCGCTTCTTTTTTTCCAAATCACTTTTTTCACCTTTTTTTTCCAAATTCTTTTTCCCAACTTCTTTTTTAAATTGTTTTTACTATATTCCAAAATGTTTTTACTATATTCAACCTAAAAAATGCTTGAAATAAAATAACAGAGCACAAGTCGCGATTTCATTGAGAAGAAATAATTAATCTGCGATATAAGGAGTCTGAATCTATTGCCAGGAATATCGTGACTGAAAATCAGGGATGAATGGTACATAAATATTTATGATCACTAGCGACAACCTCGACTGCAAGATTAATAATATTTCTACTCTATTCACGATGCCTTATGGGAAATGAGAATACTCCTTCCCTAATTTGATTAGAAAACTAATCGACTCTGTTCATGGACCTATTTATGATCCATTTTCATTTTATTGACAAGAGGAGGAGAAACTTATGTCCTTATGTAAGAAAATAAGGTATTAATGGAAATGTAGGCAGAGGCAAGAGCAATGTTCCAATGTGGGTGGAATGAAATGTAAAAGGTTAGAAAATAACTCCAGACACGAGACGTTCGTGAAAATAAATATAGTAAAGGAAACTTGCGAATTTAAACGGGGCGTTAATAACTTTTTTAGAGGGGAATTTCAAGAGGTTTCTAGGAATTTTAAGCGAATTTGTCGGTTTTTAAGTAATTTTTATTAAATTCAAAAGATTTTCGGGATTTTAAAAAGATTTCGTAAAATTTTAAGGGATTTTAGGATATATTTCGTGAAATTTTAAAGGAATCCATGCAATTTTAAGAGACTTTTAAGAATTCTAAAGGATTTTAAGAGATTTTAAATGTTTTTCAATTTTTAGGAATTTTAAGAGGTTTATTAGAATTTTAAAAGATTTCAAGGCTTTCGTGAAATTTCAAGGGGTTTCAAAAGGTTTGCAAAAGTTTTATGGGGTTTTAAGGAATTTTAAATGTTATCCTGGAATTCCAAGGAATTTTGAGATATTTTAAAAGATTTCTAATAATTTTAAATTATTTCAAGAGATTTTTCTCATTTTCAAAAGATTTTATGGAATTTTTAAGGATTTCATGGAATTTGACGAGATTTTTAATACTTTTAATGGACTTTAAACGATATAAAGTGATTTTAAATGTTATCGTAAAATTTTAAAGAATTTCAAGAAGTTTCTGAGAATTTTAAGAGGTTTTCACATCTTTGAACATATTTCAATCGGATTTCAAGGGATTTTTACGACTTTTAAAATATTTTATGGGATTTAAAGGATTTTGAAACTTGTCAGTGAATTTTAGTGAGGAATTAAAAAATATTTTTATGATTTTTAAACGATTTTGTAGAATTTACAAGGATTTCCAAGGTTTTCGTAAAATTTTAAGGGTTTTCAAGAGATTTTCCTAATTTTTAAAAGATCTTGTAAATTTTTTTAAGGATTTCCTGGAATTTAATGAGATTTAAGAGATTTTCACGAATTTTAACATGAACGAGAGCAAATAAACACGAGTGCAATTATTTTGTTTTTTTTCCGACAACTTCAAGTTATTCAAAAGCCAATCAGGTTTGCAACAACAATGTATTCGAGATTTTCGAGACATTTCGAGACACCACTTTTTTAAGATAGTTATTATTATTATTATTATTATATTATTATTATTTAAATAATACGGAAATTATGCATTTTGCCATTCCAAGCTATAAAAGTCCACCGCCCACATGTTCCAAATAAATATTAAAATCATCTGAATGCAGAACACCCGAAAATTATACAATTTGTCAGGACCTTTGCAAATTCGAAGGCGGTTTAAATCAGCGAAGCTTAAATGCTTCTTAAAGTGTTTAACATCTCCACAGTGTAGGACAAATTACGACTGCCCACTGTCGGAATCCACTATCAAATCCGACGAGATATCACCGATTTAAATTTTACAAAGTGTAGGATGGTTGGGGGTGTAAAGAGAAAGGGCGGCATAAAGGCCTATAATTCCGAAAGAGACGTTCTGGGATCGTGACTTAAACGCCCCTTCCTTCGGTTTTATCCCGCGGGTTAACCGTATATCAGATGAGGATTCTTAGCCGGCGCTTGTGGTACACGACGTGACACCTGCGGTAAGCATGAAAAGGTAGTGCTTTAACAACAAATTGGTCAGAAAATTTCAGTAAATTTATGTTGAGACAGTCGTCCGTAAATTAGATGCCAAATGAGCTTGAGATGGTCCCAGCAGAAGAGTAATTACGAATTAACTACTCATTAAATCTCGAGCAATTTATTAATTATGATTGCGACCGTCGTGATTTGCATGAAGAGATTCAAGGTACTGAGGAGCTGCAACTAACTGGGGCAAGAAATTGGGGCGCGTTTTACTCGGGATTAAAATGAAAAGCATCTGTAATTTTAGAGCAGCGCCTGATGATATAAAAGCATATGCAACTTAATTTGAATTCCACTCTAATTTCATTCAATTTCATTTATTCAAGTTTTACTTTTCGTTCAAGTCAGTCTGGGTCTCAGGATCAATGGGGATCTAGGTTTATATCATTTTAATTGAATATATACTCAATATTTTAACCCGATCGGAACATTACATAAGTTAAATATGTATTTAAAATTTCAGCCCGATCGGGATATTAATTCTAAAGTTATTTCAGAGAGAACGTTTTCGGTGAATTTTAAAAGTAGGTATAACTTCCTATTGATTTATCCTGATAGGTAGCGAATAAATGAAGGTCTAGGTTTCTATCACTAAAATATTTATGCAAAATTTCCATCCGATCTGAAGTTTAGTTCTAAAGTTATTTTAGAAAGAAAATGATCGGTTTTTTAAAGTAATTTGAACATTCTGTTGGTTGATCTTACGTCGAAAAACTAATTCGGAGATTATATAATAATATTAGAAATTTTTCAGTTTGAATCAAAATAAATTCTAGAAATTTAATAATCTATTAGAGAATTCCCATAAGATAAGTAGATTTTGTGTTAATCTTTCGACTGATAATTTTGTGTGACGTTCAGATAACTTGAATGATCAAATAATGGAGGTCCGGATATAAGCCTCCATCCAGCAGGAGTGTTCGACCGATATTGATGGTAAAGCAATTTACCGGGCGTTTACGTGGACATTAATGCAATTTGCATGCCCGTGCATCCGATTCTGTCATAACATGAACCCGTTTCGCCAATTTTGAGCGACTTCCTTTTGTTTTATCGTTGCAACGATTTATGAATGATCGAATAACAAGGGGAGCCACCAAAGGTGTCGGTATATAGACGTGATTAATTTTAAAGAGACTATTATTCTCTACCACGATTTCAAATTTTCGTCCTTTAAATTTTGCTTTGTTATTTAATATTTAATTCTCATTTATTTATCAGTAATTCAAATTTTAAAACTTAGAAGACTTAAAAATTAAAACTATGAAATAAAAACTCTAAAATAAAAACTATAAAACTCAAATAACTTCAGAACTAATCTTCCGATCGGGTTGCAATTTTGAGTACATATTCAAATGATGTGAACCTAGATCTCCATTGATTTATTGCCTCTTAGCGTTAACCAATACGAAGCCAGGTCTACTTTTACATACTGGTTTGTATATTTTTACAATTTTACAAACATTCCGTAAAAATAAGTTTGACGAAAGTCTATTGCAGTCGCGCACGTATAGTAGAATGGTGAACCGTGAAGAACGGGATTGTCACGCGATCGTTAGATCTGATCGGTCCAGTCTCTCTTCTCCTGTTTTGGGATCGCCGGCCTCTACTGATGCCCGATTATCGCATTCCTTATATACCCTTCATTCGAAAACCGTTACAAAAGAGACTTTCGCGAATAGCCGCCAATGCAAGAGTCGAGCTTTAAAAATATGTCGTATTATATGTTTTCACTTAGTAAAAGAGGCCTTTTTTAAAGTCCAGCTAAATGAACCACGAGAAAAAATAAATTAACACTGACAAATCACACTTGCAGCCTCCTAAAGTTTTAAAAATCTTCGAAACATTATTTCACTCCAAGGGTGTTGAAAAGGAAAGTCAGGATCTCAACTTAACTTTGTCACTTTCATTTTATTCAGTCAATTACCCGATGAAAGCGAAAAAACCCTGAGGGTGCAAAGAAGCATAAAGAAAATTGTATAAAAGAGAGTCCGAGGGTTGAAAAAAAGGGGAAGAAGACAAAGGCGAAAAAGTGAAATCGTGATAGAGAATGTAGGCCCGTATAGTATAGATTACAGAACTGAATGAGATGAAGTGAAAACTGAGAATGGGGAAGAGATAGGAAACGACAGAGAGGGATGGAGAAACGAAGGGTAGCAACAAGTGGGTGGCAGTCTAGTTTCCCTTTCAGCCACTGAGAAAACGTCTCACAAAGCTGGTGAGAGCTCCTGCAGGACCTTTGAACTCCTCGACGGAAGTGACTACTAACGGCAAATCCCATCGCACACTCTGACGACTTCCAGGTCACGGCAGTCCGAACAAGTCCGATCTCGGAAGTCGATTTCATCGAACAATCCAGTTTCCAATTCCCTATTCACCTCACTCAAAAACCTGGCGTGAAATCGATTCCAAGTGAAATTCAACGAAATGCTTTCAGACAAATAATTCTTTGTTTTGGTTCTCCGAGCCGGATTCTGCAACTTTTTTTTACTTTTCGTACACAACTGGATTTTAAAAAATTCGTAGTTGTGGGAATTTTAGACCAGGAAGAAGAGAGAGACATTCTGGTTCTAAAGACCGATGGATCATTATCGATTGCGAGACTTTTATGAATAAAAGAAGGAAAAGGTTGAAGATATCGACTTTTCGGAATGTCTTCGTTAAACCGCGCCTCGTGTCCAGCTTATCCGTCGAGATGATCTGTTCTTGGCTAGTCGGATGCCGAAATGTACGGGAGAATGAAGAAGGCAGATGTCCTGTTCGTTTCGAACTCGTGGTACCCTAATTGCGGTTCTCATGATTGCAGCGTCATCGAATTCCTTAGCCAGCCAGAGGGACATGATCAGTCCTGATACTCCTCGCATATGTCGACCTTTTCAAATGATTTCTGCGAGACTGATTCTTGATCGTGGACTAAATTAACTTGATAACCCCTAGGCTGATCGAAATTAGGCTTAAAAACAATAGGATGATAATAACGGATTCGTAATCCACTAATTAATCTCAGAAAAAGAATATCTAATTGCCATATAGAATTCTTATAGAAATTCTTAGTTTTAGAAAGGTTTCTCATTTTGAAGATATTTTAAGTACATAATAAATGGTTTCTGAAGAAATTTAAATTAAGGGCTTAAGTTATACAAAAGTTATATTAAATGATATTCAAGATCGGAAATTTCAGATTGCTTCTGCTTTTTCTTGTCTCTTAAAATCTCAATCAGTTATGAAATGATTGACGACCAGTAAAAAGCCACTCGTTTATTTTAGGGTCGAAAACTGGTGAATGAAACCACTTTCCATTTACTCTAAAAAATTGTTTCTTCTGGATAAAGGCTTGATACCTTATCAGATATTTTTTTGTTGTAACCGGTACAGATTTAGAGATTCGTATGGGAGATAAATCAAAGCGAGTTTGAAAGAGCGATCAATGACTTTGGATACGTATAGGACACTGCAGGTAAAATTATACCCCGGGAAGTTTCGAGAGGTTCTTCACACTATTTATCTCCATCTAGCTCTATTTCCTCCGAAGTTGAACCCATATAGGTGGAGTTAGTTGACCGGTTAATCTCGAACTTCTAATTGGATTATAGGAACTCCTGAATGCTCGACCGCAATTCGACCTGAATTCACCGCATTATATCATCGTTATTGTTTTTCCAATTTCCTCTTCACAACTTTTGTCCCAATAGTGAACAATATGCCTATTATGCTTGCTTTGTAAATTATAGAAGCCATGCGAGCTCAACAATTAGGACAAAAAGAAAACTGGAACAAAAAACAAACCTTATATCAGGCTTTTCAATCTAATTCTTCTATTTTTTGACCTCTTTTTTAACTAATTGCTTCAATCTTCTTTTCATCTCCTCTTTTTGAAATTTTTATTTCACTATATTATTTATGGACATTTTAATTTCTTTATCATTGAATAAGGCTGGAAAAAAAGATGGAAAAATGATTTGCAGTCATCACAGATCATCATCTATTCACCTTCTTTCATTGAAATTTTTTGTATGGTCTTCTAAGAAATTTTAAGTTAAAGTTTATATTTTATACGTTAAAGGAGATTAAAAATTGGGTGGGAAAATGTGCAAGAACTTTTTTTGAAGGATTTTGTTTCTTACTTTGTAAAAATTGAGGAAAATCTTTTCAACGGGAAACTTGCTTTGCTTTTCCTTTGAGGTGCAGAGATCAACCCTCAAAACATTAACGCTTGAAGCTACATGCTTGAATTGGAATTTGTTCTCGTTTGCATTAGAAATTACTCCTCTTAGAGAAAACTACAAGTGTTCCTTGTATAAAGGAGATGCAGACTGCACCTGGTACACTACTGCCTTTAATTACTCAATTAACCCATTCAGTTGCGTTTAACATCTCGGGAAGGAGTGGTCTTTATCAATTCAAGTGTAATTATACCAGAGCAGAGGTGAGTACGGCAAATGCAAATTTAACAAGACGTTCCCTGTTTGCCAAACTGTTACGAAATTAGAACATATTAAAATTCTAGGCAAATTTTCACTTTAGCTAAAGCTGTCGTTCTCTCACACAATTTATCGCTAATCACTTTAAAAATACCAGAAAAAAAAACAGTCACATAAATATCAGAGAAATATCTACAGCAGAAAATCCTTTGGCAGAATGATAGATAAGTTTAATGAGAAATTCGAGTATTAAAAAGTGAAGAAAAGGGGATGGAAAATCCAATAAAGTTTATAGGATAAAAATTTGATTACCAAACAAGAAAGGAGCGGGAAGCTGTCAGGCGTGATTGAAGCGGTAATTAAAATTGAATAAAACGTCTGGCTTGATGTGACGAAAGAGCAACGCTGACAAAGTCGTTATTATAAAGCAAATTCCAGAGATTGTCGACTTTACAAGAAATTGAATACACAAAGGCAGCTCTTGCTGAGAATTCACGAATACACGATATTGGTATGTTCTTTTTTACGATTCTGTAGCATTCCATTTCGAGAAATGCATCGTGGCACAGAGAATCTCATTAAACCTTCATATGACTGTGACTGACCCCCTTTCCCTCCTCCTCGTTTCCAGTCTCTCTTTTACTATCTTGTTTCCATTCACATCGTTTTATCCCTCAACTCCCTATCGTCTGGATTCTAGAGCCACCATTGCACAGGATATCGTATCTGACCTTTCTTGTCGCTTGTTGCTAGAAATTTCGTAGAGAATTCTTCGATATAGCAGCAAAATACCAATTCTAGTAGAATTTGCCTCAATGAATTCATTACAATTTAAAAAAGTCAATTTTGTAAAATCTTAGACTTTTCAAGAACTATCGAGTATCTTAAAGCTTACTGGGATCGTTCAAATTTTATTGGGACATGGATTAACGAGAATTGGGCGTGGTTTACACAAAGGGGTGTGATTAATAAAAATGGGCGTGGCTAAGAAGAAAAGGCGTTATTTTAAATGAAGAGGGCGTGGTGAATTAAGCACAGGGGCGTATATAATGAAAATGGGCGTGTCAAAAGACTGAATCTTGCTTCTAAAATGATAATCTTATCTTTTAATTTCGAAATAAAAATTAATCTGCAGTAATTTCTCTAAAGCTTTTGCATGAAATACACTCTAGAATAATCCTTTATTCACATTATTCTGGAGGAGAATTAAATTATAACTGGTTTGAGACACCAATCAAAATCTCACGAGTAATAATGCTTGTAATTGCAAATGAATCTTGTTCCAGGAATATACCTAGATAACGAATATCACCCTGAAATAATTCGCTATGCAATGTAGAATATGTATATATAGATGGGCTCTCGTATATAGGTATATATAGATGGCTTCAATCGTGCTCTCTTTGCACGATTGAAATACACACTGAACCATATCACGAAGTAGATCTTATTGAGCAAATACACTCCGAGAATAATTTTCTAAGGAAAAGTATTCTTACAATTCCCACTGCACGCAACGAAGACGTAGATTTCACGTGATATATAATTATTATTATTTGCTCTCGACTACCCACTTCTTTTCTCTACCGCCTTCCAGTATCTGAAGTAAAATCTACAAAAATGGATTTACGGCCTCCAACGAGTTTTAGTCATTAATTTAAAAGAATTAGAAAATTTAAAAGCAAAAAATTTACTTGTAGCACAGTTAAATAATTATTATTGTCATCTAGAAAATATATTACATGAAATTGCACTTTTCATAATTTAGAATCTATAGTTTAGCATTAAGTTCTTATTAAATAAAGAAAACGGGGAAGGAAATGAGGCGTTAATTAATGAAAGGGGCGTTATCAAATAAAAATGGGTGTGGTCAAGTAAAAATGGATGTGTCTTCGTGGAGGGGGCGTGGTTAAAAAAATCTTGAATCAGCGATATTTTTTTATTAAAAAAAACATTGTATGGTCTGTATTTGAGACACTTTGTTGAATTATTTATACTTTATATTTTCAGTGTAAGATTCATGACACATGTAGTATGAAAAATAATCTTGAGTGGAAATAACAAAGAAAACTCTAATGAGAAAATGTTTGGGAAAGTCCAAAAGAGGGTTTTGCTTGTAGAGGGTTTGTCAGTGGCAGCAAAAAGTCTCCTTACCTTTGTGAAGATGCGCCGAGGGAGTTGGATGAAGATGTTGCAAAAAAAGTCAGTGGAATCTTCCCTGAAGGCTTAGGTAAACGCAGACGAGAAACGAACTTTGAGTGCTTGTGGGAATCATTTCTTTGTCTTAAGAATTAAGCTTGCAAGAAGTCCACCTCGAAATGCAAAGCCCACTTGACAATCTTCGATAATATTTTCGTGTTTGTCGAAGAAAATGTATTCCGAATCTGCTACCATCTAAAGATTCTAAAATTCTAAAGAATTTAACAGAAGTAGAGTTTTTTTATCGTATCTTGATCAGATAATAAGAATCTCCTGGTCCGAAAAGTGATACAAGAGATCGATTTTTGGGCAATGTCCTTTTGAATAGGCGATTGTGTAGACTTGAGATATAGATATAGCTATATGTATACTAAATGCTGAGGTCTCATGCTGAGTCATGACTGCATGCTACCGAATCCCAGTAGATCTAACCCAGCAGACAGGTTTCATCTAATCACTTAATGACATGTTTTCCTTTCTCCAAACTCAAATCCAAACTGTAGTCCGAAATTCCTGTCACAAAAATTGTTATACATTTCTTGAAAGCTCAAGGTCGACCCACAAAATAATATCGTGACATTTCCTTGATGCTGTAATAAATCATAGAACCGGATCAGGTAAAATTGCCAAAGACGGATGACAGTGTTGGATTGAGTGTTATGCCTGGTTTGAGATAATATCTTTTTGATAAAATCGGAGAGATAAAATGTTGCTGAGACAATATACATATATCACTAATATTGGCTCGTATGGGAAATATATGCAAAGTTATGATTATGGTTCCTTTATGAGTATTATTAGTTAAACTGCTTGCACAGTCAATAATGGTTGACAGTAATTTTATACTTAAGAGTAATTTAATAGAACTTTGACGAATGGCGAGTCGCTAATTCAGAATCGAAAGATGTTTTTTGAGAAATTAACCTGCCACGAGTAAGCACTCTTTTCCCTTGTTTACATGCGGCCATTATTCCAGGTAGTTAATTTGGATAATAATTTGAATTAATGTAGCAGGTGAAATAATGCTAATATCTACCGAATTTATAGTTTTTGAATTTGCATATATTGATCTAAACCACGAGAAAGTTATTTTTCGAAGTCAAATATTAAAAGACTTCAGATATAAAACTAATTAATAAAGTTGAATTATAAAATTCAGTATTCTCTGCTGAACCTTCCCATCATTTACAAATATCGATTTAAAGAATCGTTTTCCAGAATATTACCTCGTAATAGGCATGACCTTTTTTATTCCCCATTTTCCACAATGTCATCTCTGCTGGGGGTGAAAAAACGATATGATTGCACGACCGGAAATTAGCGCACCACGGAGGAGGAAGCCTAGACTCGATCGAAGTGGGTCGAACGACCAATCCCTAACTTGTAGAAATTTTTTTTTCCTATTTCACTTCTCGTCTCTCGAATCTACTCTCATCTATTCTTTTTTTTCCACTGGTTGAGTTACGGGTGTCTTATAATGTAAAGATCGATCTTTCAAGTTGGGGTTGTTTACACCTGAGATTAACTTCCGAATGGACGGCGAGACGAAATGAAAGACGAAAGGTGAAGTCAGCTTCGAATTTAAAAAGGGAAGGGAAACTTTAATAAAGAAGCCGACGAAACAACTAAACCTTAAGGCTCTAATCGGCGATTTCCGTTTCTCAATTTTCAATTTGCTCGCAAGACGCAAAATGAGGAAGCAAAAGAAATTGGTTAAAAACCACAAAACCTGATATGCAAAATAATCGTCAATAATCGTTTGAGTTCAATTTAAGAAAGAAAATAACGCCTTGCATCTCGCTAGTAAAGAAAGAACACAAAGGAGCCCGGCTGACAATTGTCACATTCTTCTCTTGAGTTCGACCAGGGTGGTTTAGTAAAGATTGCTACAACGAATAACATTCTCGTATTGTCGCATAGAAGGAAGGAGAATTCCATTTAAGAACTGGTCTTCGAGCTACGATGTCCTCCTTGCTTGTCCATTGTGATTCGCAGCGACCATTGTATTTTTTTCGCGAAACGTCGTCTCTGGAGAAACGGCCGAATAAAAGAAGGCACATGTGTTAAAAACACCTTCAGAACATTTAAAAGAGCCCATAATCCCATTCCATGATAAATTTAACGCGATATTATCATATTTTTTCATGTTTGACAGCCTGACTTTCGAACTAGCACAAAGGATATATAATACTTCATACATAATGCATAATATTGCATGATGCAATTTTAAATTTATGATTTCGTAACTTAAAAATGTCAAACTTGCAAAAATTTTAAAATTTATAAGCTTACAATTCATATTAAATCATTTCGTTTAAATTATTAATTGCTTCTAAATGGAAACGATTTAAAATTATGTTTCGTGAGTCATGACCACACCCCGTTCATTATCACCACTCCCTTCTCGACATTGAATACTCCCCTATCTTTAATGTACGCCCCTTTTCTTATTTGAACACATCTCGTTTTAATTAAGACACGCCCATTTACGTATTGAGCCACCCTCCATTTTTATAAGCAAATCCTCTTTCCCAAATTTCTCACGCCACGCCTAGTTTTTCAATATGAACTATTTTTTATCTGACTATATCCCTTTTTAATTATGGTACGTTCATTTACAGATTTGAACACGTCTCATTTATTTAAACCCCGCCCTTTTTTGGGGCGAGGCCTATTTTTCCTATATACCGTACACTTGATCACGCCCCTTTTACTTTGGAAACGCCCTTTTTCCTATAGCCACGCCCCTTTATGAATATACATTAAAATTAGTATTTGGACATCGAATTGAGATTTTAAATTGTGATTCTTCCGTGGTGGAATAAAATAAATGTAATTTTTAAGTAAGATTAATAGTAGTACTTCAGTGTCATAAAGTTATTAAATTAGAGAAAATAATTGTCTGTAAGTGACGATTTGAGTCACCTTCGACTGTCGCAATCAATTTTCTCGGATCCTGTGGGAAATCGAGAGGAAGCGATTCGAAAGAGAGATCCGTTGAGTAACGGTACGTCGAATATTGGCAGATCGCTGCGCACCAGTTTATAGCCAGAATCCCGGAAACTGGACAATGAGGTTCATCAATCAATGAAACTCGAGAGGAAGCCTTGACGATTCGCTAATAACCGAAATGCTGCTATTCTAATTACTCGATAAACTCCTATTAGATATTCTAGTCTGTACATCAGATTTTAATAAATTAATATTTAAATAATATTTGATTTCTAAAATATTAAAAGGTTTTCTTTTTTTCTGTTTCAGGTAAGAGGAATTTCTTTCAATGATTTTCGAGATGAATTAATTGGTTACCATCAGGTTTGGTAAGTGCATAAAAATATATTAATGTATATTATAATATATTAATATATTATATATTCAAAAAATGGGGTGTACTATATTTCCTGGTATTTATTCCTGACAATAAGGAATTAAATATTGTATTCAAATTCGAATACAAACGAAAAACCGGCTGCAATCCATTTTGGCTTTTTGCACCAGTTATTCACAAATTATTTAACGATTTTCGCGTTATCCGGAGAGACTTTTTTTTGACCTTTTATTGGCAAAGTACGCTGGGTATATATTTACGACTTTTGCAATTCAACGAGTTTCACTCTCCCGATTACTGACGATAAACTTGTCACTATAAAATCTTTCTCTGTATGCTGCCTATAAAACTTAATAATAAAAAAATATTGCTCGATATCGATCGACTAAGTAGTCTGACAAATACATGAGATTTGAACTCGAGAGCACATCAGTTTCGATTTGACTTTTACCATTCTCGCAGAGTGGAAGGAATGTCTCTGGCAATAAAGTTTCGTCACCTGAGAATTCAAAGTTTCCACCTAAATCAGACGTTGTCATATAACAATGTCACGAAACGAGCAAGTTCACTGCAATCTAATCATTTATTTATAGAATTATAAGTTATTTTAGATATAATGTTACATATTTCCATAAGAGGGCATTTTATGTCTTTATAAACATTTATGTCTTTAAATTCATCCCTACCTAAATTACTTTTCAACACGAGGAGAATATTTAATAGTCAATAGAATGAGAAGATTCAGAGGACTTTTTATTTTCATAAAGAGCCACATTCGCCATTTTGAATAGCGGTTCCCATGATCACGTCCAAGTTGGTGGAAAAATTGATACTCGAGTTTTCCTCGCACAAGCAGCGATGCGAAAGGAAGTAAATAGTCGGTGCAGCATTGAGCAGAAAATTCGCCCACTTGGGTTTGCTCTTGGGACTCTCGTCACGAGAGCAAGACGAATGATGCTACGTACTTATATAACAGGAATCGCAAATTAAAGCTCGGTTCGTAGAAACGTAAGAAATGAGACGACGCTTTTGTTGGTGTCGAGTTGCGAGATTTAATTTTCCTTCTTTCCTCTCCGATACTCGAGGTTCCTTCGTATCAAGTACGTGCTAGGATCACAAGGCGATGGAGCTTGCAACTTTTATTCAGAAAATTGTTTATCCTGCTTTTTTCGCCGTCTGGCACCTGACTTTGATATTAAAGGACCGAATTGGAGAGAAAAATATTTTATATCAATGAAAATATATTTCTTAATAAAAAGTACCTTTCTCTATCAAACTTTAAGCATCAAGGAAGTTGTTGTAGTTTTCTACACGGAGAAAACTGGATATTAAACCGTAATATCTAGCTACTTAACTATGGGACGACTATCTAGATATTTAGATATAATATCTTGATATTAAAAATTAATATCCGGATATTAAAATATTGGATGTTAGAATATTTGGATTATATATTTTAATATCAAGATATTATAATTAAATATCTAGATATTACGGTTTAATACCCAGTTTTCTCCGTATAACTCTTAGAAAAATCATACTTCATGTTTAATCGCATGCGCGCGATTAATTTCTCGTTTTTGCACACCTTTGCTAGTAGAAAAAATAATTGAGAATTTTTAATTGTTGAAATATAAAATCTTGTAATTTTTTATCTAATTTCAGGAATCTCTATAAGTTTCATAAAATTCCTTAAAATGCCTTTAATACCTTTCAAAATTTCGTGAAATTTCTTTAATTATCGTAAATTAATTTGATATTCCTTAAAATTACTTAAAATCCCTTGAATTCCTTAAAAGTCCTTAAAATGACTAAATATCCCTAAAATATCGTAAAATACCTTAAAATTATTTAAAAATTCCATGAAATGTCATAAAATCTCTTAAAATTTCTGAGAATCCAATGAAATCTCGTAAAATCCGTTGAAAGTTCTCAAAATAAGTTAATATCCCGTAAAATATCTTACAAGTATTTAAAATTCCATTAAATCCCGTAAAATCCCTTGAATCCCTTAAAAGTCTTTAAAATTACTTAATATCAATGCGGTATCTTAAAATGCCTTTAAAATCCTTCAAAATCTGACGAAATTCTTTTAAATATCGTTAAGTCACTTGATATTCCTTGATATTCTATAAAATTCCTTAAAATTCCACAGCCTATCGTTATAACCCTTAAAATGACTAAAAATCCAATGAAATCTTATGAAATTCCTTTAAATTTCGCAAAATTAATTGATACTTGTTAAAATTACTTGAAATTATTCAAAATCGCGTGAAGTCTCATTATATCTCTTAAAATTACTCAAAATTTTGTGAAATTTCGATGAATTCTTTAAAATTCTTGAAATTTCAATATAATCTCACCAAATCCTTCAAAATTTTTGGAAATAAATGTCCTTAAAATGATTTAATATCTCAAAATATTTTAAAGTCGCTTAAAATTACTTAGAATCTCCCAAAATATCATCAAATCCCATAAAATTCTTTAAAATTTCATAAAATTCCTCGAAATACCGTGAAATCACTTAATATTTCTAAAATCTCAATAAATGTCGTAAAACTCTTTCAAATTCCTTAACATTATTCAAGATTCTAGGAAATCTCATTAAATCTCTTAAAATACCTTAAAATCCAATGAAATTTCTTGCAATGCCTAGAAATCTTTTAAAAGTTTCTCAAATTACTTAAAATTCCACAAAATATATAGTCAAATCCCTTAAAATTACTTCATAATTCCATAAAATCTCATAATTCTGATGGTACCTGATCTGTAAATATACGAATACATATGTATTAAAAATGTTAATATATATTAAAAACTGATATAAAAAAAACGCATGAAAAGTTTACTATAAGTAAATCTATTTAATTTCTCAATCAATGTTCGATATATTCACACAATTCGCGCAGTTTTCTAAACCAATCAGGTTTTCGTCAATGATGTGTTCGATATATTGGTAACATCACTTTTTTAAGGTATTTAAAATACTTTCTTTTTTACATTTGCTTGAGCTTTAAATAAATTTTCTGAGCCAAGGAAAAAAAAGTCTCACCAAAGTCTATCTTTAGAGGAAAATATCGCGTTTGGCGAGAGAGTGCTTATTGATGGAATTCATCAACATTTGTTCAATTTGAATGTTGTTCAACGATCGAGAGTTATTCGCATCACGTTTGCAGGACTGTCTGTTAGTGGTTTACCTAAACGTTTACTCGAAACATGCAGACAAGTTTACATAGTTTTGAAACGGTATATGCGAGCAATGAAAAAGTTAAGCGTTCACACGTGCCGTTGAGAACACTTCATACTTCCGGTGTAACTTGGAAAGTTATGCATGTTTCGATATCAGGCATGTCCCAGTTTTGTAAGTTATGAAACTTAAACTCGGCCAGTAAATTAACTCCTCATTAAAACTACAAGGTCTTCGTAGATGATTAGCTTAGTTGTCGAATGGTGTTAAGTGGTCTCAATTCGCTACAAAAATCATCATTAATCTGAAATATTAAGAGTAGTAAAAATATTAAAGAAAAAAGAAGTGATTTCTATTCTGCGTAATTTTAGAAAAGAATAAAAAGATAATAAATGCTACGGAGGAAGATCCAGGAAACATGATAGGAGATTATTTCGTTCAGAAAATATCGATAATCTCGTTTTGCATTATATGATAACCTTTTAAGGCGATAACTTCTTAGATAAATGTGAAGTGGAAAGATAAGCTTCGAGAAAATATGTAAAAAATTTCCTGCGAGGAAAGAAAGCCTTTCAAATTGACAATTTCACGCTTTTTAAACATTTTTCGTCTAGATTGTTCAAGAAATATTTATTATATTTGCAGAAGATTGCTGATAATCTTTGGTTTCTGTAAATCGCCTGTAATCTTTGTCAGTCGTTTGTAAATAGTACTAGAATTTTGATTTAATTAAATTTGCATTTAAATAATTTCAAATCACTATTCGAAGTAAAGAATCGAAGTTTCCTGAAAAAATGACAGAAAAGAATAGCACTTTTGGTCACTTTACTCTAGTCTTCGGTAAAGATATAATCCTGATCGCGTGCTAGCAGTTATCAGATTAAAGTTAGGCAGGGCCGAGAATTGTAGTTAACTAGATTCTGATGAACCTCATATGCAGCCAGAAGCGAAACGTGTAGGTTGAACCATAGTTTGCTCTGCTATTAGGAAGCTATATTCGACTAAACTCAATAGACCCAACAGGTTTATACTGTGGGTCTCTACGTGAAACGAGCACGTGTAAAATACTCTAATTATACATCGTTTATTGAACGACTCTTTACAATTCAGATTCTACAAACAAACTTTATCTAAATAGATAAGAAATCTACCAAAGTATTTCAACATCTTCCATATTTTTCTGCAAAAGTCTTCTACACAAAATTTTCTCACCGTTTACAAGTATTTAACTATTTATCCCTCGATTCATCCGACAATTAAATTAAAAATTTGAAAGTTACACAGAAACGTTTGAGAGAATAAATTTTGTGATCGGTAATTGAGTCTTGTCAAGTATTGATAAAAGAAGTCATTTCCGCTCGTTGCGCAATATATTGTTCGCTGTAATTATACTTAAAAGACAGAAAGGCTGAACATGCTCGTCGTCACTAATGCCCGTGGAGTGGATTTCCATTCGCAATATATAAAGCGTGAATGAAAATGCAAATTTGATCGTCTATCCAAACAAAACATTACATCAGTTTGGCTGCAATTAAAGCCGTATTCTTGTTTCAACTAAGCCGATAAAAATATCGATTCTCCACTTCAATCGCAAATTCATTGCAGTGAGTAATTCAATAGGCGAGAGCTTGCGAATCCAATGGACAATGTTTTAGTCAGGAAATGAAAATGGTGTTTTAATTGAAATCTCCAATTCTGAATTTAATTGCATTTTAAAGTTAATGAAGTCTAAAGCCTTCCTAAAGTCTAAATTTCAAAAAATATCTGTCATTCTGAAGTTTAATATATATAGTCATCATCCGTTTATAAACTATAAAGCTGAAGACCTTGACTTTGTCCTTTCCTTGCTGGCATCCGATTCCGTGTTGTGATTCAGAGAGACGTAACGATCATGCAATGCGAGTTTAAATGGCTGAATAATTATAGCGAATAATTGTTGCTAAATTATCTTTAATTCCTGGAATTATTTTGTTTTTTTCTTGAATCTGTGACTCAGAGCGGAAAAGTATTTAGCATCAGATCAAGATGTCTACATCATCATGAAAATGAGTAAAACCTGAAATTTTTTTCTTTAAGTTTCCTATGTCTTGAAATGCTTTTTAGTTTAGAAATAAATAATTTTAACATAGTCTGCATGTACTTTTGGTTGTTGCGGCTCGACCAAGAGTCGAGAACCGAATGAGGAGAACTGAGTAGTTTTGCGTGGCGCTAAAGGCCGCAGTTCGTTGATGATCGGAGCCGTTCGGTGCTAGTCGAGTTAAAGAAGAGGCGCTCTTAAATCGAGTGAGCTCACAGGCACTCCAGTGAGGAGACCAACGAGTCGAATCCACATCCAGTGTTCCACGGAACGCGATCGCGGCTAGGTTGTGTTTCTCATAGTTCCGAAACCCTGAACTTCGGTCCCTAAACCCCAACATGCTCGTATGAGAAAGTCGTGAAAAAACCAATTATCCCATCACCAATTACTCTTCACTTGCATTTCATTAATTAAAGCGAGGGTTTCCCTGTCCAAAAGTTCTTTGCACTTTTGATCAAATTCGCTAAGGATCAGGATCGAGATCAGGATTCAATCGTGAGTGCAGTGAGTTTGTGTAGAAATATCATTGGAAAAATGGAAGGCAGAGTTAGGGGCAAGGTGTGTCGTGTTCCAAAATTTCCAGAAATTAGCTTATCAAACGCCAGCTGATGTGGCAAACGTGTGGATCACTATCAGTGTTTGATGATAGGATGTTTGATGTTTGGAGAGCAGGAGATTTGAATATCTGGAGAGGTGGGGATGTTGATGATTCAAGAGTCATATGTTCTTAGCTAATAGTTCTTAATCTTTAATCTATAGATATGGACTCATCGAACATCTGTTGAAGAACACGTAATGCACCAAGTTTTTGATCAATCGAGTCTTTGTAGATAGTGGAAGAAGCTGGATACATTACTCTTGATGAATCGAGATCTTCGAGTAAAGTGTTTTCATGATCCAGTTGGAGGACATTCAAGATTCTTGATGATTCAAGATTCCTGATGATTCAAGATTCCTGATGATTCAAGATTCTTGATGTTTCAAATCTTCCAACTCCAAACGCCTGACGATCCTAGCATAGAAGAGATCAAGATCTCTATGAATTGAAAGTATCGGATCTCCAAAGATCCACATCGGCAATCTAAAGATCGATATCTGCAATGAGGAAAGTGAAAGCAGATTCTGAGGTCAATTGAGTTTATGCCAGGATTAAGAGTTAAGAGGAGAATCCGAATGGATGAACTAAAGAGTGGATCAGTATCTTGAGCACGTGTGCCTCGCCGGTAATATAGAGCAAGAGCAATAACCCATCTTATCAGAGAAAGCATTTTGCACGTACGAAACAAAAGACGAAAGGGAAAGACCGGATGTTGCTTGTTCAGACTTTCCTTAGCAAAATACAATGTCGTCAAGAAGAGAATCACGTACGAGGTCCACTCGGCGTCATTCAGCAAAATCCCTGACCGGATGGGGCAGAAAAAAATAAGGAAAAAGTGGAACCACGTACACACCTGGAGGCTTCTCTTTCTCTCTCTTTTGGATTTCAGTCCCGGATTTGGCACTTGAATGTGGAGCCTAATCCGGTCCTGAAAGGATTGCACTTTTAGGGGGAATTTATTTAAGTTCGGAGTTTGGTGATTTTGATGAGATTGTGATCTGTTTGGGTCTTGGGATACACGGGATTCAGATGAATTTGTTGTAGACTGATGAAGAATTTGGTATTATCAAAATGATCACAGAAAACGTTGTATGACAAGTCAAATATTGTGAAATGATTAGCTTAGTCGTTTGTAATTAAGCGTAATGAGACGATGTCTAATTAAATTCACATTTGCTGTTCAAACTCATCATCATTATCATTACGATTATCATCATTAGTAGCAATTGTTTGCGAAGATGTCTAAAACTACAAACAATATTGACTCTACCGGGAAGCTTATCGAGAATTCACAACCCTAATGACAAGCCATCAATATTTCATCGAAAATCTAACTATTGACAATATAATCCTGGATTTAGATCATTATTATTACAATGGAGGGAATTGCTTTATTATTGATCTTAATTAACTTTCTTATCTC
The DNA here is from genome assembly GCA_904066005.1 of Synergus itoensis. Taxonomy (NCBI): domain Eukaryota; kingdom Metazoa; phylum Arthropoda; class Insecta; order Hymenoptera; family Cynipidae; genus Synergus; species Synergus itoensis. The sequence continues at coordinate 860,440 of CAJFCP010000169.1, read as the reverse complement.
TAACATCTTGCAATAATTAAGGCACTGAAGTCTTTTCAGTAATATCGTCAATTATAGAAAATTATGAATTATAAAAATTATTATTTGCAGAACCTTTGATTTAGTGGCCCTTCCCCAATTAAAATAAATAATTGCCCTTATCAAGTTTTCCTTTAACAAAATATTGTTCTCTGGATCCCTATTGTATCGAACAACTCGTAAAACGATCATAAAGCTGGCACCCCTTCCATAAAGTTTGATCCTTTGCCGAAATCTTTTCACATTAAGTTCCTACAAAGAAATCCTCAAGAAAAGAAGTAAAAATGTCGTAAATGCCTGAAAAAATAAGAGAATAGTGAAATGACACAAAGGAGTTTTTAAAAATGACACAATGAAACAAAAAATGAAATGAAATAAAAAATCAGACGCACAATTTGCAAACGTGTGGCAGGGGTGTCCGTAAATTGCGAAGGTAATAATTAAATGTCTACTTTAGTGTCCTGAAGGCGAAGGGGTGTCGTGAAGGCGATCACGTCTGAAGGAGAGAAAAAGAGAAGAAAAAAAGTGTAGAGAAAATACAGGAGACCTGACACCGAGGCAACAAGGACCAGGGCTCGGATATAAACATTCCAGGGACGCTGTGTGTACGCATACATTATTGTTATAAGCCGGTAGCAGGTGTTGCGAGGAAACCTCAGACCCTTCCAAAATTGAACCAATTGGATTGTGGCCCACCCATTGTGTCGATACTTTAATGTGCTGTGATAAAAGCTGTGATATTGTGTAATCCGAGGTGACTAGACTGGCGATTAATTCGCTCGGACATCGGTTTTTTGCAGATATAGGTATGTCAAAGAATATTTTTCTTAAAATATGTTAATCTTAAGAAAGGAAATCAGTGGGAGCTGATTGAAGATGCAAAAAAATCTATTAATGGTGTAAATCGATTAAGATGAGTCGTTTGTAGTTAATGTATCAAGGTCACGTTGATATTATAAGTTTTTTAAGGAACCTGTATGAAATTACAGGTATTTTAAAGAGTTTTTTAATATTTCAAGAAATTTAAAATTTTAATGGAATTTGCGAAAGTTTCCAAAAATTTTAAGAGACTTTTAAGTAGCAGAAGTCAATGTTTCGAAATTTTGGAATTATGGTGTAATTCTTACAACTTCAAGTCATTCAAAGGCCAATCAGATTTGCAACAACATTGCACTGAAAAAAAGGTTTGGTCCGGACAAAAAAATAATTTTGTTGATATTTGTACAACAAAATTTTTTTGTTGACTCAACCAAATTTTTGTTGGGTCAAGAAAATGTTTTGTTAAACCAATAAAATGTTTTGTTGGACCAACAAAAATTTTTTTCAGTCAACAAAACATATTTTGTTGCACAAAATATTTTTCTTAGTGTTTATGCCAGATTTTCGAGACATTTTGTGACACCATTTTTTTAAAGAGGAATTTCAAAAGGTTTCTAAGAATTTTAAGGGATTTTGACGATTTTCAAGTAATTTTGACTGAATTCAAAAGAATTTTAGAATTTCTTTATGATTTCGTAGAATTTTAAGGGATTTCAGGATATTTCGTGGAATTTAAAATAAATTCATGCAATATTAAGAGATTTTTTAAAGAATTTTAAAGGATTTTAATGGATTTTGAATGTTGTAAAATTTGGAGGCATTTTAAAATAATTCAACGAATTTTAAGGGATTTGGAAGGTTTTGTGTGAAATTTTAAGAGATTTTAAAGAGTTTCTAGTGTTTTAAGGAATTCAAAAATTTTTCGTGCAATTTCGAGAAATTTTCAGAGATTTTAATGTATTGTAAGAAATTTTGACGATTTTTAAATGATTTTAAGAGAATTCAATGGATTTTTATGATTTATAAAAGATTTTGTGAAATATTAAAGGATTGCATGGAATTTGATGAGATTTATAATAATTTTAATGCATTTTAAAAAAGGGAATAGCATCGTAGAATTTTAAGGTATTTCCAAAAGTTTCTACGAATTTTAAGAGAGATTTTCACGAATTTTAACGAATTTGAAGAGATTTTTATAACTTTTAAAATATTGTATAGATTTTGAAGGACCTTAAACTTTGTCGAGTAATTTTATTGAGGGACTTCAAAAGATTTTTAGGACTCAAGAGATTTCGTGGAATTTAAAAGGATTTGGAAAGTTATCGTCAAATTTTTAGGGATTTCAAGAGGTTTTTCTGATTTTTAAAAGATTTTGTGGATTTTTAAGGATTTCATGAAATTTTAAAGGATTTTAAGGCAGTTTAAGAGAATTTAAGAGATCTTTATAAGTTTTATAAAAAAAATTGTGAAATTTTAAAGAATTTCATGGTATTTTATGAGATTTCTAATAATTTTAAGGAATTTCAAGATATTTTTCTGATTTTCAAAAATTTTTTTTAGAATTGTTAAAGATTTCGTGGAATTTTTTGAGTATTTCTAAGAATTTTTAAATATTTTCACAAATTCTAACCAATTTCAAGAGGTTTCTAAGAATATTTTAAGAGATTTTAACGAATTTTGAAGGATTTCGAAGTTTTTTGTAAAATTTTAAGAGACCATGTGCGTTATTATTTTGTTTTCCTTGTTACAATTTCATGACATTCAAAAGCCAATCAGATTTGCAACAACAATATATACGAGATTTTCGAGACATTTCGTGACATCACTTTTTTAAGATAGGACAAAGCGCGTGTACTTTTATTAATGTTTACAATAATTAGTAAAAATTTCTAGACAAGGCATTAAAGTTCTCGCAAAATGGCGTTTGCCTTTGTGATATGTAAATTCCCTTCCTGAATTTTATGTCAAATTCACCCTGTCAGGAACGTAGACGTCCAAAAAGTTCACGACGTTATCACTCGAACCCAGAATGTGCAAGTTTTGCAGAAACGGAAGCAGAAAGCGGCAGTAATTCTTTTTCTACCTCGCAAGAGGACAGTAACCTGTATAGATATTCCTTATCTTATTATACGACCTGTCGGTATTTGTTACTCGTATCATCTCAGCTCTTCATATCACTTTTGACTTCCTCTAATATGATTCTATTTACGGTAAAATGTTCTTGTCGAAAATTCAGAGATGCTTGTTAACAAGTTATTCCAACTAATTTCTGGAATATTATACTTTGACGAAATTGAAATTCAGTGGAATGTAGTTATCTCAAGTACTTGCACATTCCTTTCGGACTTTAAGTATCTATAAATGAGAAACAGGAAATTCGCAACTTACTAAACAAACATGAAATTGGAATCCACATTCTATTTTTGCAAAAGCGTCAAATTTCACGGGATTTTTCTCTGCGCTTAAATTCGATGCATAAATTTCAAGAAGGTGTATTACAAGGAAAAGAAGGAAAAAATAAAATGTCTCTACAACTACAGAACTAGTCGTAAAGTTAGTTCCTGTGGTGTATTTCTGCTCTTACAAATTCTCGTAGAGAGAAGGATAAGGGCTTACATTATGCGAAAGCTTTTAAAACTGCGTACATTGAAAAAGTTCTGGAGTCTGACAGACAGAGAGGTTAAAGAGATAAAAATGGAGTGAAAGTGAGAGGAGGATAGAGGGAAAAGGAAAAAGAGACCCGAAAATTCAAATGCGCTCGTTCGCGTTATTGTAGCTCGGTTTTATTCTGTGTTCGCGTGTAAGTTCAGATGCATGCATAATTTGGAAACAATAAAAATTGCTGCAATCGTGAAAAGAGAATCTCGTGTTCATGAATTTTATGAGTTTCTATTACAAATTTTATTGCAGAGATCTCTTACAGGGATCAAGAATTTTCATCATTTTTGGCTTCAGTTCTCAGGATAACTGATCGATTTTCTCGCGAAAAGGTTCATTTCGTTTCTCTAACAGTTTCGTTGAAACTGTAAACTTCCGGGGCATTGGATTGCGAAACGATTGATGTTTTGGTTCAGTGCTCCATTTCGGTGGAACTGTTTAGCCCGAAATAACTATTCACTCGCTGAAAATGTCCTGTCATCAGCGTGCCGTTAAAATCCTTTTTTTACAAGGCCCACTCGATCTACTGAACAAAGATTGATTAAACCTTTGTTGATTAGTTAAAGGAAAATCGAGTTGAATTACCTTTACTTAGATTTTACGAGAACTGCTTAAGGGGGGAGTGCTAATCGGATTTTTTTTAAAGCTTTTGGTATAAGGGAGAATTGTGAACAATTGTCATATCGAAAGAAGTCGCTATCTCACCATAAAATGAACGGTAAAATTCATATCTCGAGTTTCTCGTTGTGAGGCAACATACGTGACGTACTTAAATTCCACGGTGAGAGGCGAATCGCCATTCATAGCATGCTGAAGTACGTGCGCACTATTCCGAGAGGCGTAAAGGTGGGTCGTAAATAGATAAAACTCTACCTTGACCGTACTTTATTGCACTCTTAATCGTCAATCTGCTTGTAACAATGACTTTACTTACATGCATCTGTCATTTAAATCTCCCTTTCACCACTTAAACTCCAAACTTCATTGGCTTTCAAACCACAATCAGAGTGTTCAATCAGGTTCTTAAACATGATTTTATATTCTGGTCAATATTCAGGCGAATAAAAGGTTCTCTAAAATTTACTTTTTCTAATACATAGGTATCATTTCACAGGGTGGCCAGGGAAGTCAGGGAAATGTCAGGGAAATCCAAGTAGTTGTCAGGAAAAATTGAAATTGACATTTATGCTGCTATGTTATTTTTGTCGTATTGCATATATAGATTTTATAGTTTATTTAACAGATTTAAGAAACTTTCCATGGATTTCGAAAGATTATAAAGAATTTCCAGGCATTTTTTGAAATTCTCTGGGTTTCTATAATGATTTCAAGAGATTTTCAATAATTTTAAAAGGTTTAGTCGAATTTTAAAGGACTGTATGAAATTTTAAGGAATTTTAAAGTTCCTTGTGGAATTTGAAAGGATTTTAAAAAGCGTGTAAGAATTTTAAGGAATTTTGATTTTTTAAAGTAATTTTAAGAGATTTTAATGTTCCTCATGGAGTTTTAAAGGATTTTATGAGATTTTTGAAAGATTTTGTGGAATTTTATAAAATTTTAAGAGATTTTTACGTATTTTAAAGGATTTAAAAGTTTTTTATAGAATTATAAAGGATTTTAAGAAATTTGGAAGAGTTTTAAGAAATTTTAAGGGATTATAAATATTCTTGTGGAATTTTAAAGGATTTTAAAAGGCTTGTAAGAATTTTAAGAAATTTTGATTTTTTAAAGTTATTTTAAGGGATTTGATTGTTATTTTAAAGAATCTCGCAAGATTTTTTTGATTTATATTTATTTATTTTTTTATTTATAGAATTTTATGGAATTTCAAGAGGTTTTCAAGAATTTTAAGAGATCTTTACGTATTTTAAAGGATTTAAAAGTTTTTCATTTTGTGAGGTTTTTGTCTCCAAGAATTTTTGTTTAGAGATTTTAATGTATTTTGGGGAATTTCGAAGTTCCTTATTGAAGGAATTTAAATATGTTTCTAGGATATTATACGCAATTTTTGAAAAATTTCAATAGTATTTTTACTGAAAATTTGTTTGAATTTTGAATACTTTTCTGTCAGAGAAATTTGTCTTAAAGTCAGGGAAATATCAGAGAAATGAAAAAATTTAATCTTGTGGCCATCCTGTTTCACCTTTTTTTCATGTCCAAGCAGTTTTACTTTTCACTCCCTAGGGACTAAAACTTAATTTTTACCCCCTTGTGAGTAAAGAGTACCTTTTAGTCCCTAGGGAGTAAAACTTACTTTTAAAAAGTACTTTTTTTGAACCATTTATTTCCTGGATCCAGAGATGTTAAGACTCGAGATTCATAAATCAAGGCAGATATTTTAAAGAAAAAATAGTAGGGTTTTTTTCGCGGTAGGAAAAGTCTGGACTACCTAAGAACTTTTCCAATCATAGCATCACTGAACTCTGAAAACGGCAAGACGTAATGAAAGATCACGGGAGAAGCTCTGCTCTAGTCGAAAGTTTTCCTAGGTTGCGAATAAAATTTTTTTTTTTTTTACCTTGCTTTTTTGCCTCTCCCTGAAATCTCTGAGCGAGGAGGAAGTTTATTCAATCTATGTAATTGGACGGACAAGACAAGGCTAAATCTGACGGCTTCCTTGGTCAAGATAAAATGGATTAGTCACTGAGCCTTATTGGATAGATTTAGTCAACTAGAGTGGAAAAAAGGCAATTTTGTAAGATCAATTACATTATTACACGATCTTCTCAATTTATTTTGATGAAAAAATTCTTCATTTTGATTTAATTGAGACCATTTTAAAATTTGTCTCGGGGACTAGAGATTTTCAGTAAATTTTTACCAAGAGTTGAAATGGTTGTTTATTCTTTTTATTTGTTTTTTATGCTTTTTTAACGATATGCGAGTCAGAAACGTTTCCCGGATAGATAAGAGTATGTAGCACAATCTGTCCACTCGTTTGTGTGGTTAAAATGGATGGAAAGTTACATGTTGTACATGTGGGGTTGTATCGTGGCGAACAGCATTTGCAAGTTGCAAGTAACCTGTCAACCAGCACAGTTCAAGTTCATTGTTGCGAACACTGATTAGAGTAGAGCTTTATTGTTCATCGTGTTACAACCAGGTGACTCGACCTCGTTCTCTCTCTTTTGCTCTCATTGTTATCTCTGATTCGAGTGTAAAACCCTGTTTTGCTCCAGATTTCCTTTCATTATAGAGAGAAAGCAGACACTTCTATGTTTGTCGTTTAAAAATGTCTATGGCACTCGATTGTTTTAAAATAAAGAATATGTGGTTTTAAAAAGTCAAAATCGACTTTCACGGATTTAATTTGTTTTAATTCTGCATTGACTTTTAGGGAAATTCTACTCACCACAAATTACCAATGAAAATTGACTGATATTTCAATCAAATATTGATTGAAATATCAATACAATTCTCCTCCTATTTTTTTTCGTTTATTAATTTAATGTAAATAATTGGTATTCACGGTTTTATTACAGCTTCCATTTGATTACAAATTTTACTGTATTTTTAGTCCCTTTCATATTTATTACTCGCTGCGAATGATACTTTTTAATGATTGGTTGTGAGTTTATACAAAACTAAAATATAAAAGCTTATTTCTAATGGAAATAGCTTCAGCTCCCACTGTTTTCATCAAATTTTAGTTTTAATTAAGCTAAGTATAGTATAAAATAGTATAAAAAAATATTGAACACCTTCGTCGCATTTCGCTATCGCAATATAATATCTTTCAATTATTAAAATTTACTCCCCAATAAATAAAAATTCAGAAAAGTAGAAACAAGATTACATTTCAAAACCGAAAACAAATTAAAATTCTTCCCCTAAATGAATTACTATTTTAAAAATACAAAAAATTCTCACCAACACAATTGACGCCATTAAAAATTTAATTTTCCAGCATCTGAAGCATAAACTTCGTGTACTTTTTACGTGAGAAAAATACAGTGTAAAAATTGCACTTTTAGAAGCTTTTATTTTAAGTGGGTATGAAAAGGTCGAGTACACACTTTGTTATTCATTTTTCTTTACCAGGGGGGATATTATCGTTAATAAGAACTTCAAACTGACATCACTACATGTATGAATATAATATATCTGTTCACGTGACCAAAAAGCACTTGTCTCTTTTATCTCTCGACTTCGTACTGTGCAAACTTATTTTATTTACTGTTTGTCCTGTTTTTTGGTACTTTTAAGCGTGAAACGTTGAGCGCATGCTACTAATTATTTCAGCAGGAATTCCCTGTAGTATCAGAGTTCATAAAATCGTGGTAGAAATGAAACTCGTATCTGTTTCGTCACACAGTAGGGGGAACATTTACAGCTAATCTAATTCGGTCATTGTCGCGCTTGAGAAACTTGCCTCGTTACAGATGAATGTAGAGAAACATTCAACTCAACACTGCCATGTTGATCAGATAATAATCAGAGTTTTGATCGAGTTTGTTACTAAATTTTGAAACTGAAACAACTATCTAACAATATTAACAAGCAAAATTATTTTACACTAAAGTTAAATAATAGGATGCTGAGTTTTTTCTTTTTTTAATGAAAATTTTTTTGAGACGAGATAAATATTGTCTTTTTTCTATAGCAATTGTTATCCCAATTAAATGATAAAAATGGCAATGATTGACAGATTTCTTCTTTAAAAGTCGAAAAAGTACTAAAGATCGAAAATCCGCCTGTAATTATTTAAACAGCATTGTAACCAATTAAAATTTTATCGTTGGAGAAGAAAGAAAAAGACTGGAATTTATCAAAGAAATAAATAGTATAAAACATCAGAATTTGGGAATTTCTCGACTGAGCCAGACTAGAGACTTTAGACAAGAGAAAGAAAAGTGCACCATCATCCATCGTTGAAATACCTAAAGTGTCGTTGATCCCCAGAAATTTGGGCCTCGGGCAAGGCCGACTTCTCTATTCTTGTTTCTGAACTCATTCCGATACAGATCCTTAATTAAAATTTTAGATTTAGATAATAAAATTGAAATTGGTTGAATTCTACACTTTCTCTACTTTCACAGTTCTTTTTTGGCCATTAAGAATTATATTTTCAATTACAAAATTTACTTTTATTTGCAATTCATTTGCGTTTATCATTGACTTCAAGGATTTTAGTTATTTTGTCAAGTATTTTATTGAACTTGGAAAAGATCTGAAGATCTCAGAGAATTTCGGGAAACCCCGGAAAATCCGAGGGATTTAATTGAACTTGAGGGAAGCCAGGTAAATTATTATTATTATTATCTGGGAAACCAGATAATAAATAAATCTAATTATCTATTCTTCACAAAAAATTACTTGAAAAATTCTTTCAGATTGGAATTCTTTAATGACACTACAAAAACAAAACTCATGTGTCGATGAATCGAAAAATGGAGAAATAGTCGCGCGAAATTTCGACATAGACAGCAAGACGGATTGTGCTGTTCATATGTAGATTTATGCTAATCAGATTATGTCTTTGGGAGTTCAAAAATAATAGACGTGTCGCGTTCAGCCGAGACTTAAAGCGACAATGATAGGCGATTTGCTCATAAACGTAAAGTACTGGTAATACTTGTACGTATCCGAAACCCCCACGTGTTGACGTTAAAGTAAAATGTAAACATTACTTGTTTACTACCAAGAAACCTCTCCGGTTTTAGATCATCTCGCCTACGCTCATCTGTTCAGTTTCATAATAGAGAGTCCAAGCTATTCCACTTTATTTATTACAGTTGGCTTTTTATCACTATTTCAGCCAAAGTAGATAAAATCGATCGAATATTTAATCGAATGGGACAAATCGATTCCATATTTATGTAATTAGTAAGCAGCATCCCCCTTTTTTCCACCCTCCGCCTACTCCCATACAGAGCGACACCCCCTCCTATTTTTTCAACCACCGCCTATTGGGCTCTCAATAGTAGGAGGTTCTCCCTTTTTATACCCATCTTCTACAAGGAACCGATAGGCGGTTCCTATGATAGTGGGCGTCTTATATGATTTTTTAGGTACCTCCCCCTTTTTTCTACCCTCCTAATGGGAACCGATACAGTAGGACCCTCCCATTTTTTACCACTTCCTAATAAAGACCCATACAGTAGGTGACTCCCCCTTTCGTCTTATCAGATTTAATTTAAACATAGCTAATTTGCAGTGTTATGGAAACTTGTATATTAAAGTAAGATAATTAAAGTAAGATAATTCCTCTTGCCTCATCTACAAGGGGAATTTACGTACGCGAGAGAACCCAGACAAAATTAATTTGTTAGGGTGGAATTAGGGGAACTTGATTTGAAAAGAAATATAAGGAAAGAGGAATGTTTAGAAAAAAACGAAGCTCTTGAGAACTATAAGGAGGGAGCTCTTAATGGGGGTGAGGGGGGAATGAAATAATGGTGGAGAGCGAAGGCGTTTGGAATTATGAATATACATGCCTTGAAACGCGAAAGGTGTCTGCCATCGCACATTATGTACTTTTACTCTCAGGAAGCAGTAACCGTAAGAGTATTAGCATTTTACTGGCCAACTATTTTGCGCCCCAAGGAAGCTTATTGGGGAAAGGGAAGAAATTGATGCTGTCATTTTCAAATTTAATTAATGAATGAATGAATGTTTAAATGAATGTTTGAATGAAACTGTTAAATATTACTTCTTAAAATTATATTATCAAATTTTCTTCATTTACTCCCTCTCTTATTGGATGCATTTTTTGAACGAAATTTTGAAATAATTGGGACCAAGTTAAAATAACTTCCTGACAACTGTAAACTCCTATCTACTCTATAAAGTAATTATCTGCAAATTGCTGAGTACTGAACTATTTATTGAATTATAGTGCCCAGCAATTTTGGAATATGAAAATATCTGATGCCAGTAATTACTAAATTGAGTTGAATGTAGCGTGACACGGGTGAGAGGAATCTATTCACGTGTGGATGTCACTCGCATTAGTTGTATAATATGGTATCTAGAGAATAGTGAAAATGAGCGAACTGGGAAAGGACCAAGTGGAGGCCGTTCCCAGAGTACAATTAATCGCACAAGTAACGCATCATTACGCAACGATAATAGAATTTGTACGGGCAAATGAGCTGAAGACAAAAGAGAACCTCGTCGTAACATAATGGCTTATGAGGTTGGAGAAAATGGTTGAGGGGTGTGGTTGTCTAAAATGCAATATGAGCTGAGTACAATTAGTAGAAATTCTCTTAGTCAGGAATTTTCGGTCAAATAACAAGAGTTTTTTTTCCAACTCTCTTATTTGAATCCCTTTTCCAAACTGCTTTTCTACACTCCTTTTTCAATCTAATTTTCCAAACCTGTTTTGAAAACTCTTTTCCCAATCCTCTTTCGTAACTCACTTTACCAACTCCCTTCGCCAACCTAATTCTCCAACCCTATTTACGACAAATTTTTCCAAAGCCCATGTCTAAACTACTTTTGCCAAAGAGTCGAGTGGGTGCGACAAAGGGACATAATGAAAAAAGTAGGAGTGAACAAGAGGCGTGGTTATAGAAAATGGGCATGTTTAAGGTGCGTAATCTAATGCGTAAACAATTAAAACGCGTGACTAATGAAAATGGGTGTGGTGAAATAAGTTGGGCGTTATCTAAAGTGTCCATAAGGTTTACATTGAAAGGGTGGGCGTGGCCTAGGGCGTGTCTAACTGATAAGTGGGCGTAGATCTTTATTTATAAGAGAAAATAGTGAAAGCCTCACAGTTATCCTGATTTTATTTCTTATAACCCTTGAAATTCAATATTTCGAGTTAAAAGAGCGAAGAATAGTAAAATTTTATTTTTACGAATAAAGTTATCTCTAAATAATCTTCAATTTAATACAAGTATTTTCAAAATAGAGTGTGTGAAGAGAGTTTAGCGATTTTCAGTAAGCTCTCGTATCGCTTACGGAAAATCGAATTGAGGACCTGGAAGGCGTTCCTCGAGAGCATAAAATTGTGCACCATACATTGTATATATCTATATTCTATCGATATACATATACATTTAGCTACTTACATTTTCTACCCATGAGGGAATCTCTGTTCTAATTTCATGGCTCGCGACTATCGGGGTTGATAAGCCAGCGAAGGGTATTCGGTTTCCCTAATCTCTCGTTGACATCGATTGGCTTTGCCAAGAGAATCAATGCGCGAGAAAACGGTTCGCCCTTATCGCGGTTAAAAGCACTGGTATGCATGGATCGCTTCGCCGGATCTGACCAGATAGATATGCATATCTATATTCCTTCTATATTTATATGTCTAACTGTATGGTTTCAGGGGATTTGGACTTGTTCGAAGGATTTGGGTCCGCGCGATATTGCTTCCTACCGTTATGCGGATATTGTGTAACTCTCTGATAATGCATTACACATCTCCGGTTCTGAAAGGATTTCCGCCTCTCATGAATTTTTATTTACATATGTAGGAGACTTTTGCACGAGGCTTTACATTTTATATTTCCGTCCTCATCTTCTCATTTAGCCATTTCTATTCTATTTTCAATATTTTCTGAATATTTGGATTTTAGTACCCTTTTTTGAATTTTTAGCTAAAGAAGGTAGGTCGAAAATAGGCGTGTTTAATAGTGAAAAAGGGCGTTCCAATCAAGGGGAAGGGTCTAGTCCAATTAAAGTGGGCGTAAAAAATTAATTAAAGGGCGTATAACATGGCGTATTGAAAAAGGGGCGTGGCCAAAGAGAAGAATCTAAAAGCATCATCGACGAGATCTTTTTTTAATATTTTAAGCGGTGTAATGAAAGATTAATTATGTTCCTAATTTATCATTGTTTTGATTAAATTGTTTCTGAATTTTTTCCGTTTCTTCGTCTGGGTAAAGTAATTTAGTTTTGCCTCCGGGGGAACAGTATTATAATTTATTTGCATTTTCCGCCTTTCTTGAAAAGAAGAAAAATGAAATCACTTAATGGTCTTACAAAAGTGGAGTTCATTCAAGAAATAAATTAATTTTTCCTTCGCTTGAGCACCGATTTACAAACGCTTAATAGGATTCAATTTTATCCTTTGACATACCTTTCCTTGCATTTGTGATGTAAATAATTTAAATTAATATTATTTTTTTTTTAATTTTCTTTCGTAGTAAAAGTTTGTCTGTTCTCAATTTATTATTCAAAATAAATCTAAATTCTGATATGAAAATTGTACATTTTGGTGGGTTAGGCATTGAAGAAAGTCGACACAATCGATTTTGATTCTGAATTTCATTGTCGACAAGTCGAATGATTTGTATTGTCCTGAAAATTGTCAGTTCTGGGGAAAAGGGAAGCGATGTCAATACCGACACGTAGTTGTAAGCGAGTTGTCGTCTTATTTGGAATTCGTTGAGTTTCTGATTCTCCAGAATCTCATAAAAATCTTTCAAACTATCTGCGTGACACTGGGACGTGCTGCTTAGATAAATTGAATTACATAAAACGGAGAAGACTTTTACGATTATAGATTCTTCAACTTTCTGAAAATATGAAATAAGATTTGATATTTTATTTAAGATCTTCTCCTAAAAAACAACCAGAATTACTTTTTAAATTAAATTTCATATCTCTACTTCCTCCCTAGAATCTTATCTTCCTTCTTATCTTTCCCTTTAACTTTTCCTTAATTTCATTTTAAATTCCTCGATGAAACTCAAGTTCGAAATTCGACCTTCACTTCATTAGTGCCTAAGTCTTAAATTTCTTGTGAATCTTCTAGGTCAAGATCCTCACGTATTATTTCTCATTTGGTCTCCTTTCACTCTTCGGCAGCTGATTCTGGATGCAGAAAGAACTTTAGAAAACCGGTTTGCCGATTCTGTCGCGTCGCACCAACTCCTTTGGGATCTTGCGGTTTCTGCGTGGCGACGAACTTTTTTTTTTATTTTCACATTGTGCTTGTCATACAGTGCCAGAGACTAATAAGAATCCTCCCTGAGATGATCCATGCCTAAAAATGTAATGCTATTAAAATCTTCCAATTTAATATTCTTTAATGTCGACTTAAATTTTTCAATTTCCTTTTTTTTCCAATTCGAACATGTAAATTTGTAGCAACATTCCTGAACCAACTTTAATTAAATTTTCAAGATTCAACCTGAGAGTGGATAAAGGATAATTGAAATCTGGTAACAATTGGAGAAATGTTTGACAATCTGGGTAAATTTGATTTAATTTTGATATAAGCTTCGAGGGAAGCTGGAGAGACTAAACTTGGTGGTAGCATACATTGAGATGAGAGCACTAACGAGAAACCTTAGCAGGGGATGTGATACACAAAGCTTGAGTATATATTCAGCCAGCACGTGATTTCCCCTAACGAAAAATCCAACTTTTCAAAAGATATCAGAATATTTCTCGTGGGGTCACCGAGAATTTCCCGACAAATTTCACAGCTCGAATTATTTTCTCATTTTATACCACGAGAAAATTTTCCAACATTTACTCCTTGGAGAAATAAAACTCTTGCGAGAGAATTAAACTCTAATGTTTCTTAAACGTTAAATTAATTGAAATAAAAATTACACGAATAAATTCTTCCTTTTCTTAGTTTTTCGATTATTCGCGAGTTGTATAAAAAGAGGTGATAAAGCTCTCGAGATAAATATAATCGCAAAAGTGGTTGCTTGAGCGGACTCCATTTACAGAGAGGATTTTTATTTATATCAGTAAAGTGAGCGCTCTTAAATATCTTCTAAATCTCCCACGACTCGCTTTCCGCTCTGAGAAAGTGAAAAGGAGAAAAGCTGTGAAGGGAAAGACAAAGACGAAAGAGAGAAACAATTAATGAATAGGAAAAAGAAATGGCAAAGAAGAAAGAAGCGGAGTTTGTAGAATGAGAGGAGAATGCGGAAAACCAGAAACTTGAAGTTAGACGCGAGAAACCGTATTTTTCCGCTAAAATAAAACACCACTAATGGCTTTTTTTACCGTTGGTTTATGACTTTTACGGCGTATTTAATCTGAGCTTCGTTTCTGATCGTTTCGTGACCTCAAAGGATTTAAGAACCTCGCATGCACTCATCGCAACGGTACATGGTCCTTAATTAACGAATCTTCGATCTCGGCAATTAGCGCAACCTCGAAAACAAAATCGAAATGTCTTTGATTTTATTTCTTCATTTTCTTTCATTTTATTATTCCTTCAACTTCAATATTTCTTCTTTTTACTGTTTATCCAGTTATATCTCTTCTTATATTATTTTTTCCTTAAAAAATTATTATTTAAAGGAAAAATATAAATATTCTACATTTATTCATAGAAGATAAGTTCGAAATTTTTTATACACAATTTTGAGCTACGACAAGTTATAAAATATTTTATCGATTTGCAGTGAAAAACTCGATTTTAAACTCGTAGCTTTTAAAACTAGCGATATCAATTTCTTCTGCTGGCTTTTCGTTGCTTGAAAATTCGATAGTCCAGGAGGGATTCACCGAGTTCATATATATTCTCAAAGTGCACTAAATTGCATTTTCAAACGCGCAGATCGAGATAAAAACACGTCAAAGAATTTTATTTATTTTTTGATGATCCGCACATAAAAAATTCTTCTTCGATTTATGTTGCACTTCAGTGGTTAAAACTTTTGTTTGTCATTTCTGTTGTTCCGCCTAAAAGCTTTTTTTTTTGAAAGTGCAAAAACAGGTTTTATAAGAGCAGTTTTATAAAATAACTTGTGCACAATTTATTACGATTTCTCGTTTATTTATCATATTCTGGAAATAAAGTGGTATGACCAGTGATATTTTCTAATTATTTTCTGAAAAGGATCGTCAGAATTTGAGTGATTCATAGTTCAAAAAGATATGAAACTTTCGGATATAATTAGTCTCAAGGGAAAGATTGAATAGCAACGTATTGAAAGTGTTCTTTGTGGTCTCGACACATAAAGAGTTCCCTTCGTGTTCGCGTTATTTGCTCTTTCGATTCATTTCCAATGTCTATCCAATTTCCACGGAGTATTGGAGTTCTCGTTCAAATACCTCTTCGGGTCGAGAGGCTCTGCTTTATTTGCAACGGTAAAAAGCAAATGGGAATAGGCCAGATATAGACATTTCAATGCACAACGAAAGTTCATATCCGATTTCGATACACTTTATAGCTTCATATCTACCTAGATCTATAACTGGAGCCTCCAAAATAAACTTAAAAAAAATAATTAAATAATAAACGGCCAAAGTATCAAGTAGAGCTTCAAAGCAAAAGAATAAAGAAAAGAGAGAGAAGTATTGAGAATAAAGTATAAACAGCTAATTATAAAAAAAAAACAGTAGCGGCGCCTATGTCAGGTGCCGGATGGATTTTTCTAATTGGTTGCACACCGGGCGAGCTGCGAATCAGTACAGCGTCGCACATAGGCGTCGGTACCGTTTTTTTCTATTTCTTAAACAAGTAAAACAATAATTTGAGTAAATAAGTTTAATAGCGGAATGATATAAAGTTTCATGGATTGCTGTAATTTAATAAAAATAATGAGAGAAAGTATTGATTGGAAAGTCCATTAGGAAAAAGAAGGCAATAAACTCATGGGGTAAATATAGAAGGGAAGTTATTTTTCAGACTATCGCAGCAGGTGTAAGGGTTGATTGGCAGTGGGTTGGATAAGTAAAGTTTCTTGGAAGTTCAGCGTCGCGACAGAAACTCTCATATTTCGCGACATACCCTCAGGGAACAAAGCTACCTTTCCACCATAGGTTAGCAACTTTCTAGAAAAGTCTAAGGTTTGTAGAAGCAGTCCAAGTTGGTCGCTTGCCCCGTTTTGAAGTTGGCTTCCCTTGTTTTCTTCAGTCGGTCGCAACTCGAGAGAGTTAAGCCAATATTTTTCTAAATCCCGCTTATTAGCTTACTTCGTAGTTGGCCTGGTAGCAATAATATTACGGTTATTAAAACTCACAAACTATCTAGCTTCAAGCTTTCAGGCACCTGACTCAGAAACACTTTGTTATATCATGGCAATTTAAATTAAAAAATTATAAAGCGAAGATTTGTTTGACCGAACAAGAGTTCGAACTTTTGAAGAAGTGAACAGCTTTGAAGGATATCATCGTAATGATGCTTATTGTCGCCGATAAGGCAGCATTTCCAGAGGGGATGTGATAAGGTCTCGAGTCCTTAATTACTTTTCAGAGTCTCAGGAACCATTGATGTTTCCAAAAGTAGGTATTCGCCAGGGAAAGAACAAAGACCTTTGCTAGTCTGTATATTACTCCCCAGACACTAAGATCCAGATTCTCTGTTTCAAGATCCAGTTTCCGGGATCCAGGATCCAAGTTACACGGTCTCTTGGGATAAGGAAAGTCCGTGATAACGAGAATCTGATCCTTTGCCAATCACTGCTAAAGTTTCTAACGGACTTGTAATTAGTGGCTTACTAGGTTCTGCAATCGTTAACCCAGGGCTCTTTTTTTTATGTAACTTCCACTCAAAAGAGATTTATCTCTTGAAAAAGAATCAAAAATTATTAGTGATGCTTACAATTAGTATTTAAAGCGTCTAATCTAAACCTTTATAATTTTTCAATTCCAAAGACTTTTAATAATAATAACTTTGATAATTTGAACTTTTAAGATCATATAAATCTGATTCGAAGAGATTGAAACTAGTTAAAATTAATGAAGATTTTCGAATCTGTGATTTAAATATTGCCAAGGGAAGATGGCTCACATTCCAGAGATAATTATTTGTACGTCCTACAATTTCGAAACTAATAATTTAGTTTTGTCAGAGCTTTAATATGAAACTTTTAAAATGTTAAATTATTTTTTAGTTGAAAATGTGTGTAATAAAGAGGTCGTTGGTCCTAAATAAAAGGGCAGTGGTTTGCTATTATTACCTTCTGAGTTTATATTACAGTATTTACTTTGGCTCTGCCCATCTTGGAACGCCAAAATTATTCCAGTGCAGTGCAAAGTAATGAGGCAGCACCGGTTATCGACTCGCTTCGAGTCAATCTTGTTGCTGGACATTGGCTCGATCGAGTTGTTCCAACAGAAGAATAAAAAACTTTTGCATCATGTAGATCGAGAGATGGCTTCAATCCAAGTCACCATAAAAGTTTCCAAAGAAAAAAACCCATTTGAACACTAATTATTGAGTAATTCGACTTTAATCTAGTCCATTTTTAAAACTCGAGAATTTACACTTTTATTTAAAGATTCAGTCATTTGAATCAGTTTTTTGTAATTTTCTTTCTTTTTTATGTAGATTTCATAGTCTCGATAAAATGCAATCGATCATTCTCTTAGTTGAAGCTTCATGCCATTATCAAGATTTTCTTGTATATAAGTGTCAAATTTAAATGATTGATGTTTGGTAATAATTTGGCGAAACAGGGCGTAAAAAGTTCACCAATAAAACAAGTGATTGAACTTCTCTGAATTATCGATTCCAATATTTTGAAAATACGAGGATCAACTTTTTCTACGTCGTTCAATTAATCGTGTAATATTTATTTACGAACTTTATTATTTGTTTTTCTTCTATAAATGCAAATATTCTTCAGTTTTGATATTTTGGAAAATTATTTACGATGACGCAGTTTCAGAATTTTGTACGATACTTCGCTCTATGATTTCATCAAAGAAGAGATAAACGAATTGCTTCCGTGATTTAAAACTTTTTTATCCATCGAGAAACAACTCTAAAGGGATTTGTTCGTGTATATGTAAAATTGATATTTTCGAATAGATTCGATCCTTTTATTTAGAAATCGAATGCTTTTATATCGAAGCCGAAAGGGAAGTAGAAATCAAAATGGAAGAGATGGAAATCAAAAGTAATAAAATAAAAGATCGTCCGTTAATCAATGTATTTTTTATTTGAATTTGAGATAAAAAGATTTAAAAATATTTCATACAGATTATTTTTCATTAATATTTCTTTGAAGAAAATATTGTTCAATTTCTTGTCTTTGAGGCTAAGACAAGGTTTCAAAACCAGTATAGTTGGTATTTATTATTTTATTATCATTCCACGTATTTCAAGTTTCAACACGAAGGTTATCAGCAACTGATATAACGTCAATGTTACGAAGAACTCTATTCATAAAATATTAATCCCAAAAGCTTTCCTTAACTTTGCTCTTCTTTTATTCCGAAGAATGTTAATATTTTTTGTGCGATTCCTGGAAAAAAGGAACTTATTGATCTTTTGATACATAAAGAAAATTTTTCTGGATTTATGAGAAAGTTCTTCCAATAACTTCTGTGGGTGGATCACGTGTGCTGCAATGCATTTGGTTATGTAGACGAGGTCGATCTAAAAATATCCTTGGGACAAAAAAAGGATCATCCCAACGAAACACTTATATCAGAAATATAGAGTCGCAAATGTTAATAAGTAATAATAATAAGTTAATAAGTAATAATACAAAATTGCCGTCCTTGCATATGTATAAACTGTTATTTTATCGACGACACATACTGCCACTTTTCCGCACTGCCTCCCACTCGAAATGTGATTATCAATCGCTTGTGACTGATTATTTCCTATCGCGTGACATACTTGGAAATTATTGACAATAGCTAGTGCAATTTCGGAAAAAAACATGCAACACGTATCAATTCTTAAGCTAGTCTCTAATTTGAGAAATGAATTTTAAATTGAATAATTTTTCATTCATTTTCATTTGAGAGAAAAAATATTCTTAATCTTCTGTAATTGTTAGAGTTTTAAGATTTGTTTTCCTGATCGCAAATTTCTTAGATAATTAGTCTTGACTAATTAAAGTCAGGTTGTGATTTGATGACTCGTGTGTTTGGGAAGTTAACATTACGCAATAGTTACGAAGGCGTGCGTCTCATTAGCAACGTTAATTTAAACTGACTACTCATTAGTATACTTAACTGGCTATAACAAGGGTTCCCATTAGTTCCAGAGTGATATCGTTAATCTTTACCCACGAAGACCACCTGAAAACCTCAAGCTTTTGTCCTCTCGAAAAGTTCAAGGACTCTCATTTTTCAAGTCCAAATTGCATGCTTCTAATTAGGAAGTGAAGAAGAAACTATGTTTTTCATATTCTACTTCAATTTGTCTAGGGTTATTTCATGCCAAGATGAAACATTAACTAGAGTGAAGAAAATAAAACCATTAGTCTGTTAATTTGGAAGAATTTTTAATTTATTAATTTATCCTTCGCGTGGTGAAAAATATTAGCAAGTTTTCATTTAATAGAGTTTCGTAATTTAAATTAGAAATAAACATTAAGAATTAAAAATTGAAAATTAAGAATTGAGTAATTACATCTGGGGCAATATTTTTTGAGTTGCAACTCATGGGATTTACTGATCTTGTCATGGCTTTCAGCTTGGCCTGAGCTAACCTCGCGACGAATTGATCCTTTAGAAATTCTCGGAGCCTCGGTAACGACCGTGCGAACCCCGGTTTTTACGGATCCAGATAAATCACATCGATTAGCGATTACGAGTGCCTCAAGGGGACGATATACTCATAGAACCCTCCTCGCGAAAGGCGAATTCGTGTGCAATTCACTCCTACATGAATCTCTGGCTTAAAAACTATAAATTTTTATGTGACCATTTAATTTTTTCTTTTTGCTACTTCAGCTTCAGGCCTCTCGAAAACTCCATTCCAGGTTCCGATTATGATAATCAGTTCCTCTCGTTAAAATGCATTGTACCTCTGTGATAAATAGATTCTCTGATAAGAGGAATCCTGATTTTATTGCATAAAAGTATTTTAATAGATTATAAGCCACGATTGAGATAATTTATAATTCCTAAATTTTTTTTCTCGAAATTCTTTCTCCATTCTATTTTTACTTTGTTTTCCTACTCTACATCTTATTTGATTGCTGTTGACGTTGTTTCATCTTGTTCTAAAAACGGGAAGCATTTGGAAAATTAATTACTGTTTTTCTGAAAATCTGAACCTTCTCGAAAGATTTCTGGAGTGATCTATTGATGAGATTTTTCTGGAAGAGGGGAAGATACTTGTTTTAATAGCTACGTGGTGGTTCAACCCAATAGCTAAGCACTTCAGATCCCTTGGCTCGATTTGAAGTAGTGCCTCTCCAGCATCCCTGACTCGTCTGAAAGCCTCTGTTTGAGAAAGACAATACTTTTCCAGCATTTTCAAGTAAAGACCCCCTGAATGCTTGGACTTCTGACACAGCGAATAACCAGGTCTTTGAACTCTTCGGCCTATTATCCAGCATCCTTTGCATTAATAGCAGAAAATGGAGAATCCTCACTCCAGTCTCGTTTGTGTACTTTTGCGTTGTACTCGTTTGGAACTTTTTCAAAAATCTTCCGAATCTGCATTAATCTTCCACGATTGCAAAAAACCCTCAATTTATTCTTTCTTTGATGAAAAGCTTTCTTAATTTCATGATTTAAAAAAGAATTAGGGATTAATTACATAAAAGAGCCTCTTTATCCTTGACTGTACTCTTTGGCTCCGCCCCATTCCTTATACTGTACTTCCAGGACCCGCCTCTTTCATTTATTTCACCCTGGACACGCCCATATTCATTGAATGTAATATTATTGCATACGCCCACTTTTATTAAATACTCCCATTTTTATTAAACACGCCCACTTTTATTAAACACGCCCACTTGTTTTTTTACCCTTAAAAATTGTTTATTTCCCTCTCTATATCCTCAATAATTCTTTAGAAACATTTACACTAGAGTCTCGACTGAATGAATGAATGGCTTGTATGGTTTTGTTCACGCCGTGCAAGAATGAGCGACTAAATTGATGGACAGGCGAGTCTTACATCGACAAGGTAAGACTAGGTAAAATTATGAGCGTCGCCGTGTCGTAAATTTGTCCATGACTATCGCTTTTACGTGTCCACGTTTTGCGATTTTTCTTGTACGTTCCACGACAAATGGGTATTTCTCTGACGCGACTTGACCTGACCTGGGTGACCTGCTGATACAAGAATATTGATTTGATCCGGTACTGATTTGCACACCTCTTCCCTGGTGTTTAATGACGTCTACTCGGATACTAAATCAACAAATTGAGTTATCGTCCCACCTGATTAAGCCTTCGGTCTAGCTGCTCGTATTTCTGTACCGCAGGTGAGCTCATCTCACTTCAGATTGATGGCAGGAGTCGTGATATAAAAGGTCACTCTTCCTTTGAATGAAAATCCATCAACATCAATATTGATGACACCCATCTTTCTCTACAAATAGTTTTCACTTTTTTATACTCTTCGATTAATTTTCTTCTCCATCTTCCTCTATTTTCTTCCGCCAATATTTCACCTATTTTGGGAATCTGACACCTTTTTACGTTTTTTCAATTCATAAAGTTGATTTATATGAAACATTATTAATTTTTTAATTATAGAATTAATCCGGGTCATTTCCGGTTGAACAAAACTTTTTCGGATCCTTAAAACTCTTCTCTAATCTCAAACTAAAATACTTGATGTAACTAAATGTTCTCTATTAGACGACAAAGTTAATTCTAGGTCACAAAGTGAAACAAACATTATAGATAATAACTAGATTCAGAAAGTCTAATGCATTTAGTCTAATGTACTTGAGGTCATAAAACTCTAAAGTGAGCCACAGGTTGGATGACCTGATTATTGATTAAGTCACATAAACTATGGAAGAGGGAACTGTGCCAAATCTAAATTGGTCGAGTACGTTTCCTCCATTCTGCGACACAAGATGAATAATAAAGAGCGTTTTAAGTGTCACTCGGCTACAAGTAAATTAAATTTTAATAATTTATACCTAAAGCTATTAATTTAAATCTTCTCAATAAGAGAACAAATGAATCGGTAATTAAAAGTAGATCGGCCATTGTCTACTTTTTTCCATGACTATACTATTTGACTCCGTTCGATTTCTTAGACTGTACTTGTAGGCCCCGCCCCTTTGATTAAATCACCGCCCACTTTATTAAACACGCCCACTTTAAAAACGCCCATTTTTATTAAACACGCCCACTTTTATAGATCAAGCCTTTTTCTTTGAAGTTTCTTATCGTTATTAACATTATGAGAAATTCTATATCTTGAGGAATCTCTAGTGAGTCAAAAACAAAGAATTCTAGTTAATTAAGCTCTGGGGATTCAGCTAACATACATGTGTGCAACAACTGTAACCCATTGTGAATTGCGCACAGATGGATCTGTTGTGTTACGCCTCAAGTGAAATTCTATTAGGATCTCTATGTTGTCGCCCCACTAGATTTCACACTGATTGCACAATCCTGGAATATCCAATGGACTTAGGTGAAGTTTCGTGGTCCAATTCAAATGGCAGTTAGCAGAGCTCCCTAAGATTCCTGAGTAATCCTCATAAATAACTAGATTTGCTAACTGCTCATATAAATAACGTTAATTCCCTTCTCGACCTCAAAACTACTTCCTGAAACTTCAACCTTAACCTTAATTTGAACTTCAGCCATTCGAATAAATTTTAAATTGAAGTAATTCCTAGGAATTGACAAGTGTCTTGCCCTGCAATTACTGTAGTTTGATTTCAGTTTGAGATAATGTTTTTTAACGAAAATTGGTACAGAATAATCGCCTAATCGGACCTTCGTCGTCGATGATTGGATGAAGAGTTTTTCGAGTAACCTCATTACTTATTCATTCGAACATGTCTCTGTCATTATTTGTTTTATTGAATTACAAGGACCCTCAGAAGAAAAAAAGGAGAACGAGCAGACGGAATGAATGAGGGGCCAAATCCGATCTTTTTATTGAAGAACTCTCGACTAACTCGAGTCAAATATGGAGTGAGTCCCTTTGGTGAACAGCAAATAATTGATATGTCCATCCACAGTACCTTCTCGATACGGTGTCTACGTCACCATGCCAATAATTTGGGTGCACCTGGTTTTGCGTCACAAGGGAGAAAATCAAATCGCAGAAAAATCAGCCTCTCTTTTTAAATCTCGGCCTGATAGTTTTATTAAATGGCGAATCAACTTCCGATTGGAAATTGATATCTTTATTAACGTTGAGTTCCTTTATAAACTGTTATAGTTAATTTAACAGATAATGGACAATTTCAAAGGATTTGATATGTTCAATAGATTCCTCTTCGTTTTTACTTTTTTGTTTCTCACTTTTTTCGCTTTCTAATTCAACTTCTTCAATCTTTTGTTCATTTCCTTTATGCCTCAACAATAATAATATAATTATTGTATAAAAGAAATTATTAAAATTAATTTGTATTCGCGTTAGAAATTCTGTCTGAATAAATAGTAAAATAAAAGGGCATTCATTTTTTTTTGTATTTTATTTTCTCAGGTAATAACAGTAGGGAATTGCTTTTTAAAAAGAATTCTAGAGCTCCATTCGCTTTTTATATTGCACTAGAGGAGGTAAAACCAAGAAGACCGACTTTGATTTCCGGAACTTGGAATATTGAGTCTCCGAAGAAAGTTCCCAGCCCCAAATCCCAAGTGTGCATTACTTTTGCTCCTGAGAAGCAGAATCGAGTGTAGAATATGTGTATGTGTATGTATATATATAGATATACGACTGCGAGTGTATTGTGGACAGGTCGTGATAAATACGAGGTGTCTTGGGATTAACATTGTTTCCAGAATCTGCCTTCGCCCTTTTCGTCCTCTCCTTTCCTTTCCCCTTACTACATCTTCTGCTGCAGTCCTTGTCACTCCGAAACTCAACTTTCTCCTTTTGACCTGCATCTATAAAGTTGATTAACATCCCACATTCCCATGAGCGCTAAAAGTTGGGGATGATAGAGGAGTTTTGCATTTCGCTTATTAAATTAATTAAGAGAGTGGATTTTTAAGGGATATATTAGGAAATTTAAAAATAGTGGATAGACAGGGTAGCCACATGTCAGGGAAGTCAGGGAAATGGCGGGGAAAATAGAAATTGACATTTATGCTATGTTATTTTTGTCGTCTAACAGATTTTAGAAACTTTCCAAGGATTTCGAAGGATTATAAAGAATTTACAGGCATTCTTTGAGATTCTCTGGGTTTTTATAATGATTTCTAGAGATTTTCAATAATTTTAAAAGATTTTAAAAGGTTTCTAGGAATTTAAAGGGATTACAAGAGATTTGTATAATATTTAAAAGATTTAGTGGAATTTTGAAGGACTTCATGAAATTTTAAGAGATTTTTAAGAAAGTTTAGGGAATTCAAAGCATTTTAAGGAATTTTAAAGTTCCTTGTGGAATTTGAAGGATTTCATGAGATTTTTATGATTTTTAAAATATTTTGTGGAATTTTACAAAATTTTAAGGGATTATAAATATTCTCGTGGAATTTTAAAAGATTTTAAAAGGCTTTTAAGAATTTTGAGAAATTTTGATTTCTTAAAAGTTATTTTAAGGGATTTGATTGAAATTTTAAAGAATATCACCTCATTTTTATGCTTTATAAAAGATTTTGTAGAATTTTATGGAATTTCAAGAGGTTCTCAAGAATTTTAAGAGATTTAAAAGTTTTTCGTGGAATTTTAAAGAATTTAAGAAGCTTGTAAAAATTTAAAATAAACTTGACATTTTTAAACTGATTTTAAGAAATTTAAATAATCTTCGTGGAATTAAAAAAAATTTTCAAAAATTATTTTTGATTTTTAAAGGATTTTGTGAGGTTTTTGTTTCCAAGAATTTTTATTCAGAGGTTTTAATGTATTTTAAGGAAGTTTAAAGTTCCTTATTCAATTTTAAAGGACCTTATAAGATTTTTATGATTCGTAAAAGATTTTATGAAATTGTAAAAGATTTCATGGAATTTTAATAGATTTTAAGGAATTTATGACATTTTATAAGATTTTTAATATTATAGTGAAATTTTAAGGAATTTAAAGATGTTTCTAAGAATTTTAAAAGATTTCAACGAATTTTAAGGAATTTCAATAAGTTTCCAATAATTTAAAGAGATTTTGACGCATTTAGAGATATTTTAAAGTTTCTCGTAAAATTTTTAAATATTTCAAGAGATTTTAAAAAGATTTTCTGGAATTTTGAAATTTTTGAAAAATTTCAATAGTATTTTTACTGAAAATTTGTTCGCATTTTTAATATTTTTCTATAAGGGAAAGTCTGAAAGTCAGGGAAAAATCAGGAAAAAGTCAGGGAAATTGAAAAATTGAATCTTGTGGCCACCCTGATAGTTTCAAAAGATATAAAGTGATATGCGAAATTTCCTAAAAATATCAATAATATTATTGAAGACTTATTCGCATTTTGAATCATTTTCTGTCGGGGAAATTTGTATTGATTGGAATTGTAAGCTGCAAGGTACTTCACAAGACTAATTTAGGTAAAATTGTTTTATAGAGTTTGGAGGTAGTTTCTCATTTTGTGATCCTTATTCACCACCTTTGGCAGTGTTCTTGAGCTCGAAAGTCGAAGCATGTTCTTGCTAGTTTGCCCAAAGTACTTATATGTATATACACATATATATATTAGTAATGGGATAATGAGTTGGCAAATTAGACGTAGACTCTCGGGCTCAACTAAGTTGTTCCATGCAAGTGTGTTTGGGAGAGAAAATGTGAAAAAGAAACAAGAGAGTAGGAAACTGGGAACGCGAGACTTCGAGTTTGAGAGACTTTGTTCACATTGTTCACTTTGTTGGCACTTGAGTATACAAACCAAGCCGCAGGAACTCAGCTTAGATCCTAGAGGACGACTTGGTCCTTCCGCCAACAACCATCAGCTGGGATCCACGTCCTTCTGGTGTTTCTGCTACCACTAGTTGAAAACGAAATTTCTCAAAGTTATAGTTATATCCCTTAGTTTTCAAGATAGGGCAATTCAGCAACTAGATTCACCCAGCGCTAATTTAAATGGAAGTGTTGCTTCACAAAGTAGCAGAAAATGTTGAAATGTGCTAAAAGAAAATGCTGACGTTTTCAGAAGTTTCATCTCTTTGATTAAAATGAGTTTGAGAAATTAATATTGTAATGGAAAAGTTGCCTTGCGCTTTATTAAAAAATATAATTAACAATAAGAACATTACTGAAGGCGGAATGCTAATTTCCAAACAGGTTCTCTATTATTAATTATCTAATCTAACCATAACTGATCAGAATGAACGTTGCTGGTTCCAGAGATCGCGTAATTGAATTGACCAGATAATTTTACAGTATTAAAGAGATTAAACTGAAACATTAAAAAGAGAACGAGATAAATCAATTGATAAACAGAAATTAAGAAGATTTAGCAGTTTTAGATTCTTTGAAAGGTTGTGTGGGAGGATAAAAATTTACTGGGTCATTTAAAGAATAAATTATACTACTAAAAGCTGAAAGGTAAGAAGAGTGAAGTAAAAGCTTCCATTTATGGTGTTTTAACGGGTTTACGAGAAATCAGAGAGTTGGGAAATGTAGCAGACAAGTATTGTCGAATGACTGTCATAAAGCTTCTCGACACTGTCGTTTTTACAAGGGATGTTCTTTCTGGAAAATGCTTGGAAGGCTTCTGTTAGTCTTACGTACGGTTTCCCTTAATAGATAACACAAACTTCCCCTAAGAATAGTTCAGTAATTGTAATAGAAAAATGAATGAAAAATTAAAGAAGCTGTAGATATTTAAAAAGTTGTTAATAATCTGAATTAAGAAAAGAAATGACAAATTAAAAATGATCAACTCTTGACCCTTGAGGATCAATGTCCGAGAAAGTCTCGAGTCACTGGTTATTTTTGTACCACACATAATTTTCTTCTTTGCGTGGAAGCATAAAGAAGATATAAGGTGTATTCTTCTTAATGGAGGCTCATTCACATTTTTATTTCGCACCCACGAATTGTTTACTCTCTTTTATTGTGAGTATGCTTTAGAACATGTTTCTAGACTTGTACAAAAGAAGTACATGAAAAAAAAAATAAAAGCAGTCCATTCAAAATTTTTGTATTGCTTTTCCTAGGAGGAAAAATACTAACAAGATCTTTAGTTACTTGAGACAGTGTTAATGTCGAGTACTGCGCATTATGAGATTTCTAAAGGTCACAAAAGAGTATTAGTTTCTGCCTTTGCAACTTTTTATGCTTGCATAATATCGTGATATTGAAGGAAATATGTCTGTAATATCTGAATAACTAAAAGTAATAAAGTTTCATTTTTATTGCATTCTCTTTTAGAGGGGTATTTTTTTATTGACATCTTATTAGAAATTTTATGAATACCACTTGTAATTTTTTACCCTACTTTCTTTACATTTTTCACTTCTAAAAAATCTCTTGAAATCTCTTGAAATTTGTTTAAATCTCTTAATTTGGTTTTAAATCGCTTGATATTACTTGAAATCTGCTAAAATCCACTAAAATCTTTTCAAATCTTTTGAAACCGCTAGAAATGTCACAAAATCTTTTAAAATGGGTTAAAATTCCATGAAATCTTTTGAAATCCCTTGTACCCCCTGATATCTTCCTAAATCACTTGAAATAATTAGGAAACGTGTCGAATTTATCAAAATCTCTTAATATCCTTTCATATACCTTAAAATCTTGTGAAATTTGCTTAAATCTCTTAATTTCTTTTTAAATCGCTTGATGTTACTTGAAATCTGTTAAAATCCACTAAAGTCTTTTCAAAGCATTTGAAACCGCTGAAAATGTCACAAAATATTTTAAAATGGCTTAAAATCCCATGAAATCTTTTGAAATCCCTTGAACTTTGAAATCTTGTGAAATGCTCCCATCTGCGATTTCTTTTTAATTATATTCTTCCGTCTTAATTCTCCTCCCGCGGATTAACCACCATCTCGCCTGGGGTTGGAGCGTGACGTGTTTATGCAGCGGTCCTCTCGTAAACTTCTACGATTTTCTCTCCGCCTCCTGGATGGACCAATGCATCTCGCCCCCGTTCGCGATACACAAGCTTCTTCGTCGGCACGAAAGGACTCAGGCGATGCTTCGTGGACCGCCCGTTGGCCTGCCGTTCCTCTTTCCTGCGGCTTCTCGTCTCCTTCATCTTCTTCTGACTTCTGCGTCCTTCCTGACTCTTTCCCTGGATCTTCGGGGCGCGTCGAACTTGCTCTTCGGTCGATTCGCCGCCAGATATGATTTTACGATCGACTCGACCCGGTCGGGGGTAATAAGAGAACCAAGATGACCAAGGAGTGTATTCTCCTCGACCATATTTTTGTTTATCTTTTTTTTCTTGCCTCTTTTGCTACGCGTTCCTTCTCGCCCGATTCCTAATCTCCCCCGAGGCCCTTTAAACTCTCCGCGACCGGAAGTGCATGCAAACCAAGTGATCTTCTATATTTTTCTGTCATTATTATATTTTTACAAGAAAATAATATATTAATGTAAGCTCTCGTTGCAAATTTTAAGTAATGAATTCTAAATTAAAATAGCTATTCTCATTCCTCCGTTTTAATGTCGCGTTTAAATAAGTTGAGCTTTTCTGGTCCATTAGTCTTGGATAATACTTTGTATCTTCTCTCGCTTTATTTATTTCCTTCGCCTACTTTATTTCTTGCCTTGTTTAAGACTTTTTCATCGCCTTCGTTAACGAAAATATCTTCCAAAATAAAAGGACATTAAAGACTTTACATAATAAAAAATAAAACTTATTTTTTTAGTTTTATAATGTCTTTCCTTGGCCGAATTTTAAATATGAGGCATAAATTCGAGTGTATAAAGACAAAGGATGTATTTTTATTACTTGAGGAATTCATTTAATCCAGAGTCGGTTATTTTAGTTAAATGTTACAATAAACCACTTCATTCTCGACTTTCGATTACTTTTAGTCTCTGATTTGTAAGATCCATAAAATTCGATCGTAAAAAATCCTCTGATTACTCTGAATCCTATCTGAAATAAGTAATGTTCCAGGGTTAATCGAAGCTCTGCTTTCTTCTTTAACGAGCAGCATTTTTTAACTTTATTTTCTTTTTATTAAATTTTTTCCCCTCCGAGATTGATGGAATCGTCAAGACGTCGAGCTTTCGTTGCTAGACGACTAACGAACCTTCCCTAACCAGGAATGAGACAAATTCGTCCCTGCAAAGGACCTTCATGAATTCCAATACGCCTCGGGTTTCGTGCTAAAGTACTTGTACTTCTAAAGTACTAAAAAGGTTTTTTTCTAAGGGGAAGGCTCGCTTTTTATATCCCAAAAATACCGATTATTACAACTCAAAATACCACCTCTCTATATATATTTTTCAGCAATATTGAAGCTACTTTCGAAAAAGAAACCTATCATTCTTTCAAGAAAAAAAAACTATTTAAAATATCGAGGGAGGCAAAGGCTGTTTACAAGTTTCTTAAAACTGACTTTTTAACCAGAAATATTAAATTTCCAAGAGAAAGTATAAAAAATTTAATTCTACATTTCCAAGCATAATTTTGCACTTACTTATCTAATTTATTTAATTTACTTAATTTATTAATGCAATCTGTCTTTTGCTGGCAGGACTAACAAAGATAAAATTTATTCATTCCTTCTCTGGAACCAAAACGATATTTATCACCCCAACAGACACTTTGCGTCGAACATAGAAGGCGGTAAATTAGCGAGGCATTCGCCGGAACGTGTGTGTACATGTATGCATATTTTTGAATTATTTTTAAGCGACTAAGGATACACTTCGTCACAGTAGATTCTCACCGTACGAAAGGAAAGGGAAGGTTCTCTTTGCAGGTGTAACGCCTGCAGCAATGCCAGTATATAGAGTGGATATAATTCGACACGAGTGGCGAATTGCAAAAAATATTTTTTAAGGGTTTGTCCTCCAGGGATCTTGAAACGACCACAAAGACTTTCAAGAGTCCTCAACCCTCTTCTCTAGTGCATAAAAAAAATATCGAATTCGCCATCAAAGTTTACAAGATTCAATATTAAGATATCTCTCACTCGATGCTAATTTTATTACACCGGCTTAAATAACTCGCTCGAAAGATAGTTTGGTATTTTTATGAGGCTGCCTCTTATAAAGAATTTATCATCTCCATTATTCAAAATCTCGTCAATTTTTTACGTTGAAAGTTACCGAGAATTTATTTCGGAAATAATGGACTTTAGTTGGGATTAGAACACTCGAAGTCGTTTGATTAAGATTTATTTAAGGACTGGTGGTAAACCAGGCTTTCGAACTTTTTTAGTATTTGCAGTTATTTTTAACGGAACTGACTTTTTTTTACAAAAAATAGTTCGAATTTAAAGAAAGTTGTGCAGCATCTCGTAAAATCTTTCAAACTCTATTAAAATTATTATTTTATTTCCTATCTTAAAAAAGTGGTGTCACGAAATTAAGATTTCTTAAAACTTCCAAAAACCTCTTGAAATCCCTTAAAAATCCACAAAAATAATTGAAATCATAAATGTCTTGAAATCCGAGTTAAAACTCGAAAAAAGTTCTACAAATTTCTAAAAACCTCTTGGAATTTCTTAACAGTTAAAATCTCTTAAAATTTTTAGAAATCTTATTAAATTCCATGAAATCTTTTAAAATTCGCGAAAACTTCTTAAAATTCCCAGAAACTGCTTGAAATTCTTTAAATTATACTATAAAATTTAAAGTCCCTTGACGTCCTTTAAAATCTATTAAAATTTTTATAATAGAAATCTAATTAAATTCCGTGAAATCCTGAAAATTCTATAAAATCTTTTAAAAATCAGAAAATCCCTTAAAATTATTAAAATCTCTTGACTTTTAAAATTCCTTAAAGTCCCTTAAAATTATCTGAAATCTTTTGAAATCTTTTAAAATTTCTCCAAACTTCACAAGATTTAAAATCTCTTAAAACACCCAGAAATCTTTTCAAATCATTTAAAATTTCACGAAAGCCTTCCAAATCGCTTAAAATTCCGCGAAATATCCTGAAATACCTTAAAATTCTATGAAATCTTTTTAAAATCCTAAAAATCTTTAGAACTTCGTAAAAATCACTTGAAAATGGTCAAAATCCATTAAAATTTCTAGAAACCTCTTGAAAAATACCTCTCCCAAAAAAGTGACGTAATGAAATGTCCCTAAAATCTCGAATACATTGTTTTTTCAAACCTACTCTCTAAATTTGAATCAGCAAGATTTCATTGATCTTTTAATGACTTGAGTTTCTAAGAAATTAAATAAATAATCGTGCACGTGTTGGTCTGCTATTATTATTAAAATTCTTTTGAAATCCCTTAAAATCTTGAAAACTGTTGTATTTTTTAAATTAGAATGAAAAGGGAAAAAGAAGGTAGTGATTGAGAGGAGATAAGATAAAAGTGGACAATAAAGAAATTCTCTAATAAAACATGAAGAAGAAAGAGTTACGAATGAATGCAGTCCTTCTTAAATATTCATAAACGTTTTAAAAGTGTAATTTGAAAACTGGGAAGTATTTTAAGAAGTGATTTGCATACTGAAGAAACGAGTTTACCCATTTCAATATCGAGCAATTGGGACAAGTTTAAAGAGCTTGTCGTTGCGATTTACAGTCTCTGCTCGAGTCATTGATTACGAATAAGAGCCCGACGAACCGGAAGTCGTTGAACTCACAGAAACGGCGAGACTCTGCGGTATGTCGTTAATTCCTGCACTCGTTCCCTTGTAACCAAACGCGCCCGAATCGGTCCTTTTTTTCAACTGAAACTTGATTCCACATCCATGGTCACGAAGAACGATTTGCAAGTGCATATCGCCCATTAGTTAGCCCGTCTTTAATCGACAGAGATAGCGACTTGGAGAGAGGGGCAGAAAGAGATAAATCAATTCATTAAACTCCGTGGGTCGGGTCCCTGCGGTAGTTGCATAAATTAATTTCAGGGAATATTTCCCTGTTCAAATGATTTTGCTGACCGGGAAAGAAGTCGAGCTTTTGTAAGAAAGAGGAAAAATTTATTGTGTTTTTTTTTTGTTGTTGAAGCTGGATTTTTGAAGATTAATTATCTAAGGGTCTGCGGACTCGAAAATCTTTTAAATAAATTAAATCCGGGATAATATTTGACTGCAGGGTGGATTATCCAGTTCTTTGGGGATAATTCATTATACATGAGATATTGAATAACAGTACAGATTGAATAATTCAGCATACACTGGATAATCCAGTAAACTGTAGGATTAGATTTCATACCCTCGAGACAAGGCAGAATTGTCAATTAAATAAATATGGAGAATTTGCACAATGAATAATTTAATGAAATTGAATAATAATCTAATTGAATAATTAGAAAAGTTATCATTTATTAAAATGCGATATCGAAAAAGACAAAGGTGTCAGTTTAAGTTCAATTGAATTGATTCCTGACGAGGTCGATCCTGTTTCTTTTTACAGCAAAGCTTGTCGTGAAATTGGTAAATCATCGAACTTGGATAGGAGACGAGTGTCGATGAAATCGAACCACAAAACGGACACAACTTGAGGACTAGTGTCAGCTGTTGTTGGATAACTATCGATTTCTCGAGTCGCTCTGGACAGAAACAACAACAGGTGGTTGACAAGTAAGTTGCTTCTGGGATTATTTTTCTGGTAGTGTCTTGGGCCTCTATTCGAAATACAATATTTATTGCAACTAAAATTTTAAAGAAAATTCATAATTTCATAAAAAAAGAATATAGTTATACATTTTTCAATAATAAATTTCTTTAAAATGAAAATCTTCTAAAGCATCTAAAATTACATTATCGATATAGAGTCCCATAACTCAAGTAATCCTTTAGAAGCAAACCCACCCAATTGAGAGTACATCCTGACTAAATCCAGTTTCCAATATAAGTAAAGATGAAAATAGTGAATCCACTCTCTTCATATTTTCAAATTGTCACCTCGATTTCAAATTTTGAAAGTATTCACCTTTAAATCTCGAAACGTTATTCCCAAGTTTCTACATTTCAAGTTTTCAAAAGTGAGCGAAACTTATTCAATTTAAATGCAAGTTTTATGTCTTCAAAAACAATCCATATATTCTCCACGAATTCAGGATTCCAATTTTAAACTCAGATCCTTGCTGATATAAACCGGCAAATATATAAGCTGGCTGATTTACACAGTCAAGTTTTCCCATTTCGCCGCAACTCCGATAGCTCTCTGGATTTAGTCACAATGTACCTCAAACGTCGTTTATTACGATCTGTACAATATCTGGGACTGGACAATGGTTTACTGCCTTAATATAGCGTCGTCAATACGAGCGGAACATCAGAGAATCTCAACTTCCGGCAGTGGAGCAAGTACTTGACCGAGATGAGGCTCATGCAGAGATTGGCCATCAGCGGGCTATTGTCCGTGATGCTGATCGTCCTCCTGACAGGAGCATTTGTTACCCGACGTGACCTAGCCAGCGTCGTTGACCGTGGCGTCGGTCCAGAGGAACGACCCGAGCAAGCAAATCCTGCCTGGGTTCAGGACAACATTGTCCCCGATCAAGAATACCAAAAAAATGATGATAAAGATCGTCCTGCGCCGAATGTCGTTGTGAATGTTAGACACAGGCAGCATCAATCTGAACCGTCAGCAGTTGGTCCACCACCTGTTCCGGTTCCAGGACCTTACATCGTTCGTCCACCAAATCCACCTCTAGACGATGTAACTCACCAACGAAGAGAAAAAGTCAAAGAGGCGAGTAGATAGATTTAAGTTGTGGATTTATTCGTCTAGATATTTTATTTTTTAGAGAATTGAGTCTAAGAGAGAAAAAAAATTGAGTTTACGAGAGAAAAACCATGGAAAATGTAATTCAATTGTTGTATTTATGTAGTTTCTATATGTTGTTATTTTTTCCTACTGATCTTATCTAGTGATGTAGCCATGTCGTACAACCGCGTTTACACTCTTGTCTTAAGTTGCAGTCTGCCTCCAAGATGGAGTACCCAGACAGTAGCTTATCTTAATAGCAGTGGTCATTTACACGCAACCCTGGACATCCACATTCACTGATTTAAAAATGTTTCTTTCGCAACTTCTTTTCTTTTTCTAGCCTAATGCAAGTATTTAACATTTTACCCTTATCTGAAAGAGATAAGGTGAGTTCATAATTGGAGGGTTCAAATACTAAAGCTGTGTTCTACTTCTCACAACCAAACTTCTTTTAAACATTAAATCCATGCAGAAATTAGTAAATCAGGGTGGCCACATGTTAGGGAAGTCAGGGAAGTCAGGGAAATGCGAGTAGTTGTCAGGGAAAATAGAAATTGACATTTATGTTAATTATGTTATTTTTGTCGTATTCCGTATATAGATTTTATAGTTTATTTAAGAGATTTTAAAAACTTTCTAAGGATTTCAAAGGATTATAAAGAATTTCCAGGCATTTTTTGAGATTCTTTGAGTTTCTAATAATTTCAAGAGGTTTTCAATAATTTAAACAAATTTTAAGAGGTTTCTAGGAATTTGAAGGGATTACAAGAGATTTTTTATAATATTTAAAAGATTTTGTGGAATTTTTAAGGACTTCATGAAATTTTAAGAGGTTTTTAAGAAAGTTTATGTAATTCAAAGAATTTTAAGGAATTTTAAAGTTTCTTGAGAAATTTTAAAGGATTTCTTGAGATTTTTATGATTTTCTAAAGATTTTGTGGAACTTTGAAAAGTTTTCAAAAATTTTTAAAGTTCTTTACATATTTTAAGGGATTTTAAAGTTTTTTGTGGAATTATAAAGGATTTTAAGAAACTTGTAAGAATTTAAAAATATTTTAAAGAATTATAAATATTCTCGTGGAATTTAAAAAGACTTTAAAAAGTTTATAAGAATTTTAAGAAGTTTTAATTATTTTAAAGTGATTTTAAAGAATTTAAATGTTCCTCATGGAATTTTAAAGGATTTCACAACATTTTTATGATTTATAAAAGATTTTGTAGAAGTTTAAGGAATTTCAAGAGGCTTTCAAGAATTTAAAGAAATCTTTACGTATTTTAAGGGATTTTAAAGTTTTTCGTGGAATTCTAAAGGATTTTAAGAAGCTTGTAAAAATTTTAAGTAATTTTAAGAGTCCTCATAGAATTTTTAAAAATTTCAAGTCATTTTTGGTTTTTAAAAGATTTTGTAATTTTTTTATTTCAAGAGTATTTTTTTTCTAGAGATTTTAATGCACTTTAGGGAATTTTAAAGAATTTGATGAGATTTTTATAATTTGTAAACGATTTTGTAATATAATTGTAAAAAATTTCATGGAATTTTAAATATTGTAATGGAATTTTAAGATATTTAAAAATATTTCTGGGAATTTCAAAAGATTGCAGCGAATTTTAAGGATTTCAATAGGTTTCAAATAATTTAAAGAAATTTTGATGCATTTTAAGAGTTTTTAAAATTCCCCGTTGAATTTAAAAATATTTCACGAGATTCTAAAAATGTTTTATGGAATTTTGAAGAATTACAGGAAATTTTAAGAAATTTTTAGGAATTTTAAAAGATTTTGAAGTTTTTTGAGGAATTTAAATAAGTATTTGAAATGATTTTGATGAATTTAAAAACAATTATTGAAAATTTAAGGGTTTTCCTGAAATATTAACAAGTTTGAAGGGATTTCGTGGAATTTTAAGATGTTTCTATTAATTTCAGAAAATTTCAATGAGTTTTAAGAGATTTCAAAAGTTGTAAATTTGACAGATTTTTACGAATTTAAAATTTTGTGAAGTGATTTTAAATTTCACAAGATTTAAAGTGATATTGAACGAAATTTTTAAAAAATTTCAATAGTATTGTTATTGAAAATATATACGCATAGTGAGGGAAGAGTTCAGGACGCGATGAGAATCTTGCACGTGTCAGATACTTCCATTTCCTGAGATGTTAATGTAATTGATTTCTTATCGCAGGAATCTTTTTACGTGCAGAAGGCACAACCCACTTTTGTGGATCTTCGATTTATTGCTTTTCGCTAAATTGATTACCAATCTTGAATAGTTTTCTTCCGATTGAAATCTGATTCCCTGATTCCGATCGACTTGCCTCCTTTGAACTTTATCAAATCAAAAGTGGATATCAAAGTAATTTGATATCCTAATTATAAGTATTGACTGTCTCTAATTTCATATAATATTCAAGGGATATATTTTTGTTTTTCTGAGTCAAGTTTCACTCTTCCTCGTCTTATTTGTATTTCTCTCATGCGACCGGATTAATTTCATTTCCTGTAGTGAAATTAGAAAGCTGCAATACGTAATTTAAAAAATAAATTAATGTTCCAATAATAAAATTTAAAATTAAATTCATTCATTTAAATTTTAAATTAAGCCACTAACTTTTTCGTTCTTCCTTCGACTCGCATTTTCCTTTGATTAATTCTCTTTATTTTTTTCTATATGCCAAATTACTCCTATCCCTTTCGATCATTCCCATTGATCTTCCTTTTCCTGAAATTCCCTTTCCGTTCAAAAGCTGCCAATTTGGATGCGAATACTGAGTAACGGGTCTTTGCGGACAAAGGATTCATCGATTTCCTCTTACGACTCTCTTTAATTTCCGCTTCCTCCATCGCTATCGATATCTAAGTATGCACTCTCGAAAATTAAGTCAAATTTCACATCACTCGATTTTTTAATACATTTCTTTATTATTCAAGACGAATCTTCTTCGATCAAGTTAATGGATCCTGACTTTTAAATCAGCTCAGTGGCACTCGATTAAATAAATATTAGAGATGAACTTAAGTAGTTTTACATTTAATCTTCATATCTATAATTGCAATTAAAATATAAATATCAATAATTGCGAATCGTAGAACAATCTTAATTATCACGATTAACTAATCACACAAGAAAATGAAAAAAATGAGAATTGTAAGAGAGTAAAATGGAGAACAAGAGCGACAAGGCATTGCCGGCATTGCACCCTGAGTTGCTTTCATCGCAGCAATGGGGGTGTCAACTGTTGGTGGCTCCACTTAGCGAAGATTAATTCACACTATTAGCCCCAAGTTGAGTACAATGCAGTTGGTTTCTGCCTCACATAATAAACAAAGCCATAATTATGGCGAGACCCCGCCTGCAAAGCGGCCGGATGACGTGTGGATGGACTGCTATAGATTGTGTTTGTCGGCTTCTGCTTTACAAGACTGTATAGCGCTTAATGCTATACCTATAGTGAAAGTGCTCTGTACAGGTGTGTGGCTCTCAGGCCTCTCAAGACAGCGAGGAACGTCGGTCCGGATGTTGTACCGCTCCTAAGCATCTGAACACACTCCTTCTCGTTGTTCATTTGTTCCCAGGGTGTTATCGTTCTCACGCTCGCGCGTGTCGCGCACTTCACCGAAGCTCACGAGAAAATCTACTGTTTACTCAGTCAAGTAATTCATCATTTTACTGTTATATTGCACTTCATTTCAGATTCTGTTCTATTCCCTTTTTTTCCAATTTTTATTCGATTTAATTCAATATGCCGTATTTACCATTTCATTTATTCCCGGTTGCGTTTCCTATTTTATTTTATTACATTTTCATTTTTTATTTAATTTTGTTCCTTGTGCTATATTATTTTCCATTTAATTTCATATTTTCTTTCATTTTACATTCTTTTTTCCACTTGATTTTCTTTCCATTTCATTTTATTCCATATTCAATTTCATTCCTTATTTCCTTTTTATCTTCTTTCCACTATATTTTATTTCCGATTTTATTTCATGTCTTGTTCCATTTCACGTGTACTAGAAATTTTGAACGTTCAAATGAAGGAAATATCTTTTTTCTAATTCTATTTTATCCAGAAATATTGTTTCAATGCATTTTAGGGAATTTTAAAGTTCCTTATATTGAATTTTAAAGAATTTAGGGAGATTTTTATAATTTCGTGAAATTGTAAAGGATTTCGTGGAATTTTAATAGATTTTTAAGAATTTATGAGATTTTATGGGATTTTAAATATTGCAGTGGAATTTTAAAGAATTTAAAGATATTTCTATAGGAATTGCAAAAGATTTCATCGAATTTTATGAGATTTCAAATAGGTAGAAAGTTTTTCATGGAACTTAAAGGATTTCAAATAATTTTAAGGAATTTTAAAAGGAATTAGTGAAAAATTAAGTCATTTTATCGATTATTAACAAATTTGAAGAGATTTCGAGAAACTTTACGTTTCTAGGAAAATCAAGAAATTGGAATAGGATTTTAAAGAGATTTGCAAGGTTGTCCTAAATATTTTAGAGGTTTTAACGAATTTTAAGTGGTTTAAAGTGAATTTAATTTTCAAAAGGTTTAAAGTGATATTATACGAAATTGTTGAAAATTTTAAATAGTATTATTCTTGAAAATTTGCTCGCGTTTTTATTA
This sequence comes from Synergus itoensis, assembly GCA_904066005.1. NCBI lineage: Eukaryota > Metazoa > Arthropoda > Insecta > Hymenoptera > Cynipidae > Synergus > Synergus itoensis. The sequence continues at coordinate 821,810 of CAJFCP010000169.1, read as the reverse complement.
CTTTTCTATCAGGTCTTTTATTTTTTTTTCTTTTTTGTTTGAAAGTCAGGGAAATTGAAAAATTGAATCTTGTGGCCACCCTGTTAATGAATCAATATTTTGAAACTGTTTCTAGTTTAAAATATACAATAAAAACAAAAATTCGTTCATTTAAACGTTCATAATTTTTCAGTCATCATTTCATCTCCCATTTCATTTAATTCTCTATTTTTTTAATCTCCTATTTCATTTAATTCCCTGTTCTATTTAATTTCCTATTCCATTTCCTGTTTCATATCATGTCCTGCATTTCATTTCATTGTGTGTCCTATTTAATTTAATTTAATTTAATTTAATTTCCTATTTCATTTCATTTTTGCACATGATAACCTTTCTGACGAGTCAAAGCGGGGGAGGGCCCCTTCCGAGAAAAGTTATATCTTGTCGCAGACGTTATTTCCGTTCTCTTTGATTTTCAAGCCGTTTGCTGCTGGGTGAAACACGCCACCACGGTCGCTTCATCACTTTTTTACGATGGCATAATTTAGGGGCAATATAATATACTCTTGGTGCCACCAACACTCGAAGGAAGTGAAGAAGGTTGAAACCCTTGATGTATCGTTCTCTGCCTTCTCCAGAACAAATTACAAAATTTACAGAAACATCACTTGCTTTCAAGTTTAACTTCTCAATATCATTATTTTTAGAATAAAAGTAAGAATATTACTGGAGAGTAATTTTCTCAATTACACTCATTTACTAAAAATATATAAAAATTGGAGTCTCGGTAACTGAAATTCCTTCACGAGTTTCCGATAATTGCAGACTAAGGTTTTTCGATAAAAAGGAGTTGGAGTTTGAAAACGTGCTTAAGAAAAATGCAAGAGGGGTACAGAGTCAGCAGCTGTCGCAGGACGGACATGGCGATCCACCCTTTCGCCATTATCCTTGTAATTGCAGTTAATTTCTTCGAAGAACCACACAAATGTAGCCCCTGACCCATGTAACTTGCTACTAATCTGGTTGCGAGCCATGTTGGGATTAAACCATTATCCATGAGTGTCTACCATACCTGTTTAACTCAATTATCATCTTTTTTCCCTTTTTTCATTTTTTTTTTGCATATCTTCACCTACTTTCTCGATCGATCCGCCCTTTTTAAAGTCTATCACACATCGGCGAAATATTTTCCCTTTATTAAAGAATCCACATTTTACAAAAAGTGCACATTTACAAAATTTCTCATTTTCATAAGTCAGAACAGAAAGTCTCTTTTTATTCATAAAAATTCATATTTAATGGAAAGAAAAATATAAATCTTCTTAAAAATGGTGGCGCTTTGACTGACTTGACTCTGGAGATCAAAAGAAATTTGAAACTAATCAGTATCCAAAGATGCATGAGGGATGCTCAAAAGGGTGCTAATCTCATTAGTCAAAGTGAATGGCAACTCTGACGAGCCTGCGAGAAGGGCAGCAACTTTACTGTCAATTTTTCTTGCCCACTAGGCGGAAAATTACGTTTAGTCTGCTTTTCCATCGGAAGACCTGAAAATATAGGTATATCTCTTCTTCTATTCAATTCTGAAGAGTCCTTCAGTGGTCCGTCAATGTCTCCCGAGATCAGCAAAAGGTATCTGAAGGTATTCAGGCGAGACGCAGTTTTTATGCGAGCACAAGCTCAATTACAGTATCCACTCGTTAGCTACGATCTCATTAAATTCTCAAGATTTCCCCTTTTTATCTTTTAATTCAAAATTTTATTATACGTCTATTCCTTCCACTTGTCTAATATTTTTTCCAGCAATTTCAGACAAGACAAAGTATCTCTTATTAAAGAATTTATAATTTTATTACCATTTATTTACCACTGATTTATAGATTCGAGAAGACCTTATTATCCGACATCCAAGACAAATAATCGCATACGAAAGTCAGAAACCAGCCTTATAAACTTTTTTATCAAGAAAACTTGGCTTCACGTCTCACGTGGTAGAGCAATTATCGTAAACTCTTCGTAGAACGAAGCCGATTATCCGATCCACAGGATCATACTTCACGAGCGACATCGTGCAACATCCGACATGAAATTAAATGAAATGATACTTTATGTAGCTTAGACTCTATCTGATGGGAAAAAGCTCGACCTCCGGCTAACAACCGGCTGTCTTTATAGTTTATAAGGCAAGAGGAAGAAATGCGATAATTTCGTCCTGCAGAGTGAAGACACGGTTTTCCTTCTTCGGTCATTTTTTTTCTATTATTTTTATTTCTTCTTTCCTTTTTTTCATCCCGGTGTCAAAGACATGCGTGTGTTGGAGCAACTCGACGTTGTTGGAAAGTGCCAGGGGGAGAAAATGACGAGGGACATACCGAGGTGAATCCTCTATGAGGAAGGAGACGATACAGGTACATAACCGTCTCGGTTTCTTGCCACATTCCGACCCCTACTTGGAAAACTCGTTGCTTGAAGTTGAAACACCAGCAATGAGACATAGCCTTTCCTTTCGTTACACGTCAAACCCGTCGCGGCAAAAACTTACAGGTGCAAAGCATTTTTTATCAATTTTCTGCGATTTATGTAGTTCTCGTTCATTCTGATCGATTTGCTATAGAATTGCTTATTTACAGAAACAGGTGAGGATCTTAAATCATTAAAAAGTAAACTAGGCCTCTCTCTATACTATAAAAAATCTCTACACCTCTTTCAAGAATCCTTCATCGAAAATTCCCTGACCACACCCTTAAACACGCCCACTTTGCATGACCACGCCCTTTAAACACGCCTATGGCGCCTCACGCTTTTTGGGAACGCCCCTATACCACGCCTATTTTGTCAGATACACCTATTTTAGCTGGTGTCCTTATATATCAAGGGATGTTCGCCGATATAAGGACACGCTCACTTTCTTGGTGACGCCCATTCACCACGCCTACTTTTTAACACGCCCTAAACCTCGCCCACCTTACTTTATCGCTCCAATTTGCTTTTATTACTATAAAAAATCTCTACACCTCTTTCAACAATCCTTCATCGAAAATTCCCTGACCACACCCTTAAACACGCCCACTTTACATGACCACGTCCTTTAAACACGCCTATGGCGCCTCCAAATTTTTGGGAACGCCCCTATACCACGCCTATTTTGTCAGATACACCTATTTTAGCTGGTGTCCTTATATATCAAGAGATGTCCGCCGATATAAGGACACGCCCACTTTATTAGTGACGCCCATTCACCACGCCTACTTTTTGACACGCCCCAAACCTCTCCCACCTTACTTTATCGCTCCAATTTGCTTTTATTATTATGAATAATAAATTCTGCTTCAATTTTATGAAGCTGGTGAATTTTTTTCGTGCTTGAATACTGTATTAATAGGTAATTTAACAATCTTTGTTGAGTTGAAATTAAACTGAGGAAAGTTGAGTAAATTAATGAGCAGGAATGTTTTCTTTGAAATATGAAGGAAGGTCGCTTAATTTCCTCTTCCAAGTACACACGCCAGCTTTGTTTTTTTTTCACCGCTCCTGTTCTTGCCTTTCTTCTTCCCTCTGAGCCGCTGAAAGACCTTAGATGCGTAGACTTGCTCGGTGAGTTCCTTTGTCGTGCATCGGTAGTGTTGCAATTATACCAGTTTTCTTGCGCGGTGGCTCATTCGATAGCTGAGAAACCTGCCTCGTTCCTCATACTCCTCTTCTTGACTTTGAACTTCCAGAATAACCATAACAAGATTAAAGTTGTGCTCTTGAATCAATGGCTGAGAACCACTGGCTGGTTCCACTTTCAGTCCTTTAAAGCAATCTTTAATTACTCTTAACTTTCAGAATCTCGGATTCGGTTTATTAAAGTAGTAATACACTTCTGAAATAGTAGAATATTTAAATCTCATCTCATATATAACATATATATTGGCACACCGATTTGTACGCATTTTTTATATTTAATATTATAAATGATAAACGACTCGTATCCGGATGTAAACATCTTGACTCGGGTCTTGTAAGGTGAGTCTGTTTTGACTCGAGGAGAATTATTACAAATTTTTTGACCAGGAAAGATGGTACACCCAGTTGGCATAATTTACTTACTTCACCGGTCCAGCAGGTTCTACATTGTCTATCTGAAATATGTGCTTTTGTGTTTGAAACCCTGGCTCTGGAGATTTATAGCTGGACCGCGTGTAGGCTCCGCAGGTGTCAAACGCCTTTTTTTACTATTTGTTGCAAAAGGTTCGATCTACTAACAGTTTATTTATTTTTTATTTGCGTAGATGATGAAACATGGCTGGGACAACTACGTCAGGTATGCCTGGGGCAAGAACGAACTGAGACCCATTTCAAAGAGAGGACACAGTGCCAGCATTTTTGGTGCTTCAACGATGGGTGCGACCATCGTCGACGGCTTGGACACCCTTTACATCATGGGTCTTCATGATGAGTTCAAGCAGGGTCGCGACTGGATCGCCCAGAATCTGGACTTCGATATCGTGAGTAAAATATTTCATTTTTTATTTTCAAAAAACAGGTTCCTTTTCAGCTATTGCAAAATCCATAGAAATCTCTAAGTCATATATTCTCTAGATTTCTAAATATCAAAGTTCACCTTCAGGCAAGCTAAAATATCTTTTATTTGACTTTCCTGTAAAGAAAGGATTAAAATCGCTAAAAAAAATTTTATAATGCTTAGCAGAATTTTTCTGTGCCCAAAAAATAGATTTCCAGAAAACATATTTCCAAAAAACAAATTTCCAAAAAATATTTAGAATTAAATCACGCCGAGCACTAAAGCCATGTGAAAATAAAAGTAATTTTACGAGAGCTTGCGGGCCTCTCACGAGGATAATCCAACAATAGCAGAAAGTAGGTTTCATCGGAAGAACCTCTATGCGACATTCTCGACGAACTTGTTTGACAAACAAGTCTTTCGAAAACTTTCCTCCTTCTCCACACCCGTTTTCTGTTAGGGACATCTGGGCGACAATATCAGAAAATCCACTATTTTTCAACGACCTTTTCTTCAGATTGAATTAAGAAGACTTGGTCGATGCTGTTGAAAGCTTTTCAGGGCCTCGGGTACTTTACGAGAAAATTATTTTCTTTCGCGTTAAGAAAGCACTCACGCCACCACTAAATTTATCTCTGGGCGTGTCTTACTGCTTTTGTGGGTAAAGATTTCTTTCACCTTTTATTTCTTCTGGCTTTTTAAAAAAATCTCCCTTTGAAAAAGCTTTATAGTATCGCAAGTCCTCTTTCACGGTTAGCGAAATGAAACGACTTTATTTAAATTTCTCTCAATATCAAGCTTCATCAAATTATTTTTTCCACTACATTTCTCAACCCCTTCTTCCCTTTTCCGACCTAAATTTCCAAACCTCCTTTTCTTTCTCTCTCTTCTAATCACCTTTTCCACTCACTTTTTCCCATCCCATTTTCCATATCCCGTTGCCTATTTAATTTTCCAACTTTCCTTTTCGAGTCACTTTTGCGACCTAAATTTTCAAATCTATTTCCTTCCGCCTTTCCAATCACTTTCCCACCAAATTTAAAAATCTCCATTTCCTTCCCCCTCTTCAACCACCTTTTTCCGCCCCATTTTCCAAGCCCCCCTTATGCAACGCCTACTTTAGTTGGCCACGCCCCTTCATATAATCCATTAACTGTAACTAACCACGCCCATTTTGTAATTGTCTGTACAATTGGTCACGCCTACTTATTTTTAAACGTCCATTCACCATACCACAAGAAACGCCATTAGACCACGCCCACTTTCTTTGAAAAGCTCATTTCATGGGTCTAAAAATGTTTTTATTAGCGCTGAGTACCAGTCATATTTGGATTATTATTTTTGCCTTTATTTTGCTTAATTAATCTCGAAATTCCTTTTTGTATTTCAAAATACCTTTGTATTATCTCGGTCTGAAAAAGCCTAAGTAAGTACTAAGTAATACCGAATACTTGAGCTAAAAATATCGAGACTTCGATATAAATAGAGCAATTACTGTGCAGTACTTTGATTCTTGTTTCTTTGCCTTTTGCGCTTCTCTCTGATAACTTGCCTCGAGGAAGTCGAGTCAAAGTCTGCTGAGCCATAGGTTTCCTTTGGGAAACTACCTAGTTGATGAAACTCTTTATGTAAACCCCATTTGCAACGAAAGGAAGAGATATCCAGAAAGTTTAGTTTAAATTGTAAAATATGAAAATTGCAATCACGTTTGATAGAAATTTTATAATTGGAGATTGCGCAAAAAGTTGCAGAAGAAATATTGAAAGATGGACTCTCAGTCAATAAATATTGTATAGAATGATGCCATACTTAGCAGTATATTTTTCCAAGCCCCACTCATAAATATTAAGAGACTAATTAAAGTTTTCTTGAATGATTAAAAACTCCGGAAGAACTAAGAATGTTTCGACACTTATGGTTTTATTTTAAGGCTAAACTTTGAGGTTTCGTCAGAAGTTTACGACATTGTTTACGACATCTTCGTAAATAATTTATAAATAAACGGTTTGAATCAGTTTTTTCCCATTCTCAAGTCTTAAAAGGAAGTAATAACAGCAGCAAACTTTTTTACACTAGTCTCTTTCTCTCGCGTCTGGAAAGACCATGAAATGCCTCTAGCGATTTTCAGTGGCTAATAATAGTTTAAAAAAAAACCCTCTTGAATTTTAAAAGTCTGCGACCATAGAACTACGATCTCTCGATGACTTCGAGGCTGGACGTGCGTTCCGGAAATAAGTCTGCATCAGCAATTCCTCCAACATCTGGCGCAATAAATGTATAAAAAGAAGTACTAGATAAAAGCGCCTCTGTTTAGATCATAGTTTAAAAAACCACTCGTCTAGAACATTATTTATAATTATATTTAAGAAAGCCATTCGAAGTCTGTTTTTCCAGCTTAGAATTCATATTGGACACGCTCATCTCTACCGCTGATTGTACCCTCTAGACACGCCCACTTTTACCACTGAATTAACTATTGACACCGCCCACTTTTTTCCTTGTCTATATTAATTGGAAACTCCTACTTTTTATTGACTGTACTAATGGGAACGCCCACTTTTTCCTCGAATGTACCTCTAGACACGCCCAATTATATAATTAACTGTATCAAATGATCCTGTCCGATTTTTTTTTTGACAGCATCAATTGTATTATTGTTTGCGGCTTTAATTTGACATTTTCTACCAGAAATTGAAAAAATTACAGTTCGCGAAAAGAATTTAAAGTAATTTCTCGGTTTTTCACTTGAGTGGTCATCTAGGAAGAGTATTTCTGAAGCGAGTGGAAAATAGTCATTAGAAGGAAGTAATTTACAAATTAGTCTTGATAGTAACTCCACCCCCGGTTCTGAGGTTAGAGGTGCAGTGGTCCGTGTGAGTTTGGAGTGCTGCTTCTGTATGGGGATCAGGAACGTGATATATGCGACTCTTCGAACTGAGCTATCGCGGTGTAGATTGTTAGGTGAGGCTCTTCGTGGCATAACTGATTGCTTCGTACATCTTGGATCTCCCTTTCCCTTCCGTCTTTCCTCCCCTGAAAACCCCACCCTTCTTTACATCGAACTAACTTTTGACTTGAACCTGTTCCGATCGCTCGAATAAATCCCGCCAAGTAGGCGTATCGAAATCGATCTAAGGCGATAATGCGAATCGAATCTCATTTACTATCAGAGAATTACACGTGCCTTAAGATGGCTTTGAAAATAATAATAATAATGAAACGATAATAAAAAAGCAAATTAACAATTAAAATACACATTACTCATGTATTTTGCTGCGGGATTTTGAAAAATATTTCATTCGTCTCCTCGATTCCCCAGAAAAATATAATTAAAATTCAAGAACTTCGGGAACTTGAGAACTTGGAAAGAAAATTGTAAGAAAGTCTGTATCCCAATATCTGGGGCCATGAATTATTGAATAAAAAGGGAGAATCCTTGATTTTCAGAAGCTATAAATTCCGGCGGAATTTAATGCGAAGTGACCATGGAAAGTGCGACTTGGTCGAAAGCTTGGCGTCCAGAAATATATTCATTCTGCCTTGTGTACCTCTCCTGCATACATTGCGCTCGCATTGTTCTGCGGATATTGTCTGCTGAGGGAGCAGCCTAGCCAGTCTGCTGAATTTTTAATCGCTATGGATCTCACATTCCTAATTTTCTCCGGACTCAGGTCTATTTACCCGCTCGCTCGTGTATTTTCCAACAATTCAATCCAGGCATTTACTCTTCAAAATATTCCACTAGCTGAAGAAAAATTAATTAAGTATCAAGGTCGGTGATGCCTCTCTCTATAGTTTGAGCGTGAGACTGATTATTAAGGAAATTCTCATTGCGCTATTAAACTAAGTTATCAAATTATCAGAAACCTTAATTAAATTCGGCCAAGTTTCGATTACACTGTGTTTTCCCTCAATATTTCTCAAGTGAATCTAAGACCACAGAGAGCAGGTCGCAAGCGTGACAAGGAGGCGGCCACTGTTACTGCCGTACAAGGCTAATACGCGAAGTTATCCACTTAGAAATCCGCCTTAATGCGATAGGTACATACTGCAGTGTTACCAAGTTAGGATAAACCGACCAAGTTTCATCTCAGCGCTTTCGGAATTGTGCTGCCGCCCAAAGCACAGAGACCACCTTTATTGTACACAAATTCCCAGAAATATCATAGCTTCCTCCAGTCTGAATCTTTCGTACGCATATCTGAGCATAAATCTTGTCATCGTATAATTAATTTGCTTGTTCACTCAATTAGGAGTAATCTCCTATGATATTGTCATTTATTAATGATAATAACATAGGATATTTAATTAAACTAGTAAACCAACACGCGCGATTATTTTGTATTCCTTCTTACAACTTCAAGTCATTCAAAGGCCAGACAGATTTGCAACAATTGTACAGACAATTACAAAAGTGGGCGTGGTTAAAGTTACAGACAATGGAGTATATGAAGGGGGCGTGGCCAACTAAAGTAGGCGTTGCGTAAGGTTCGTCCAGGAAAAAGAGGTTTTGGAGAGGATAAATAATATTTTTTTTTTATATTCTGGAAGTACTGAGTTCTAAGCGTGGGCGTGGTTAAAGTTACAGACAATGGTGTATATAAAGGGGGCGTGGCCAACTAAAGTAGGCGTTGCGTAAGGTTCGGCCAGGAAAAAGAGATGCTGGAGAGGATAAATAATAATTTTTTTATATTCTGGAAGTACTGAGTTCTGTCATTCTCGAAGGTTTGAATCTGATAAGCGCAATATCGCGAAGTGCTGAATAGACACCTGTGAGACTATCTAGGATAATGTTTCCAGTTCCAGGTAGGCGAAGGCCTGGAATAGAGACATTACACTTTGTACTTTAGATAAGCAGAGGCAACATGATGTCGAAGTAGCTCCTGGGATAAGAATCTCTCTCCAGATCTAAATCGTCCCACAAAGCAAACCTGCTTAAAATTTCCTGCATGACTAGTTTGCAGAGACCCATCCCATCTATTTTAAGCTATCTTCCAGATATTGAATCTTGATATTATTTAGTGATATCTCTTGGTTTCTTTTTAATTTATAACGAAACAAATAAGACATTCGTGTGAGAATTTTATCTATGAATGTATTTCAAATATTTCTTTAAGTAGAATTTTCACTCTGACTAGCAAAAGAGGCAAACTTCCTGGATGTCAGTGGAATCTACGTCATCCTAGCGAGAAGCATATAAAATTGAAAACTTGGTTTGCTGCACACCTGCTCCTAGAATTACACAGTGTATTTTATCGTTCAATATCTCGAGGTCGAAAATTCAAGACTTTGTCGATAATGCAGGGTTGGTGCAGATTATCTGCTTTGTGTTAAAATTTTGATAATAGGCATTGAGTTTATGTTCCAATGCCTTGTTTTTAGTTGGGTGTTTTATATGCAGAAAGTCCTAGTTTCTAAATAGCTGTCACACCTATTTTATAGAGAGATTATAAGACTCGATCTATAATGTAGAGAATTTATAGAACAAGCATAACTTGACTGCAATAATGGAATTAATTAACTACTCCGCGATCTAGTCCTATGCTATCATATGCTTGGAAGTAAATCGGTTCTAAATGTACGAGCATAAGCTATAATCCAATTCGTAGATCAATACCATGGCAAACTGTTTCATGGTCACTATGCATCGCTGATGATTACATTAGGCTGATGTGCTTAACTCCAGTGCATGCTTATCGTTAAGCGAACATTTCAGTATAGGCAAAACCTCGTAAATCCACTCTAATCAGACAATTTCCATTCAGATCGACTCTCGATTCGATTAGGTTCACTCATTCGAGTTTCTTCTCATATTTTTCGATTCTTCCTCATTAGGAAGCTTCAAACTCTGGAAGAGTCAGTTTTTTTGTAACCTAGTACTGAAGACTTGCAAGTGTGCAGTTTTTAAGATTTTCTTAAACTTTACGACCCTTCATCTATCGGAAGGTATTTCATCTATCGGAAGATATTTCATTTATCCGAAGGTATAAATTCAGAAGAACGGTCCCAGTGACAAATGGGTGCCACATTTTAGAATCTGGGTCGACTATTTATAGTGCTTCGATTTGATACGTCAAAGATTCTAATTCTAGAGTACAATTTTAGGTCTACGTGTAACGCACTAATGAGCACATTGCGTCTTGGGCTTCTTTGCCAGACGCACTTTAAAATTGATGATAAACAGGTGCTCTGTTCCTAAATTAATTCATCTCTTTAGTTACATTTTTTTGGGAAATTAAAAGGACTAATTTCTTTCTTAATTTAATTAATTGCTTCATCATTCTTGAAATCTGGTGTACTTCTACAATCTGTTGAAACCTCTTGCAATTCTGCTATCTTTCTTTCTGATCTTTGCTTTAACTACTCTAAAGATTTTATTTCGAAACCGCTGGTTTTTTTCTTCTCTAACAATGTATAAAATAAAAGAAAGAAAACGGAAGGAAGTGGTAGTTTCAAAGATGAAAAAGGAATGAAAAGAGAGAGAAAATGATACGAATTTCCAGTTATTGCACCTTCTTCCTATCTTCCAAAGTCGTCGAATAGTTGGCCTATCCTCCCTCCCCGTTTCGTTTACACCACGCCATTATTGCACTCTTGTTATTACCTTGTGATGTAATTTCACCCTCTCGAGCTCTGTTCCTTGTAATCCGTGGTATGGCTCAACTCAACCCCCTGGAGGTTGAGACCACTTCCAATGGAATGGCGGTATTTCTGTTTGGGAATGTCCTATTTCCATTTGCTAACATCTCCATCACTTGAATACTCGTTTATTCTCATTTCGTCGATTTGTTACACTTTCCTTTTATTTAATATCTCCACAATTAACTCGCAGAGTTTTTCTTTATTATTTATATAAATCAATATTTTTAAATCGTTTTGATATTTAAAATTCCCTAAACTTCGGATCTTCTTGATTTCGGCAGTTTTTCTTAATTCTTCTCGAGTTCTTAGTTCTTTATTGAGTTTCAATAAACTTCAAACTTTCGCAATTTCAGTGTCTAGATCTTGGATTTATAAATGCAACTTATCGTGAGCTAAAATTACATTATTTTCTGAAGAGAAAATTTAGATCTTTGAATCTCAATTTTTCTAATTTGCTGATCATTCATTACCAGGAAGATCACATGTCAGAGAAGTCAGGGAAATGTCAGGGAAATGCAAGAAGTCAGGGAAAATAGAAATTGACATTTATGTTAACTGTGTTATTTTTTTAACAGATTTTAGAAACTTTCCAAGGGTTTCGAAGGATTATAAAGAATTTCTAGGCATTCTTTGAGATTCTTTGGGTTTCGAATGATTTCAAGAGATTTTCAATAATTTTAAAAGATTTTAAGAGGTTTCTAGGAATTTAAAGGGATTACAAGAGATTTGTATAATATTTAAAAGATTTATTAAAATTTTAAAGGACTTTTATGAAAGTTAGAGATTTTTAAGAAAGTTCAAGATTTTTAAGAAATTTTGATTTTTTAAAGTAATTTTAAGAGATTTTAATGTTCCTCATGGAATTTTAAAGGATTTAAAAGTTTTTCTTGAGATTATAAAAGATTTTAAGAAACTTGGAAGAATTTTAAGAAATTTTAAGGGATTATAAATATTCTCGTGTATTTTTAAAGGATTTTAAAAGATAAGAATTTTAAGAAATTTTGATTTTTGAATCTCACAAGATTTTTATTATTTATAAAAGATTTTGTAAAATTTTATGGAATTTCAAGAGGATTTCAAGAATTTTAAGAGATCTTTTCGTATTTTAAGAGATTTTAAAGTTTCTCGTGTAATTGTAAAGAATTTTAAGAAGCTTGTAAAAATTTAAAGAAATTTTGACATTTTTAAAATGATTTTAAGGAATTTAAATTCATACAATTCAAATAAATATGTCCGCTTGGACATATGATGTGGTTCAAGGCTTCTCATTCGATTAGCGAAGTTAAGCAACGCTTAGCTCGGTTCTAGTCGGAAGGGTGCCGTTGTATTATATGAGTGTACTTATCAGCTTTTTTCAAAGTTGTTTTCGCTCTCCAACTAATAATAAAAATGTAATTTGAATAGATTTTAAAAAATTTATGACATTTTATAGGATTTTAACTATTGTAGGGTAAAGGAACCAATTACCGAGGGCGCACCAATTGTCGAGGATCGCCAGATATTTTTTATGATAACTAATAAATTACAAGAAAAAGGAAAATAAAATCAATATTATAATAATACAGGTATTCTAAACTAAAAACTCTAAAAAACTCCATATTTTTAGAAGAGAAATTCATTTCGAATTTAATATCCGTAGCAGAGTCCCTCATGAAATTCTCTAAAATTCGCCATTTGCGTCATATTTTAGATTGGCTGGATCAGAAATTGTAAAGCACATATTTGGTTACTTTAAAGTCATTCTTTATATTTAAATGTCACTATACTGATTAAGATGAATCAGTCTTTTTTTCAAATAATTATATTATTAGAAAAAATGACATTTAGTATTTTAAAAAATAAATCATCGGTTAATTGGGGACAGTTTTCGGCAAAGCTCCAATTCTCGATTATCCACCTCGAGAAATGGGGATATCGATTTTTTCATCCATACCCCCCATTTGTCGATGTACTGAATATATTTGAATATCGATGATTAGGTTAAGATGGTTATGTTGACATACATTTTTGAATTATTGGTTAGGTTTGTCACGCCGCGAAATGCACACTCGACAAATGGTTCTAAGCCCTCGAGCGATTGGAAAATTCACCTCGAGAAATGGTGTTTTCGACTCATTTCTCTTTTTCACAATTTTTGTCTTAAGTTCTAAATTTTTGAAAAAAAAAATACATACAGAAATTAAAGTTCGACAAATATTCTGTCCAACGAAATAAGTTTCAAAGTTGGAGGAGTTTTCGTTTATAAATAGAAGGATAGAGAATTTTGAGGTTGACTATTTCCTCGACAATTGGTTCCCTTACCCTAGTGAAATTTTAAGGAATTTAAATATATTTCTAAAAATTTCAAAAGATTTCAGCGAATTTTAAGGGATTTCAATAAGTTTCCAATAATTTTAAGAGAATTTAACATATTTTAAGAGATATTAAAGTTCCTCGTGGAATTTTTAAATATTTCAAAAGATTTTAAAAAGATTTGGTCGAATTTTGAAGGATTGTAGGAAATTTGAAGAGATTTTTAGGAATTTTCAAAGATTTTCAAGTTTTTTGAGAAATTTAAAGGATTTGAAATGATCTTATGCGAAATTTTTGAAAAATTTCAGTAATATTTTTACTGAAATTTCTGGCATGATTAGAGGATAATGTGAGGGAGCTAGTTAGATCAGAAAGGGCGAAAAAGCAAGGTGGGACGTCAACGCGTGGCTGAGCTGGTGGAAATTAGCGTGCTGAAGTTATTAAACGGCTATTCACCTGCCTTGATACTTTATAACTTCTTCGTCATCAATTAAACTTGAACCAGCTCAGAAAGTCAGGAAGCCAAGTCTCAAAATAAGCATCTCATTTTACAATCTAACAAAGTTTTTAAATTGTTTATAAGTCCTCCTAATGAACGTAAATGAAAAAGATCCAATTATCTTCTTACATGACAGCTGCTGGGTGCAGTTTGATGTCTACTTTTTGAGAAGGAAGCCCTTCCACAAGAGAGCACTTATTCCCATCGATAACAGCAAATCCACGATAAAAGGAGTTATTAGCTCGCCATTCCCCGCCTGACGGAAGGAAGAGTGGCAGGGCAAAAGTGTAGCATAGACGTCTAGTCTGCCAGGTGTCGGAACTTGGCAGAAATTAACGACCTCATAAACTAGAAATCGACCCGTTAATGTATGGCAAACTCCACTCGCGTTAACTCTTTTACCCTCCAACTTCACCCATAGGTCCTCTTTCTCTTCGCACCCGGATGTCGGGAGAAAATAAACTCGTAAAGCGTCCGCGGTTTATGACCTGCCCGCAGGAAGTCGCCCCCGATAAATAACCGCTCCTCCGACATTCCGATTTAACGAACTGCCCCAACCCAGTAGACGAATTGAAATAGAAAACACACTGTCGGAAATGTTTTAGGGCACTTTAAAAGTCAATGGAGGATTGCCACTGTGCAGTATTTTTCGCCAGAGGATTCACGCTTACTTCAGTAGACGATTGCCAGCTTTAACTAAAGGATTGCCACTTCAGTCATTTTTACTACAGGGTGGCCACATGTCAGGGGAAAAAAAATTTGTCAGGGAAATGTCAGGGAAATGCTGGTAGATTTCAGGGAAAATAGAAATTGACATTTATGCTAACTATATTATTTTTTTCGTATTACATATATAACTTTTATAGTTTATTTTAACAGATGTTAGAAACTTTCTAAGGATTTCGAAGGATTATAAGGAATTTCCAGGTATTCTTTGAAATTATCTACGTTTCTAATAATTTTAAGACATTTTCAATAATTTTAAAAGATTTTAAGAGGTTCCTAGGAATTGTAAAGGATTTCACGGAATTTTTATGGTTTTTTAAAGATTTTGTAGAATTTTAGGGAGTTTTGACAAGTTTTCAAAATTTTTAAAAGAATTTTACGTATTTTAAGGGATTATAATTGTCTTCGTAGGATTTAATAATATTTTTAAAAACTTGTAAGAATTTTAAGAAAGTTTGATTATTTTAAAGTGATTTTAAAGAATGTAAATGTTCCTCATGGCATTTTAAAGGATTTCACAAAATTTTTATGAATTATAAAATATTTTGTAGAAGTTTAAGGAATTTCAAGAGGTTTTCAAGAATTTTAAGAGATCTTTACGTATTTTAAGGGATTTTAAAGTTTTTTGTGGAATTCTGAAAGATTTTAAGAAGCTTGTAAAATTTTAAATCATTTTTGATTTTTAAAAAATTTAGGAGATTTTTTATTTCAAGAGTTTTTCTTTATAGAAATTTTAATGCATTATAGGGAATTATTGTAAAAGATTTTAAAAATAATTGTATAGGTTTTCCTGGAACTTTAAATATTGTAGTGGATTTTTAAGAAATTTAAAGATGTTTCTATTAATTTCAAAAAATTTCAGTGAATTTTAAGGGGTTTCAATAGGTAAGGGATTTCAATAGGTTTCCAATAATTTTTAGAGATTTTGATGCATTTTAAAGGATTTTGAAGTTCCTCGTGGAATTAAAAAATATTTCATGGAATTTTGAAGGATTGCAGGAAACTTTAAGAGATTTTTAGGAATTGTAAAAAGTTTTGAAATTTTTCGTGGAATTTAAAGTGTTTCAAATGATTTTGAGAAATTTTAAAAATATTAGTTAAAATTGAAGGAATTTCAAGAAATTTCAATGAATTTTAAAGTTTCCAAGGTTCTTTCTTCCATTTCACAAAAATCAAAGGACAACAGAAAGCAGATCTTTACCAAGAGATTAGATTTGCAAGGAAGTTAAGAAAATAGAGCCTTTAAATTCCTTCCCAGCATCCCTTCAGCGATATCTTCAAACAGGCGGTGATTAGGAAACCACACCTTAATAATTAATGGGCGTTCTTCCCGTTGAAGCTCCTTGTGACTCGGCTTCCGGTGGCTCCACTTCCGTTGTTTGAGTCAGACCAGAAAATTTCAGCAAAATTCTCAAGTCAGAGGACTTTCTCTTCCACTTTGTTTTTTTTTTTTCTTTTCCTTTAGTAAATGGTTTCCTACGCAACTAATGCGTTGAGGATTCTCTTCCTCCCTTCCTCTTTCCTCCTACCGTATCCTTTTGACGCACAACATTCATGGTATTAGGATAAATTGCTGCCATTACAACAGGTGGAGCTGGTCATATTTCGCAATTTTCCCGTCGGATGCGTGCCGGCAAAAGATACAGGAGATTACAGCCTCTATTTATGTCTGTGATACGCATATCCCGTTGCAAGCGGATCCCTGATGCCGCTGATACGCACCATCAGTGGCGCTCATTCATAAATGAAAGAGGTTCATTTTTTAGCCATGGGAGAAGATTAAAGAAAGCCGAGAAGCATTAAGAAGTCTCTTTGAGTTTAAATTCACATTAGGGAACTTTATAGATTACATAAACAATTTATGGTACTTAGGTGGGTCAAAAGGACTGACTATTGCAAATTTTAGAGATCCAGAGAAAGTTCAAATGATTTTAAATAGATTACAAAAAGGTCTCAAGTGGTTCCAAAGATTGATTTTGATTTAAATTAAACAAACCAACACGTGCGCTACGCGCACGATTATTTATTTTACTTCTTACAACTTCAAATCATTCAAAAACTAATAAAATTTCTCTGATTCAAATTTAGAAAGCAGATTTGAAACAATAATTAAATTTATGCGAGATTTTAGAGTCATTTCGTTACACCACTTTTTTAAGATAGGATTTCTTCACTGAAATCCAAAATCGTCTAGAAACATAAGCGAAGTTGAAGTTTAATCCTTCGTTAATGAAGGTATCGTTGCACTTTGTGAAGATATCTGTCAAGGTAATCGGTGTAATGGAGCAGTAAAGGACAGCTCGGTGTTAATATTGTGCTTACATGATATTAATGACAGAGTATTGTTCTGTTAATTGACGTTTACGATGGATACGACGATAGGAGCTTCATGGGAAATTCCCAGAGGCTCGAGGTTCTACCATAAAGCAGAGTAGCGGACAGATTGTTGTTGAAAGGGTTGTCTTGGGAGCCGAAACAACTCACTGAAGATTGCTACTTGCACGCTAGCTCATCTTCGCATTATCATGCACTTTATGGTGGTGAAATGATGAAAACGCATTACGCAAACGACTTCCGTCGTCTGAACCCCATGAGCAGACAAATTGACATGCTCACTAACCATCTTCACCTTTCATCGATTGACTCGCGTGTCTGCACGTAAAAATATTCTCGGTAATGACATTCTTCGACAGAATATATTTTCTTTTATGAAGGCTTGTTGAATTCGAATAGGATTTCAAATCTCCCAATTACTATAATTTCCTGTCATATTAGACTGACTGAAATACGAAAAAATTCCTTGCAATTATTTTAAGAGGTATCAAAAAGATTGCAAAAAGATTACAAGCAATTTCAAGTGATTTCAGGTGAACTGAAATGATTTTAAAATGTTTAAAATGATTTTTAAGGATTTCGAGAGATTTGAATGGATTTTAAGGGATTCGAAAAAGTTTAAAAAATGATTGCAATTGATTTCGCGAGGTTTCAGGCGATTTGAAGTTCGGAATCAAAGTTCGCGAAATAAATGAAGGAATGAACTTGAGAATCGTTGGTATTTCATAATTATAATTATGAAGAAACTTGACCCTGGCAGATAATTGACCTTTATTTTCATCGTTCCACAATTAATGTTAGAACTTCAGGAAAACGATTTAAAATTTGCTTTTTATCTTTATCATTCATTACCGAGTTTTTTTTACTCTGAAAATGTTTCTTAGGTCATCCGATATTAATTACAAATCTGTAAAGAATCTCGTGAAATTTTTGTTTCAAAGCAATTTGATAATGAGAACTGATGAATATAAAATCTCCTCATGATGAAATTAATACCTCTCTTGATCGAGGGAGATAAAAATTACAAAATTATTTTTATCTAGAATAAATGTATATTAGATAATTTAAAAAATGTTTAGAATTTTGAAAGTTGATGATGCATTTTTTTCCAATTATACCTAGAATGTAAAAGAACCGACTCTTGCTATTAAGTCGAGGCTGCGTCCGCACTCATTGGGACACTAATTACCGTGTAAATGGAGTGCAGGTGTAAATAGCTGTACAAGCTTTCCGAGTGAAATAAAATAAGGGGCGGAACTCATAAATTCAGCAGCACTGAAAAATCGCAATTAAACTTTTGTTGCACCGTGGCATTTTAATCAACCTTCTTTTAGCAGATTCGATTCTAATACAAAAAAAGCAGATGACCTTGGCGTCCTCTTAAGTATGGATTAATTTTATTTTTAATACAAAAACTCCCATTGTAATAAATAAAAAAAGGATTCCTAATAGACTTTTAAAAGCTCTGAAGATTGGAACGCCCCAAACTCTAAAGTCCCCCTAATTTTAAGGTCGTCAAACTTTGGTAAATACCAAATGTTTAAAGCCCCAACTTTATTTATTTTTCCAAGCTTGAGGGCTCCAAATTTTGGACATCATGAACTTTGAAAATCCTTAGACATTGAATTTTTCAAATCAGGCTATAAATTTCCTGATTTTTAAAACAAGAATTAAAAAGAAAGCTTGTCTATTTTTCATTAATTTTTTATTTCAAACTTTGTTGTCCAAGTATGAACCCAGGATACTTTTATAGCCCTTTATTTCCCCATATTTGTCACTAAGAACTCCCTGGAGTTTTTCGCAGTGGAATCGGTGTTACTCCGCAGGGAGTCTTGTATTTTTCAAGCACCAGTTCATAGTTTACTACAAGAGTAAATAAAATGTTATCTTTCCTACTACATCTTCAAACCTCCGAGAAAAAATTAACTCTGAATGATATAGGAAATTATACCTAATATCTCCATTCATAATATTTTATTATCACGATCAGATATCTGATATTCTTTATAATTATGAAAAAAAAAGAAACTTCTTCTGCTCTTATGAACAGCATTTTCAAAAATCATTTCGCACTTTAATTAGGCACTTCAGAAATTAAACTGCCTCATTTTAATTAAAACCTCTGCATTAAAAGCAAAGATAAAACTCCACGTGTGGAAAAAGTAAAGCAAATTTAATTAAATCGCACCTAGTAGTATTCGAAACAGTTTTGAAACGTGTGTAAAAAATTTGAAATGAAATTATAGCAACCTCTATACTAATTTGATAATTTTCAAAAATGATGGTTTACGATTTTTATTCTTTAGTATTAGAGATAAGTTTAGTTTTTTCAGAAATAAATCAAAATTACGATTTTCAATTTTCTCTTTCCTTCTGTACTTAAAAAATTTTATTTTTATCTTTTCAGAATTCAGAGATATCGCTTTTTGAGACGAACATACGATTTATGGGAAGTCTTTTGGCTTGCTACGCACTCACAGGAGATGTGATGTTCCGAGATAAGGCAGCTCAACTCGGTGAACGGATGTTACCTGCCTTCCAGACAGAAACCGGAATTCCTCACTCCCTCATAAACCTTCGTACAGGGGTGAGTTTAAATTTTCACAGCTTTCACAAATACATTATAAGTATGAAACTGAGAAAATCTCGTCCGGTTTAGAGATAAAAGCTACATAAAGTATACAACGAGATTACAAAGTGTATTCTTATTTACAAATAGGCGATGAACTACCCTTGTCGCATTTTCTTATTTCGATGAACCCTCTTCCGTCTCCTTTGAAAGAAAAGCTTCATTTTCCAACTTCTTTGCATAAGAATTGCCTTCGCCTCTCTTGAATTTTATAGACCTTCTTTTCTTATCTTTCTGTTGCATCTACTTTGTAAAACCGCGACAGATAAAAGGAATTCATATTTCATCGTAGAGCATTAATATTTATCGATAAGGGTGAAAGGGGTGAATAATAGACCTTAAGGCATCGTTTTTGTTTACTTTTTTTCCTTTTCTAAACAATTTTTTAAAACTCCTATTTCATACAGTTTACTAACCACGTTTTCCATCCCCTTTATCTCAGCCCCTTTTCCAATCATCTTTTCTAGTTTTTCAAGCTTTTTTTTAAATCATATTTCTCTTCTAAGCTTTTTTCCTATATTCCCTTTTCCACCCCTTTTCCAATCTTTTCTTTATCAAACCCCTGTTCCCTTTTTGTTATAAAACAGTTCCCAATGTGTTTAAAAATTTAGTCGAAAATTCCAATCAGAAGGATTTCTCGTTTGGGTAAAATCACATTTTTAAAATCTGAAGCGATTCACAGTTTACCAGCTTGGATCTAAAACCACTAGTCTAAAATGCGTTTGAAAGAACTTTTACAGCCCCGAATCCTAAATTGCGAGTCATCAGGTTCTTTCCACATTTTAATCAACCGCAGGACTGCCAGTACTCGTGGGATTTTCCTGAGTTTTTTTTTTCTCCCCTTTTCTCCCTTCGCCACTCGTTTTAACGAACAACGATTTCGTGTACCAAAACCTCTTCTACTCAGTTCAAAGTTCTCTTTATGTCGAACAGGGAATTTGGGGTGATTCTGGAACAGAGAAACACGTTTGTAACTCCGAGGTCGCTTGTTAAATTAAAGCCATTTCGTTTGGTCACGTTTGCGAAAGCGAGGATATTCGCTATAATTAATATGCAAATTCCTAATTGTGGAGATAATTAGAAGTCAAATAAATGATGTAGCCCTTTTAATGTTGTTTTAAAATTTTTAAATATAATCTAATTAACTCGTAAAACCAGAATATAACACTGAATTTATATAGATATTTTTAGCTACTTTCAAATAATAATTTTAAAATGTTTTCCACTTTTAAGACGGAAAATATAACAACGAACTTTCTAAAGTCTAAAAAGTTTTACTTTTTAGTGCTTCGGGTTTAAAAAAAAAATATTATAGATAAAATAATTCAACTTAGAGTATATAAAATTTCCTTGTAAAATAAGAAAAGTGCTAATATAGAGCATAGTTAAAATACATTCCACGTTTTACACCTGCGCACATAACTTTTGAGCTCTTGATGTCACTCTGAGCTTTTAAACCCGTTGAGAAGCTTTATTATAATCGTATTATGAATGGTCGCTGTGAGAGGTGCTTTAATTAGAAAAGTACACCTGTGTAAAATGGGCTGGTTACATGAAATTTCGTCGATAAATTAGGTGACCTACATTAGGGGATATTATACATTATAAATATAGTTATGATTATGATGTGCTGTACATTTTTATTGTACCTATTAATAAAAAGCCAATAATTTACCCAATCAATTTCCTTAATGAACCAATAACAAGACTCATCAATAATTAAATATCCCCTACTTTTCCAAACCCATTTTTCCAGCTTTTTTTCAATTTACTTTTCCAAAAGCTTTTTACAAGTTTTTTTCTTTCTAACTTAAAATGAAAATGTTTACAACAACTTTGAACTGAGTTACCACCACTCTAAAAAAATATTTTTCTACTTGGATCATATGTAGTTACAATTATAAGTTGGGAACTGTAATTATTATTAATTATTATTTAATTTATTACAAATTTATAGCATTTAAAATATTTTATAATTACAAAATCTATTTTTCTTACAGGTTAGCAAAAATTACGGATGGGCCAGTAGTGGTTGCAGCATTTTGTCTGAGATCGGAACAATGCACCTGGAATTCGCCTACCTGAGTGAAATCACCGGAAATCCAGTCTTTAAAACGAAGGTCGAAAATGTGCGAAGGACTTTAAAGAATATGGACAAGCCCAAGGGTCTATATCCAAATTACATCCATCCAAAAACTGGAAAATGGGGCCAACGTAAGTAAAAAGTTAATTATAATAATTATCCTATAATTGTTTAACTGACCTTCATTTTACATATATTCCATATTTTCTTTCTCGCCAACAATTGAATATGCTTTAAAATGTAATGTAATTTAAAATATAACTGTAGCAACATATCTGAAACCTGCCACTGGGTGGCCTTCGTAATCCTCAAGATTGAAGAGTCAGGAAATAAAAAAAATTTGCTCGAAAAGGTCGCCTTAGCAAAGCAATAACGGATGGCGCCGGATTATAGTAATAAGGGTTTGCGAACAGAAAAAGGCGAGATGTAACGCGAGAAGTACTCTCGGTTATGCATCGAGTGAAAAGAGGATCAGAACACATGAGAATATAAATATTCTCACCGTATTACTATAATTTAATTCAATAAATCACCCTTGGTACCCACAAGTAGACATATATAAAATATTTGAAAATCCGTGTAATTAATAATTGGACTTC
>CAJFCP010000169.1:706485-799120 GCA_904066005.1 Synergus itoensis | reverse complement strand
TATTCCAGGAATTCAAATATCCCATTCTTGGTTTCTTTGACTCAAGATAAATTTAGCAATCGTTATTAATTAAAAACATATGTTTACACTAACAAGTTGGAACGATTGATTTATTTACGAGCTTCTTATTATTGGCTAATGACGATATTAATGATTAATGAATACATTTTAATTTTTTTATGAACCAAGTAACCATTTTCCTTTAGAAGGAAACAAATTTTATTGATGGACGTCATGAGGAAACTCACTATTTTTAGAATAAACACATTTTATTACAAATTCTATTTTTGTGAAACTATTGACAGCTTACTTCACTTTTTAAATAGAAATATGCATACAGAGTCAAAAAGTATCTAATTAAAATATTTGTTGGATAAAATGAGGAAATCGAATTTTGAGTTTAAAACTTGGTCCAACGCCCTTAATATTCCGAATTCTTCGTTTTACGCAGAAATGATCAAAATTAAACATTTTTTCGCTCTATAGCCAAAGTTCTATTTTTAAAAACTGTACCGCTATAGAGAAAAAAAAATCTATTTCTAATTTTCGTTGAGCAAAATGAGGAAATTGAATTTTTGTGGTAAGAACTCGATTCCAACAGCCTTAAATCTGAAAGGTGAGAGAGAGAGAGACACATTCTTGTGCCCACATACGTGTAGCCACAACGCTCTTATTTATTCGGTAGCTGAATAAATTAGCAGTAACAGTTTGCCTGTGTAATCGCCCTGAAATTTATCGTTGAGTCAGGTCACGGCAGGGGAGGTCATTTTTTTTTCTTTGCCTCCAATAGCCCCATAATTTGCTCACTCTGTGTGTCTTTAGGATATATCTTAAGCAATTCAGAACCTCTTCGAGTATATATCAAATTTTTATTTTTATCTGTCACGTTTTATATGCAAAATAAAACAAAAAAAAAATGTTAGGAATTTATGTGTGGATCCTAAATTAAAGAAGTTATAAAACTTTATGGGTTTTGGACTCAAAATTTCCATATAAGACAGAATCCATGATAAAAATATTCAAAACAAGAGAATTTGGAATTTAGAACTGTAAGAGTCTTGAATCCAAGTTCAAACTTCGAAATTCGAATTCCACATTTTACTAAACAAATATTAGATGTTTTTCAAAATAGTGAATTGTTTTGAATTTTTAAGTATAATAATTGAACATTTATTTCAGATCACATGTCCTTGGGAGGATTGGGAGACAGTTTTTACGAATATCTTTTGAAGGCCTGGATTCAATCAGGAAAAGAAGACATGGAAGCTAGGGAAATGTACGACGACGCGATTAGAGCCATTGTTGAGCACATGATTGTTAAATCGCCTGGAGGTCTACTGTATGCATCTGATCTGAAATACGAAAGATTAGAACACAAGATGGGTCATTTAGCCTGCTTTGCTGGTGAGTTAGAAGTCAAGAAATAATTAAAAATTTTGAATTATCAGTTATTAATTGTATTTTGTATTTTATACATTAAATTAATTTAAAAATTTCAGGTGGTATGTTTGCCCTGGGTGCAAAGAGTCAAGAAAATGATGTGAGCAATCATTATATGGAAATTGCAGCAGGCTTGACACACACATGTCACGAATCCTACAATCGCAGTGTGACGAAATTAGGACCAGAAGCTTTCCACTTTATTGAAGGAAATGAAGCGAGGAGTTTGAAGAACGGAGAGAAATACTATATCTTGCGACCTGAGGCAAGTCTTTCCTTCATTAATTTAAAATTATATAAAACGATCATTATAGTTTGAATAAAACCTGTTGCACCTCATTATTACGTCAGACCAAGCAAGGAATAAATTATCAGAACTCCTTCAAGTGAAAAACTCAGGAAATAAAAAACTCTATTTTGTCATTCCTCATTTGTTTCTACTTTTTAATTTAATTATTCGTTACTTCAGCTTTACTTTTACTTATTGGATCACTGAAATAAAGAGTTCTTCTTTGAATTTAATGAAAGGAGACGTTTATTTAATTTAATGAAATGAAAGATTCGTTTGCGATGATTTAATGTTAATTTTTCTACTTTCAGACTTTTGAATCGTACTTCGTTATGTGGCGATTGACGAAGGATCCCAAATACAGAGAATGGGGCTGGGAAGCAGTTCAGGCTTTGGAAAAACACTGTCGAGTTCCTGGAGGTTTTACAGGACTTCTCAACGTCTATTTGGCAGATTCGCCGAAAGATGACGTTCAGCAAAGTTACTTCTTTGCTGAAACGCTCAAGGTAGGGAAAATGTTGAAATGAGTATTATAAAATTAATTAGATGAGACGAAGTTATTCGAGATCTATCAGAAAGTTTTAAAATTCGTGCAAACAGCTCTACTTGCTTCTTCATAGTTTTATTTTTAAAATCTTAAAAATTCTACTTGGAAAAATATCTTCAGTCCAAAACTAACATGATTTTCTTTTTCTTTCAGTACCTTTACCTTCTCTTCAGCGATGATGACTTAATAAGCTTGGACGATTGGGTATTTAACTCAGAGGCTCATATTCTTCCAATAAGAGGGAATCCGCTTTTCCGCCAGTCGCCTTCGTTATAAGCTTAAAGCGATTTTAGGTACCTCTCGATAGTATCAATTGCAACCTGGACGACTAAAAATTTCCCAAATTTTTCCGGGATATTTTCCTTGGCTTTATTCGAAGAAAAATAAAAACCTCGTCATTCTCAAACTGGAAATATTACTCCAGGCTCGGATTTATTAGTCAATCAA
Source organism: Synergus itoensis (assembly GCA_904066005.1). Classification (NCBI taxonomy): domain Eukaryota; kingdom Metazoa; phylum Arthropoda; class Insecta; order Hymenoptera; family Cynipidae; genus Synergus; species Synergus itoensis. The sequence continues at coordinate 796,397 of CAJFCP010000169.1, read as the reverse complement.
GAGAAACGACCAGCGAGATTCACGACAGTACCAGACCCACAATTGATTTGATGGAATAACTAATAACTATCTTAAGAGGACGGACTCTAAAGTCGTTATTTAAGTCTACATTGTACATAGCGAGAGAAAGAGTTTCAAGAGTGAGTGCTTCGTCCTCTTTGCCACCGACCACTTTCTATATTTAAACAATTTCTTTTTCAATAGTAGAGAAAAATACTTCGTATTTTGTAAACTTAGTGTTTCTGCTAAGGTCGTTGGCTCGCTTTCATACATTTAAAAAAAATCGTATCGGTGCAGAAGATTGGCGAGCAGCAGGCAATCATTGTAACATAGTTTAGGTAGTCGCTAGTATTTTCTACCTCCATTACAAATTCTTACAAATCATCGTCTTCCTTCATATTTTTTTTGCAGAATTCTCACATTTCATTAATTATTGATTCATTCTTCTCTCAATGTTCGATCCTTCCCATCTGCATAGAACATTTCTATTTGCATGAAGCAAATATTTGCAACCTGAGAAAATAATTCATGAAAGAATGTTTTCCTAAACGAAAAAAAAGTCATTTTGTTAGACAAAAGATTAAAGTAATAATAATGCTACAAACGACTGCCTAAATGCTATAAAGTTTAGTCAATTCCTGTTCGTCTCGTCGTCTAAACATCGTTTTAAAGTTTCTGATTTCATGAGAGTGGTGTAAGAATGCGAATTCTCTTTTATGTAAAAGGAATTCGTGAGTCATTTTTGTTGTATTGTAATAATGTAGCAAACCAATAACTAGCGAAGTGTGTAATTCGAATAGAGTTGTATATAAAGATTTAAAGAAAGTCATATTCTACGAGATTTAGCGCGAAAGTAAACGAAGCCTGACGGATATTTCAGGCAACTTTTAACGAGGAATGCGTCAAGTTGAAAGGAAATGAGATTAAAATTTGTACACTAATGTTTAAGTTTTATTTCACGACTATAGTTTAGATTTTTTATTCACAAAGTTCGCTCTTATTTAAAATTATATTTTAAGAGAGCTGTTACCAAGTTCTTACCTGAAAATCGAATTCCTCATTTTACTTAATTAATATTCTACTTCGATATTTTTTTTCTCTATGCCAATACTCATTTTTTAAATAGAAACATGTCTATAGAATGAAAAAACATCTAATTATAATATTTATTAAATAAAGTGAAGTGATAAAATTTTGAGATTAGGATTTGGGCCCAACGCCCTTAAAGATGACTACTTACATCAAGTAAAATTCTCCAGTTTTGGGAATATTTTCTATTTAACGCATTCCTCTCCTAGTAATTGAAGGATAAAGACTGGGAGATGAAAGAAAAATCATTAAATGCATTCGATTTTTTTTCTTATGTGCACTTTTTCACGAGACTCATCATAATACTTCCAAACAATTAGTAAATGAAAAATTCAACGGCGATTTAGGGCCTGAGGATTACTTAATGTATAAATAATGTGTAATTAGTAAAAGTGTTCTTCATACGATAATCTCCTGAAAAAAGGAAATTTCATAGAGAATAAGTAGAAAAATATTTTAATCCTTTAAACTGATCGTTTTCATAAAACTCCAAATTTTTTATTCAACTTGACCATTATTCCTTTTGACATTTATTTTCAGGAGAGAACTGAGTTAGAGTTGAATCGCCGTCATTGTTTTACCAGGTGGTGTGGTACACTTTTTTGTTCATTATCCAAATAAGGAGTTTTCGAGATTCTTGTATGTGGAAAATTTCTTTCTGCATTCAGGAGACTCGAGAATTCTGTAAAGCGACTGTTTATAATTTAACTAATGTGTCACCTTTGAGCATAAAATAAATATAAGATTTTAGTAATAGTGCGGGCGAAAAACTCGATCAGATTTAGGCTTTTGTAACACGTTCTTGTACACGATCCGTTGAAATTACTTACGTACACGATACAGTAAATACTCTAGACCGTGTCTATCCGATAATAGTGAAAGCGGAAAAACGTAACGATGATCCTGAAAGTTGCGAGGATGATATTAATTATAGATAGCCTATACATACACTTGTGAATAGATATTTAATAATTTATTGTTAACTAGAGTATTTTATTTTCACGATTGTATTAAAGGGGTTGAGGGTACAGTACGTTTCATATACTTGCTCTTTGAAAAAGGAGAAATTGATTAGTAGAACTAAAACAAACGTCGTTGAAGTGTCTCCGATTGACTTCTAGTTTAAAAAAGACGTTTGTCTTAGTTTTATTATCTCTATTCTTTAGACTTTAATCAGAGTGATCGTTGTGAAATTTACAAAAAGTATGATTTGTATTGAGTATATTTGAGATTGGGAAATCGCGACACTGACTCACGCAATAAATATTACAATTGTAAATATTAATACACACAGTAGTGATATGTAATTGGATTACTTTAATAACATTATGTGATTATTACTTTATCATGAATGAATTAAATAAATATTGATAATATATTACTTTGAGTATGGTTTACCCTTTACGAAACTAGTGATTTAAAATGTTAGATAGACTAATATTCTATCTTTAATTTTAATTTTCATAATTTTAAAATCAATTTACATTTCCAGTCGATTATTTAGATTAAAGAGCTTTCCTGAATCAATAATGTCAATCCATTTAGTGGGTTATGTGGAGAGTTTAATCAAACTGATTTCAGTGAACGCCGTGACTTTGATAACCAGAGAAACTTTATAATTACCTAAGTTTGCTTAACAAAGAGGTGCAAGTTCATTAAACAAGTTAGAGAACGATTTAGTCTACCACAAGTTATACATCTTACGTAATATTGTGAATGATTCACTTGAAAATATTAGAATTTGAAAAGACAATATTTACTTACTAGTAAGAAAATATTGTCTTTTCCAATTCTAATTTTGTAATAAATATTAGTTTATTACAAAATGTCAATAAACATCATTTATTAATATTTTCTTACAAAATTTTTACTCTTGTATTATTTTTATGAATAAATAATTGGACAAAAGTGGCATTTGGTGTAACTATAATATTATTATTATAAACAATTTCTATGTGGAAATTCTAAGGGGTAGGGGAAGTACCGAGGAATATGGAAAATTCCAAAGGATAGGTTGATCTTCCTATCAAGGGATAGAAGAGGTCCTACAGGAAAGGGAAAGTCTAAAAGGATAAGGGAAGTCCTGAGGGATAGTGGGACTCTCAAGGGAGGGTGGGGGATAGAATTTCATTAATTTTCCAGGAGAAAATTAATGAACCGTCAAATTAGAAGCTCTTAATCAATACACCATATAATAAACTCAATCCTGACTAATCTAATTTGTTGCAAATATTTAATCTGATAGGATGTACGACGGGTATCAATTTAAAAGTGAAAAGTCATTCAGCATCGAGCGGAAGCTTCTTTATTCATCCATGAATGATGATGGGGTTTCTGAAACGTGACCATGGAGGAAGGATGTTGGCAACTTCGTAAGACCCAAAAGCTTGCGTGAATGGGCTTGCGTAACACGGCTGGATCTACTGAATTTCCGTCATCCAGCGTCAGCGTCATCATCCTGGTTTTTAATTCCACAGTGGTTCCTCAACAGTGAAAGACGCTTTCGTGGGTAGTGGATATACTGATGTACAAAAATATCGTGCATCCTCAACATAGGCTCTCGAAATGCGGAGGTGGTGATGGCATAGAAGGGGAAGAATCGTCGGTCGTCGTCGTCGTCAGAGGTGGAAGTGGAGATTGGAGAACCTAGGGAAGAGCGTGAGTCCGAAGAAGAGACTCGGTGGTCTCACAGAAACAACAGGGACGTCCGATTTGTGGTTGTGGTGAACGTAAAAGCTGTGAATGTCTTATCCAAGAGCGTGGCAGACACCACCGGCCTAGGATATAGACAGATTTGTCCCATCGCGCGAAGCGTTCGTAACACTCTTCTTCCTCGCGAAACCGACCTCCAAGTGTTTCTTTAAATAATTAATAAAACCTCAGCAGATGTTGTCCATCGGTAATTAGCGGTTCATTAGTTTCGGGAAATTGAGCAGAAGTTTCAGGAAGGAGTTGTCACTGCTCTGAGTTTAAAATTTAAGGATTGGGGAAGACTAAAAAATTCAAATGTAATTATTATTTTGATTAAAGATTAAATATAACTATCGGGGTTTATCTTCTTGTTATCTTCATGAAGTTCATAAGTTCAATTAGTTTTTCAATAAGTTTCAACCTGAAATTCTAATTCGCATGATGGCTTGAAATAAATTGTAAATTTTGGATATATTTTTAAATTTTGAATATTTCTTGATGATATTTGCCCTTCAGTTGAAGTTTTCTTAAAATTTCCTTTTCTTGTTTCTTCTTTGCAGATGAGCAGACGATGGAGTGAAAATGTCTAAAAATAGATAAGGGTGAATCGAGTGTCTGGAAGTGATTTGCGACGAAGTGGTAAACCCTTCCATGGGTGTGAAAATTGTTTAGTGAATTGAACTTAGGAAGTGTTTTTGTGACCTTCTTCTTCTACTTCCTGTTTGAAGCGCGGGAACCAAGGTCGGTTGAAAATGAAGGGAACTGCAATTCAATTAGCTGTAGCAGCTTGTATGATCGGTGAGTTGTAAAAAATATTAAAGTGTACAAATTGTTTAAATTCTTTGGCATAAAAGCAAATTTAAAAAAGTGGAACTGGATCATAATGTTTTGAGAAGCTAAATGAGTTTCGACTTATCTTCCTTATCAAATTTTCTCTGCTGCGCCTTTGAAACTTCCATTTGGAAATTGGGAGATATTAAGCGAAGCAAATAGTAGCATATGTTAGGATATGTAATCAGAATAGAAGTGAAGTAATTAGAACACGAACTGGGAAACCAGAAACGTCAACACTAGGGCTGAGTGAAATGGGCTACCATCTGGCTCGTCTAGGTCGGGGTTTCCCTTCACATTCATGTTTTTCAAACATAAATTATGGATGGATTTTAATATTACTCGGTCCCCTACATAAAATGAAGTAATATTTATTTTTATAAATGTAAGATTTATTTTTAAAAATGTTACTTTTGCGCGATATGAATTATTTGACTGGAATATCTCGAAATCATCTTTGATTGCATTTCCTTCTTTCCAAGGAAAGTTTCCCTAGTTTCTCAGAATTCAGAGTCTCGAATGTCTCGATTGCTCGACTTTCAAATATTGACGAAAGCTATGCACGTGCTTGGGTGATCAAAGGTAGAGAAATTTGCTAATATTCGTCCCTCTATTTTACGCATGTCGGAGAAAACGGAAGTTCAGAGCGCCCATGTCAAAACAAACAATCTAAGACTGCATCGACCGAAATCGATCGAGCAAACCGACTTGTATAAATTTATTCGCTGCTTGTGTTTGTTTCTTTAAGTTCGAAAATGAGACTAAGAAAACGAGGAATTTTATCATTTTTTAACCCACTTATTTTAAGAGATTCTTTAAAAATGATTACGGAAAATATTTAAGTTGTTGAAGAGATGAAAACTAATGCAACATGTGGTTTTCATATTAATTAGATATATTAGTAATAAATAATATATTTAATAATATGTTTAATAATATTGAACATTAAGTATTTATATTTAAAATTAATTATAAAAAATTGATAATTCCACGTGTAAAAATTGACTTTGTTGTGACTATTAATTTGAAGCATAGTGAATAATAGTTATTACCCAGTTAAGTTCAATGCTACATCCTCCTTGACTGTCATGGACAATATCCCCTTGTTATAACTTCACTTCTCTCGTAAAACATTGCCATTAATTCCTGCACTTCCTATAGTTAAACGCTGGTTAAGAATGAGACACTTAATAATAGAAAAACAATAAGTTAACTAAACAGCATATTAATAAAAAAAATATTAATATAAAAAATTAAAGGGATGTTTAATTTTTAATCGTTTTGTTCTAATTTTATTGAAATCTGTCCCATATATATGTATATATTCTTTTCATTGCTACTGTTTATTTAAGATTCGTTCTGGAAATGTTTTCGTTGGCTTGATACATTGGGAATTCACAGATGATGTATTAGATTAAAAAAAAGATTTTTATTAAATGCTTTTATTTTTATCTGCTATATTTCAGAACTGATTTAATAATATCTCAATTTTATATCTCAATTTTTACTATCAAGTTTTACTATCTCAATTATTATGCTTTCTTGCTCGATTAGTAAGGAAGGGAAAACTTTCAACTTCCTCGATAGCTGATCTGAATAGCGTTTGACAGCTGTATTAATTGAAAGGAAGTGAGTTCTGTTGTAATAAAATTGAACACTTTTCACCTTGTTTAAATGTCTCTTTCCCTTTTTGTAAGATTTTTTTTATCTTGGGCAAAATTATTGTATTTCCCTTCTTTTCATAAATCTATGTAATAACCAACTTAAGTAAATTGAATAAAGAAGCTGAATAAGGCAGTAAAAATGAGAAAACAGGGTGATAAGAACTAAATTTAAAATGATTAGAGACATTGTTTAAAACTTGTTACTAAGTCTCATCCGATGCCAAAAATTGGGTCTTACGTAGACAGAGTTCTCTACTTAACGCGCTTCCACCTAAAGTTACGCGACTTCTAATTTTACCCCAACCTTCGAAAGAACGCGTAAGACTTTCTCCAAAATTCCCCGCGTTGTATTTAAATATATACTACAAACAACAAGATGAAGAATGTAGAAGAAAATTGATTTAGTTTGAAAAGTATCTCCGCATGAAAACGGGTTTTAAATCAAATTTTCACTCCTGCATTGAAACGTGCAATTATTTATTATTGTTTATTGTCTTTGTATTTATATTTCCACACTTCGATTTCCAAAATCTGGAATAAACTTAAAGGAATTCGAAATATTTAAGATCGCGAATCTAATTTGAATCTAGTTCCAAAACATGTCTTGCTCTTTAAAATTCCACATGTCGGCTAGAAATCCTCTGAATCAGCTGCACCAATTTGCCAACACGTCAAACTTTTCCAATTTTGTTCCTGAAAACTCTAGTTTCTAAGTGAACTTTTTAAAAAATTTTTAGTTGTTTAATTCGGGAATTTTCTACTTCGGGAACATTAAATTTCGTTAATATTATAAAATAACATTGGCCAATTTTACAATTCACGAATTTTATTTTTCGTGATTTTGCAGACGTTAACTAATAACGCGAAATACATTCCTTCATTAAAATGAAGGAATAATTAATATAATTAATGACACTTATATAATTTCACTGTTTTATTTTATAAAGTGAAAGTGCACTGAATTTTTGGATCGTTGGTCTAGTTCTGGTTCTTTTCATGTAAATGAGAATTTTCTGCGAAGAATGTAAAAAGATTCTGAAAATTACGTGTCGCTTAAGAGAAAAAAAAGGTTCGTCACGAAATTATACGGAAGAGTGAATCGATTATGTATTAGAAACAGAACTTTTTGTGCAGCATCTCTCTTCCATTGCTAAAGAGTACTCTAATTGGCTTCTTATTTGAACCCATCGACTGATTTCTCGTTTCTTTATTAATTGGGAAAGACTCATTGGATGCTCGCCTGATTGGACTTCATAATTAGGTGACATTAAAAAAGGCGATGCATATATATATAAGACAAGCGTGCGATAATGAAGAAAACGTTGAAAATTCGTTCTCAATTTGAAAAATTTTAAATTGTATGTAGTTGACTAGTTCTAGAAATTTCTCATGAGTCATGACATTTTTTGTGACAATTTAAAAAAAATAAACTTTCCAAGAAATTTATACTGACATAAGTTAGTCTTACGAGCCTTTTTTCTTCCAGAAAGTTTTCTTTATTTCTGAAAGTCCTTGATTCATATAAAATATACCAATTAGGCCTCGCGAAACTGACCTTTAAACTAGATGCGTATTAATTGTAAAATTAATTGTAAAATGTAGTTAAAAATCTCCATATGTTCGTCACGTTGAGATCAGATATGCGACGGAGCGTCGACCGCGGTTTTGCTCAAACTTCCTGGTTTCTAAATGGGGCGACATTCGGTGAAACAAGCTTAATAATAATTTGTTGTCGCGTTAACTCGAAATCTAGTCTCGTCTGTTATCGAAGGAAACTTACAGTATTACGCGAAAAATTAATATAACATAAAATAAAATAAAAAAACTAAAAAGGGAATGTAAACTCATTCATCAATTAAAAAATTATTATATAAATTATAATTACATATATAATTAGGAAAAAAGGTTTCTTAAGAAAGAGGGTCTTGAATATGTTATGCAATAAAATATATTATGCAAAAAATTTTGATTTACGGTCTAAGAAAATTAAGCATGTGTGTATTTCTTTTAATAAAATGAATAAGTGCTTTGTTTGTTAAGTACGGAAAACATCTTTGGGTGTGATTTTAGTTTCTATGCTCTTTTGGGGGAAGTCAGGTGACTACTATAAATATCGACTATATATAAACATAGGGGGTTGAACTTTAAGTTATTCCTATTCTGAGTGAAGCGTTGCCGTCGTCAAGTTGAGAAAACATTTTGATGCGTAATAACACCTCGGCCTCAGTGCAATAAATGAAAGCTCTCAGTCAGCTTTCAGCTTTCAGGTCACGACATAAATTTTTGACACCTCGACCTTATGGTTTTCACGAGTCATCTTCAATGAAAAAGCATCTATTTTCATATGTGGAACACGAAATTGTGATCACTTGCAACGTTCCTTGAACCCTCTTCATTTTTCCAGGACATTCACTTAAAATATTTTATAATCATTTCAAGTCTCAATAAAATCACTTTAAAATTCTCCAAAATCACTTTAACTTCTCTAAAATCTAAAACCTCCCGAAATCCTTTAAAGTCTCTATGAAATCTCTTTAAATTCTTTTAAAATCCCTTTAATTTGCCTAAAGTAACAGAAGTGATATTGAAAATTCGAATCGTGTAAAAAATCCGAATTAAGGACCAATTAAGCCTATTTTTATTAAGTTTCTCAATGAGAAATCAAAACCATTAATCTTAGGAATTCTTTCGATAAAGGTATTTAAATTAATTTACGTAGATTGGTAAAAGTGGGACATTTTTTGAAAGTTCTTCATTCCTTTTCACATACCAGAGATAAAAATTAGCCTTTTTCTACTCTTTCCTTTCCCGAGTGTGAATGCAGATTTACAAATTAAATTAATTACTATCTTAGAAGAGAGACCTCTTTATACGGAACAGCGGAAAGCGAATTTATATTTTCAAGCGCAATTGAGCTTTCACAAAGAATGTTTGTTTCAAGAAAGATGTTAGAAACCGACGATGAGTCTAAACTTAACTTTCTCACGTTATAGATCGTATTTTTCATTTGAAAAATTGAATTTTATTTGCATTCTTAAAATATTTTAGATTGTCAGATTTTTCTATATTGAAAGGATTTTTTCTATACTGAAAGGGTTTTTTCTACAGTATCTCGTTTGTATAATATAACTTGGTCATATCTGATTATAATATTAATTGTTATTCGAATAATTGTAATATTTTAAGGCGTGCGACCTTTTTTAAAAAAAAAAATAATATAAGTCGCGGGTTCGTGGAGACATTTCGAAATTGGGTCAATGTTGCGATATACTTAGCTTCATTTGTGGGGATAATCGACATTGTAAAGAGTGACCTCACCTTTTCGATCCCAGCTTTTTAAGATAAATTCCGTATCTTTACGACGTTGGACTCATTCATTTAATTCGGCGAAAAGCATCCTTTCAATAACGTAATCTTCTCAAAATCAACTTAAACGAATTCAAAGGCATTCCAAAGAATTCAAAATTGTTAAAAGAGAATTCACGAGAATTAAACAATATTTAAAAGAAATTAAATAATGAGATCAAAAGAATTTAAAAGAATTCGAAAGAATTCAGGAATAAGTGGTCAAATTAAATATATACAGAAACTTTAAATGTGAAAATTTCCCAGAAAAAAATAAAATAAAGTTAATTTCAAATTTCGTAGCAAAGATTTGAGGAGGAAAACCACCTGTAGATTCAATACATATCCTGAGCCTAACTATTCAATGCTCCTCAACTATTCTGTTTTCCTACAAAAGAGGTGGCGCCAAGTGTTCAAGTGAGAAACCAAACGAAACAAGTGTATGCTGAGTCAAGTCTCTCAGTTATGTAAAGCAACAGTTTTTCTCCTCAAAAAGAAAAAAACAAAAAAAAAAGAAGAAACTGTATTAAAATTGAATTAAATTACAAAAAAGTATTCCTGTTTAAAGATTATTTAAAAAATATATATTTTTTAGGACTTTTTTTCTAGTATTTGTTTATTTAAGTAGGAAGACCGTTCGTCGAAAATTATAAGAAGTTTTCAAAAAGAATTGGTCGTTTTAAAAAAAAAATCGTAATTTTGAAAATCTGATCATATTTCTGATAACGTTTCTGGGTACGAAATTATACGATAATAATCAAATTTTCTCGATTTGATAGATTTTCAAGAATATAGTTTCACCAAAGATTGATTCAAACCTTGTAATCTAAACACAAGGAAAGTTTTAAACGGAAAGTACCATAATTTAATTTGCATATGAAGATGAGATTCATAATTCAGAATCAATAGCTTTCTACGACATTCTTCGTAAAAAATCAGGTTTTCATGGCAGGTCTTTTTTCAAATCATACTTTTTTAAATTTGTTTATGTTTTTTTGAAACTTGTACTAATGAGAGTATTAATCCTTAAACTCGGAAAGGCAGAGCCTTGCGAGGAATTCTGGAGATGTATCAATTATTTAGAAAAAAATGTCTGGACGATTTTCACTTTTACCAGATTTAACTGATTACATCTTTCACTGATTAATCAGTAAATTTTTCTGATTATTCAATGGATTTGACAGATTATTGAGAAGTTTTGACTTTTCTACTGATTCATAAATGAAAACCGACTGACAATGAGAATTAATGAAAATTTTACTGAAATTCAGTCAGTCCTTTTCGACTGGATGAATCAGTAAAATTTTCCTGATTGTGTATTTTCTCCAAATTCGAATCAGTGGAATTTCACTGAGAATCAGTGACCTACTTCTTCTAGCTATTCGAATCAGTAAAATTTCACTGATTTCTCAGTAGAAAAAGTAGCAGAAATTTCAGTCAAATTCTACTGATTCGAGTTAAGAGACTGAATTAGCGAAAAAAGTCACTAATTCAAATCCAGAGTGACTGAAACCAATAAAAAAATGAATAAACTACAATTATTGAAGGAAAGAAAAAGTTAAAATACATTTTTCAAAAATTTAACAAGCTGAAATCAAGTTAAAAAATCCAACTCCTTGAACTTGAGGTAGATCAGTTTCTGTTTACGTTTAAATGTAGGAGGACTGGCTTCTATGCGGAGTGTACGTGGTCAACACATTTGCAGTCAGTAGTGCTCACATAGATAGGTTGGCATACCTACGGAGGCAGAACAGGTATAGCGTTTTAGAGCTATCCTAACCCCGTTTAGTTCAACAGTCAACCTCCTCGCATCTCCTGTTCTCCGACTCTTTCTAAACTTAAGTTTACCAACAAACGACGGATAACTAAGGATGGTTCTAGGTCCAGTTTGCTCTAATCCGGTTCCTAATCTCAGCTTAGGAGAGTCCACTATGGTCATGGTCTGATGGCAATATTCTTCATCAATACAACCTCTATGTATTGGTGTAGAAGAGTAGTCTGTAGGTGATGCTTGTCTTCAGCAAGTTTCTCCTACCTTCGTCTCCATCATGGCTGCAAGGTAGACTCTCCTAGTCAGCTTGAGCAAGCACATGTGCAATTTCAAGACTCTTGATGATTAATTTTCTGATGATGATGATAATGATAATGATTTGATAATTTTGATAATTTTCATGACAAACGTGTTATTATTTCTATGGAAGTGCTCTAATTACGTTTAGTTTGCAAATAGGACAATCGTGGAATCATCAGATTTGGAAGAACGATCACCAGATATGGAAGGATCATCTGATGTTGAAGGAACATCTGATTCTGAAGGAACATCATATTTAGAGGAGTCATCAAATATGAAGGAATCGTCAGATTCTGTAGAATCATCAGATTCTGAAGAATGATCACCAAATTCAGAAGGATCATCAGATGATTCTTTCGAATCTGATGAATCTTTAACATCTGATTATTTTGCTGAATCAGATGATCCTTCCGGATTTGATGTTTCTTTCAAACCTGATGATCCTTCACAACTTGGTGATCCTTCCAAATCTGAGGATTCTTTAGAATCTGAAGATCCTTCATTATCTGAGAACTCTTCCGAATTTGGTGATCATTCTTCAGAATCTGATGATTCTATTGAATCTGATGTTCCTTAAAAATCTGGAGATTCTTTAGAATCTGAGGATTCTTCATTCTTCATCTGGTGATTCTACAGTATCTGATAATTTAACAGAATCTGATGATTCTACTGAATTTAATTATCATTCTTCACAATCTGATGATCTTACTGAATCTGATGATCCTTCCGAATCTGATGAACCTTCAAAATCTGATGATCCTTCCGAAAACTTGATAACTCTTCCGAATCTGATGATCCTTCAGATTCTCATGATTCATGATCCTTCAAAATCTGATGACCCTTCTGAATTTGGTGATCATTCTTCAGAATCTGATGATTCTTCAGGATCTAATAATTCTTTTGAATCTGATGATTATTTAGAATCTGAGGATCCTTCAATATCTGAGGATCCTTCAATATCTGAGGACTCTTTCGAATTTGGTGATCATTCTTCAGAATCTGATGATTCTATTGAATCTGATGATCCTTCCAAATCTGGAGATTCTTTAGAATCTGAGGTTCCTTCATTATCTGAGGACTCTTCGAATTTGATGATCATTCTTCAAAATCTGGTGATTCTACAGAATCTGATGATTCTACTGAATTTAATTATCATTCTTCAGAATCTGATGATCCTGCTAAATCTTATGATCCTTCCGAATCTGATGAACCTTCAAAATCTGATGATTCTTCAGAATCTCATGATTCATGATCCTTCAAAATCTGATGACCCTTCTGAATTTGGTGATCATTCTTCAGAATCTGATGATTCTACAGAGTCTGATGATCCTTCTGTAGATTCTGTAGAATCATCAGATGCAAAAAATGTTAGATTAGGTTTTAGATTACATCTACTGTAGAATCACCTTACTTCTGACTCTGGCCTGAATTTCACACATGTTTTCCTTAGAATTGAATTTTTTTTAAACCAAAATCATCTTTTTACACGATATCTGGCTTTAGTTTTTGTTGCTTTCATATTACGTAATTACCTAGAAATAAAAAAATTGGGTGACCGAAAATTAGATCAGTGTTTGAAGTTATCTGTCTGCGATATTTGTCTGTCTGCGAATGAATGAAATGATTCATCAATCTTAAATTTTCGGATGACAAATGAGGATAAGGGTAAAGATGCAATTGGCATATGAAGGCATTTACATTCAACAGCTTTGTCTAAAGAATGATTTATGAGATTCTACTCAAACGTGTCGAAAACTCTGTTAGTTTCTAGTCTTCTAATCTTCAAACTAGAAACTTCTAAAATTAAACCTAAAACGAAAATCAGAAAACTGTAGTAAATTCTAATTCTGTCTAAATCAATCCACTGTAAAAGTTATTGGGATTAAAATTGAATGTAAAGTGCCGAGAAGATAAATTTGAGGACATCAGTTTTGTAGGTAAGATAAAGTATATGAAGCGATCTGAGTAATTCATTGCATAAGTCAGATGACAGAAATATCAACAATCGGCACTCATGATTTAGTGGCTAATGCTAAAGATCTTTTTGTGTAGAAAATAAACAAGAGTTTGGATTTGAATGATTTGTTCTTGATAAATCATTCATTATCATCATTCTATCGAAAAGAAGACTGAATGAAATGTTTATTAGAAAGAAGAGATAACGAAGAAAATAGAAATAGGAATAGGTTGTACAATTTTCTGAGATCCTGGTTCTATCTTCTGTTAAGGTTCTCAGCACCATTGTCCGAGTGCGGTCAAGCGATCTTGACTTGTTTCTCTGGACATTATCATAAATGAGAATTGTTCAACTTCCATGTTGTTAGCTTCTGGATAATTAATTTGACAGGATTGTACAACTCTTTTCTTCAAAAAGAACGAAAATAACAACGCAAATCAATATTTTTGGTACAAATATTTCAACCACAAAAATCTTCTACTGGCAGCTCGAAAAAACTAAGTTTCGGGGTCACGAAATAAAAAAAATACATTTGAAAAATTATTATACAATTAGAAAATTATTTTGGAAAAGGACTTTATTAGATCGCCTAAATTAGTGAAACATAAAGATTTATATATCATCTCGAGAAGATAAATTTAGAGATTGTAATTATAACGATTTCATTGAGATGTCTACAATATATTGAATGGGAATGTCAAGACCCTCTGAAAATAGACATTGTAGATATAGATTGTGCAATAAAGAATGTAGCTAAAGCCGAGGCTAAAGCTAACTTAACCCCGAAGGTTAAGCAACCCTATTTCGTGACCTCTGGTAACAATGGACGAAGCATGTCTATAGTCATCCATGAACCACCTCTTGTGCTTCATTCTCTCTTGATATCTTGCACGTTTTTTCTTTGTTCAACGTTTTAGAATTTACCACCCATTATCGTGTTTCACTTGCTCACGAGAGATCTCGCCTACGGAGCATCATGAATTTTATAAGGAAAGGCAAAGGGAAGTCGAATTATTCGAAAAAGATGGTGGATGAGAGAAATGTGTATAGGTGTTGGTGCATTGCGTGCCTTACGTGAACATATGACATTCAGGCATGTCATGGAACCCTAGTAATGCATGTACTGACAAGATGACGATATGTGCGTATCTTGCGGCTTCCACATGTCAGTGCAGATGCACGCAAATCTCTTTTCTTATTCCTATTCGTATAAGAAGTAAAATAAGGAAAAATAAATGAGATATTTGTGTTTTTAAAAGATCTTTAAATTATTTAAGACTGAAAAAAGTTATTATTTAAATTAAGAAAAAAAAATTGATAAAACTGATAAATATCAGATATATGACACTAACGAAGAAAATCTTATCTAGATTATTATTATTTCGAGGGTGAAACAGCGTAAAACTGATAAATACACTCCCACCTAGTACGAAGGTGCCCATCCGAATATAGCCGAGCCAAGCGCTGCTTAACTTCGCTTATCGAACGAGAAGCCATAAACCATTCCATCTGTCTAATTAGACACGTCCATTAATAATTAGCTCATCATTTTCTCTTGTTTAATTATCTGATCAGAATCGCAATTCTCTCTCAAAAAACGTAAAATAAAAAAACTCTAACAAACTATTAATTATTGTAATAATGTAACAATATATTATAATATAATACATAAATTAATTATTAATCATGAAATCCTATTTCCAAAAAAGTTAAAAAATCCTGAGAGGGGATTTTCGAGTTTCCCCCGCTCTTTTTCCCATATCTCGATCAGCCGCGAATCCATGGTGTTTATACGTCCCGTGCACAGTTGGACCGCAGTCAGGCAATGTGGCTCCCAAAAAGGAGTAAAGGAGGAGCTGAAGGAGCAGGGCAGATCATGCTTCCCCGATAACCTACGTCCGTCCGGCAGTGCGTGAGCCTAACCAGTCTGTTAAGTCCACATAAGCCTCTCCCCTCTCCTCTGCATGTGTGTTGCCACGTCTATGGAGTTTGCAGAAATACAACACCATATTGTGGTGCATTCTCACTCAATGCAACTGCACCGCAGATGAGCTCCTCCGCTTATGCGTCGAGTATCCTTCGAGGGCCCTTCGTTCACCACCTGCGGGGGCTGTTACCTTGGTAAAACCACGCACTGCCCCTTAGGCCCTTTCTTCCTCAATTCGAGGTAAAGGGATCGACACCAATTAAAGAATCCAATAATCCATACTATTTTCAATTTAATTCATTACGACAACGATGTCCTAAGCAGAGAAACTATTTTTAACCCTCCTCCTACCCCGCCTCTTCCCTAACAATTGATACAATGTAATTTAGTGTATTTTTTTATCCCCTCCCCTTCCCTAGTCATACTGTAACGCAGTGCAGTATTTTACTCCCCCTCCCCCATTTAAGGCAGTGTAATATTTTTCCTGATCTCCCACCCTCAATTTAATGTAGTTTAGAATTTTTTCTGACCCCTCCCTGAATTTAATATACCTTAGAAAATTTTTTCTAGTCCCCCTCCCCCTTAGATTATTTTTTTTACCTCCTCCCCAGCGTAATATTTTTTCGACCTAACCCCTTCCCCTTCCCCTGAAAAAATGATCAATATATATAATTTATTTACATATTAATAGTTTAAATTGAAATTAATCTAAAAACTACATTATTTGTAAATGATACAGAAAGAAATTAGTGACTGTTACACTAATTCTTTGGAGATTATTTTTTATGAGACACTTTTTTGAAATATTTTTTCATCGAAATATTTGTCATTTAATATTTAATATCAAATATAGTCTGAAATATTTGTGGAATTTGATATAAAATTCGAAAAATGGAGAACTGAGTATATAATAGAGAGGAATTTAAACTTGGCTAGAATTCGCTCTTCAAGGATTGGAATTAATGAAGCTGAAGAGAAATAGATTAATTAAGAATCGATAACGAGTGAGTTCTCGGTTGAATGACGCTGCCACTGACATTCTAACGATTTCACCAGAGGCCTGGCAATGTTTACACTCCCACGCATCGACCTCCTAAGCTGGATGTGACCCTGATAAAAATTCTCGTTCTCTATTGTTCCACCCTAATTAATGCCGTGTTGAAGCCCCAATCGACAACATAAGTCCCCCTCTGTTTTATAAGGCCCTGTTACTCTGCGCTGTCACTTATCCAATATCTGTAAACAAAAAATGGTTATTGTTCATCTGCGGAGGAAGACAAACTGCCACTTTGACCGCCTCTTGTTGATTATTTTTTTTAGAAGCACTTCGATTCACTCGACTGATTAAATTGAATTAGTTGATTCAAATTTAGATTTCTCCCCAGCTTTGCTTTTGTTAGATAATGAAACTTGTCTTTGTTTTCTCAGGTTTTATTACTCAGTATAATTTTTGCTTTTTGAAGATAATGTAGTAACAATATCAAATTTGAAAATTCTGTCGGTCTAACAATTGGAAGAATTTAGAAAGAAATATTTGATTGTCAAGGTTTTCGAGGTACTTTTTAGAATTTGAAAATTATTTTACTGGTTTCTATTAGACAATGTTATTGGACTCGTCTTTTTTTTTAATACAACTAGTTGCGACAGGTATCAGGTTAGTATGTTAAAGGTAGGCTTGGTTTACAAGTGTAACGCGTACTGCTTTCTATTCGACATTTCTGACTTTTCTGTTTTCCTGAGTCACTGCAAAACCATCGGCCTCCTGTTGTCGTTCTTCGTCACGTACAGCTGCCGCTCAAAATTGCCAGCAAAAGACACCTGCATTTGTCCGCATTTGCTTTCAATTAAAATTTGCTTCATTAAATTTTAAAATTCATTCTTAGATTCTGCCTCATTTATTGTAAGATTTAAATCGTTATAAGCAATGGGATCATTCTAGAAAAAGGGTAATCAATTATCTTTAGTCGTTTAGAACAAAAAGGAATCTTTGATAATAACTTGTTCCTATATAAAATCCCATTTACAAATTTATGATTGGTCCTTATTTTTAATATAAATAAAAGATTTAAAAAGGGTATTATAGAAAATACTCTCTTCAAACCAAAGTTTGAAGAATCTTCAAACTTCAATGAAGATCTGTATTCAGATTTTTTTATAGAATAGTATAATAACATTCTTGAGAATGACTTGAAATATCTCGATGAGTAATAGAAAGAGACGATTTTCATCTAACTTTATATTCGTGGGCTCCTAATACTTTTGTGCCTAGTCTGTTCTAACCCTTTACTTTTGATCTGTTCTTTTGACTGAGAAGTCATGTCTGGAAGCCATTAAAGCGAGACGAACAATGACCTTCAATTACGTAATCTAGTCTAGAAAAAGAGACACCTGCAAAGTTGATGGTGCTCTAATATCCTTCAAATCTATTCGAGCCACCTCCTTACTAGTTATTTTCATTGATCGTTCGTATATATGCAGACTTTATCCAGGAATTGGAAACCTGAGAGAGCAAATTAATTGTGCAATATTTCTGTTATTAAACAATAAGTTGAGCCGATTTTTTTCGAATTTAGGATCCTTTGTCATAAAAAAATCATTTAAAGAAATAAGCACAATCAGAGCATTTTTAGTCATGCGAAAAATTTTTATGTCATTTGAGGAGCTCTTGCAACGACTAATTGTATTTTTTCAAGAATTTTTATCTCCGGTGTTTTTGATCCTAGAGGAAAATCCTAAAATACAATTTTACTGAGAATTTTTTGAACTTTAAGATTCTTGAAAATAAACTTCGAATTTCGGAAAGTTTAAGGAAATAAAGGGTATTTTGAGATATTAAAGAAAGACATGACATAAGACGTAACTATCTTGCATTTATCATAAGCATTTTAAGAGAAGAACTAAAAAAATGCTTAACTTTATATATAAAGGCAATCCTTCAAACAAACATAAAAATATACCAGATTACCAGCAAAAATTGTAATAAAATTGAGCTTTTATGTTAATTCTGTCATAAAAATTAGGTAATCAATACATCGAACTTTTGAGGACTTAAAACTGTTCTGCCAGTGGAAACTCGACCGGAAATGAACCAGGCATACATCGCGAACAGAAGGTCGACCCAATATCTTCGATAGCGCCTTATCAGCTTCCGATGCTGTATAATAGCTCGCCTCCTCGACCCACGATCAGTGTGCGAGCACTCAGAACCCTGTCTGCTCAAAATGTGATACCAATTCTCTTTTCACTCATTCGACCAATGAAATCGCTTACACTTTGTATTTATTGGAAAACAAGGGCGGTTTGGTACCAGGGAAGTACGACCGCGTTGGTGGTTGTTTTCAACCCCTGTGCTAAGGGTAGTCACCGAGGTGGCACAATCTCGTGCAAATCTCACCCCCTCTGACATACGAAACACTATAGTATAGCAGTCATCGACCGTTCCGGGCCACCCGCCAAGCCAAGGTGTTCGGAAATCTTGCCAGATGGCTTGATGTCGCTTGGTTGGGGTCAATATCGATTCAGGTGTTCAGGAAGAAACAAACCGTCTATTTATATTTTTCAACCCCTTCTCCAACTCCACTTTTCCACAATTTTTTTCTAGCGTCTTTCCAAACACTTTTCTCAACCACTTTTTCAATACTTTTTACATTCCTTCTTCATTTAACTTTTTCCACCCAATCACTTTCACAAATCAGTTTCAAAACCCCCTTTTTCAACCCCCTTTCCAAATCCCTTTCCCAAGCCACTTTTCGAATACCTTATACCCTTTTTGATTTTCATTTCCCACCTGTTTTTTTCAACCACTTTTTCCAACCACTTTTTTAACTCCACTTTTCCTGATCAACTGGTATTCTTTCAACTCCTCTTTTAATCACCCTTTTCAAACTCCTTCTTCATCTATAAATTTTTCCACTCCTTTTACCTAACTACTTTTACAAACTAGTTTCTAAACTCCCTTTTTCAACCCTTATTCCAAACCCCTTTTCCAAGTCATTTTCCGAATACCTTATACCTTTCTTGATCTCCATTTCGCACCTCTTTTTTTTTAACCACTTTTTAAATCCCTTTCCCAACTCCCTTTTGGTCTGTATTATGAGTCTAAATATAGGTTCTCTGTTGATGCTCGATAGTGCTTAATAAATCCTAGTTTGGTTCTCTTTAGTCCTCGACATCCTCGTTTAGTTCTCTTAGGTCCTATTTAGTTCTCTTTTGATCCTTTTTGCTCTCTTTGAAATTTTCGTAGGATTTTCTAAGTCCTCATTTAGGTCTCTAAGGTCCTACTGAGTCTTCTTTTAATCCTCTTTAGCCTAATTGAAATTTTGTAAAATTTTCTAAGTCCTGAGGACTTAATTAGGACTTAGAATATATTGAATTAAATCCTCTTTTGATCCTCCTAAGTTCTCGAATTTAGAGAATTTGAAGGATAAAAGGAGGACCTATATTTCGACTCGGGCATGTCCACCCTATTTTCCACTCCTTGTCTAAATCCGTCTTTAAAAAACAGCTCCTATTCCCAAACTACCTTAATTAAATTAACTCTTAACAAATTTTGTTCTTATTTAAAGAAGAAACTTTCCTGTACTCCATTATGTAATTTTTACCCCTTTTGGACAGTTTTCTGTCCTTTTCTTTTTAGAGAGGGTGTGTTTGAATGAATTCGGATCGGAGGGAAACCTCTAGCTGCGTATGCCACCCGGCTCCGAGAACCAATCGGGAATTCCTATTTCCGATTGTCGAAGGTTCCCATTTATTGGTTATCGAACGTCAATATTTACTAAGGCTCTTGAGCTGTCAAGAGTTCGGTCAAAAAAGTGTCGCATGCCCCTATATTGCAGAGAAAAGTACCTATATCAATTTCCCGATTTTCTCATGTGAGTACCTACTTCCGTGGAGAGAACATTCTCTATGACTTTAGGGCGCACTTTCTTAGCCCCTTTCCCACCCCCTTTTTGTCTTTTATTTCAGCCCTCCGTCTCACTCTTTTTTCTAACTGCCATTTCCACATTTTGCCATCCAACCTCCATTTTTTAACCTCTTTTCTTATCTCCTTTCTCAAACCCTTTTCCCACCACTTTTTTCATCTTCTTAGCATGGAAAATAAGACTCGAATTTATAACGTAAACATCTAAATCTAATCTAATGTTAATAAATTTTATTATTTTATATCTAATGGTATTTCCAAACACATTACTTTACAAATAAAAAATACAACACTAACTAATAAAAGGAAAAAATATTAGACGTAGTCTAAAAGTCGTTCAATTGAAGCAGTGCGAGCTGGTAAAGGCGAGAGGATAAAGGGACGATTAAAAGTACACTTCAGACATCAAAAGCTTGAAATTCAAAACCCCATGACTCTCCACCACCCATAGAACCATCCAACGCAACAAAGATACCACAAAGAACCTTTTTGCACCATTTCATCTCCATCTAAAAAAAAAAAAACAAAAAAAATCACCCTAATATTTTGAGAGCTAATTACTAACGACCGGAAACCTTAGCTTCAATTCTGGGTTCCTAATCAGGAGGTAGGACGTGGAAGACCTCCTTGTCGCATCGGTTTCCAATAACTTTCTCTAGTCAGTGCTTCCAACCACCAATAACCGCTCTCTCGACTCTCGACACGAGTGAAATACATTTCTGGCACCCCTTCTCTTCTGATCGACCTGCAACAACCCCTCTTTACAGGGGGTGCAAAATCAGGGAGGGGATGACGGAGTTCAGGGTTGATTCTCGGTGGCAACGTTTTATCAACCGAATCGGAAAACCTCCATCTCCCTATGAATTCCTATTTCGATGGCGGGCATCCGCGACGCTTCGGTACTCGGAAGAAGCCGAGAAAAACGTCGGCGGCATCTTTTTCCGGGCACGACTTTGCGACTAGTCGCGACTGGAGACAGGTAGTCGCCCTTGGAACACCCCGCCATAAGGCCACTTAAGCAGGCGTGCGTCTCACTCTGAACAGGGGCGCATGGAGGCTGAAAGGGTGTAAAAGCCAAAGCCCGTCGCGCATCTATCGACATATAGGCACCACTCCCAGGGGTTGGATTTATGTTTCTTCTTTTTGTTGGAATTTTAATGTTTTTTTTTTTTTATTCAACCTGCAACGCCAATGAATGGTTACCACCAGGCGATATGTGGGCGGGGGAGTATTTACATGTGCGTTGGTGTACATATCTACACCGGGATGAAACTGTGGCCAATGCGCGGTCGGTAATTCCTGATATCGATCTGTTGCAGTCCAAAGAGTTTCGAATTTTTTTACTCTCATTGCATGTTTATATCTTTTATAAAAAAATTGGTTTAATGAAATGTCTCGAAAACCTCGCGTACATTGTTGTTGCAAGCCTAAGGGATGATTATGTAATTTTTCACTTTCACTTTGATATTTAGGTTTATCACTTTTTGATTTCCACTTTTTTCAAATGCACGTGAATGTCAATTTTGACGTTTTAAACGTCACTGATAAATTGTATAAGCGGTTCGCCTATTTATTTCTTATTCGGCGTTTGAGGAAATTTGAAGAAATTTCAAGCTACTTCAAGAGATTTTAATGAACTCTAAGGGATTTTGATATATTTTTAATGATTTTAAGACATTTACAGAAGATTAAACTTTTTTTTTAATAATCTCAAGTAATTTTAAGGGATTTTAAGGGATTTCATTTGATTTCCTCAGCATTAGAATCAATTCTAATTTCTTAAATCTTAAAGTCACTTGATTCTCTTCAACTCTTTTAAGAATGCTTTGAAGTTAATCAAATAAAATTCCTGAAAATATCTTGAATTTTCCTAAAATCACAAAGTCTCTATGAAATCCCTTGAAATTCATTAAAGTCACTTGAAATCCCATAAAAACATGGGAAACGCCTGGTTTTTGGTTTTGGAAACTTTGTTTCATATTTTCAATTGAATAAGTGTAAAAAAAAATTAATAAACAAAAAATATTCGTCAGACTAGAGACTTTCTGGACTTTTTCTGGTGGAAAAGTTCCACAAGTTACCCTCATTTTACATCCTCTTAGTTTCGTGTTCTCCGGGTGTTTTACCCTGGTTGCCAACATCCAGGCCGCAACCATCGTTCTCATTTATTCCAACCCCGAATTCATTTTTAGATTTTAAGATAATTTTCATTGTTTGTTCCATAACTATCATTTTAGGCTACTTTCGTTTAAACATATATAAATATGTAAATATTATATATATATTATATATATAAAAGTTTTTCGTACTAAACAAATATATATATAAAAGTACATTGTGCCTACAGAATTGAAATTTTTATTTTGAGAACTCTAAAAATATGAAAAATTGAAGGATCTCCAACGATGTTAAATGAGAACCTTTACAATAATTTATAAATTGCCGAAACGAGGAAAATTGGAGAAATTAACTACCCTATATCTGTAATTCACCCTCTTTATGATGCTGTCCTGCTCCTAAAAGCCTCGAAACAACCCAAATCAAGGCTGCTTCGATGCTAAAATATCCTTGATTCTCGTTTCCAACCATCAAAAGGGAATTTGAACACTTTTCCTTTTCATTCCATCGAAAGTAAAATTATAGTCACTTTCTCGAAGCCGTACTTCATTCTTCAAAAATCAAATTCCATGAATGAAATTGGTGAATGAACGTTTATAAAATGTAAATAAGCAAACTCTATATACTTATGAATAAAGAATACATTTATTATTATAATTAATGTCCAATAAATAATATTCTAAAAATTTTCTTTTATTTTTCTTAGTCTGAAATATAATTTGGGATCTAATAATTATTAGAGGTGTTTATAGATCTTAAATCTTAAATCATATGTATAATTTAAATTTGGTAATCCTAAATTTGGTAATTTTGAATTTAGTAAATTTATCGAAAGTCAAATGTTGATTTATCGTTACAAACTTAGTAATTATACACATTCTTTTTTATTTCTCTCTTGAAAAGAAAAAAAAGATTTTAAGTAGGATGGTACATATAAGAAACGATCGATATTTCATATTTTCTATTGATTTTCTCGAAAAGATCTCTAAAATGTTAGTTACGCCACTGAACAGGTGGGAAGATCTGGTCCAGAGATGAAAATGAACTAGCTCTCTGCTTATGGGAGCCTGGCAAGCAGATGCTGAAAATCATCTCGAGACACGGTCCAGACGTGCAGCATCCCGATTCGGATCATCTCTTAGTCAGGACATTGCCTTCTCTGCGGTGAGATGGTGTCGCTTCGGCCTTCAGATTAGAAAGACAGTCTTGGCTAATTGGCCTAATCGCTTTCAAAGCAAAGGCAGACAGATAGCTCACAATTTGATTTCTCTTTCAACAATTTAAACGAGATTTATCCCTATATATATTGAGAGTAGTTTAAGAATTTATTTTTTATTTATTGTGTTTTTTTTATTTATTTTTTCAATTTATGTTTAATTACTTCTGTTGTACTTTTAATTTCGTGATCAAATTATCAAAAAAATTTTAAATACAGGAACTGTTTATAATATCAATTTCGGACAATCGATAAATTTAATTTAGTATTAAATTTATTAAAAATGGGATTAGGTAATCAATTAAATGCAAACTTAGATAAATTGGCAAAAAATTGGCTTACAAAGTTTTAACTTTTAAGGGATTTTAACAAATAAAGGCTTCTCGTGAAATATGGGATTTCCACGGGATAAAGGGATAGGGGATTTTCATGGGATAGGGGGATTTATGTGGAATAAGGGAATCCTGTGGGATATAAGGGAAGCCCATGGGATATAGGAGTCCCGAGGGTTGAGCAGAATCCTAAGGATGAGAGAAACCCTGCTGGATAGGGGGATTTATGTGGGATGGGGGAATCCGGATATCTCCTACATCCCATGGGATAAAGAGATGTCCCGATATGTCTCCTATATCCCAAGGGATAGGGAAAATCCCAAGGATCGGTAGAATCCTGAAGGAGTTGTAAATCTCGGTGTAGATTTAAATGGGGAATCCCCTATGCTATATAGCATAGGGGATTCCCCTGGGTATAGGAACCCTCAGAAATAGGGCAGAATCTTACCTGAGATACCCGAGGGGTATGAAAAATGTACGGGTATGCATGATAGGGGGGCTTATGTGGGATAGGGGAATCCTGTGGGATATTTCTGAATCCCTGAGGGAGAGGAGGCATTTTAAGGAGTATCATAAAGATAAGAGAAAGGGAGATAAAGAGAAATAAGGGGATAAGAGAAACTCTGAAGGATTTATTTAATATAGGGGATACATGGAGGAATAGGGGATTTATGCGAGATATATACAATA
The DNA here is from genome assembly GCA_904066005.1 of Synergus itoensis. NCBI lineage: Eukaryota > Metazoa > Arthropoda > Insecta > Hymenoptera > Cynipidae > Synergus > Synergus itoensis. Next base: position 771,545 of record CAJFCP010000169.1, on the reverse strand, counting down.
CATATAGAGTATTCTACACAGATAAAAGTATTTTAATACATAAAACTCACACTAACTCCTGGCATGTGTCTGGGCCTCTACTTCTCGCTTGACATGATTCCCTGATCTTCTTGAGACGTGAAAGTGAGTGGCGAACGAAAGACAGGACACCAATGGTTGCGTGGATGTAACCAAGAAAGAAGAAAGAAGAGCTGAAAGGGAAGTGTCATAAATTTTTGTAAATAATTAATACGAAAGTCGATTTTTAATTTTTTTATTTTAATTACTAGGGCTATAATTTGAGTCTAAACTAGGAATTACTAATCTAATAATTATTTATGAAGAATTAATCCTATTTTTCTTAATTTACATCTATGTACGACTTACAATTGACCATTTTCACTATTTATCAGTGTGTTTCCACTGCATTTAGGTGATAAGTTGTCGTCGACCCAGAAACTGAATACGACTACCAACAATCATCTCTTTGTCATTCTGGAATCCTGATCATCTCGGGACTATAACGCAAGTGGTGAACCAATATTTGGACGCAGCAAATGGCGAACGAGGAAGGAGTGTGTGAGAGAAAGCGAAAGTGAACATTCGTTTCCCTTAAAATATATTAAAATCGCTTTATGTTGCTGCAAAAAATAGATTATTATATGTAATAAACACAAAAGAAAAAGAAAAAGAACAGAAAAATAATTATATTTCGTATAAAAAATGTTAAAAATAATTTTAGTGTACAAATTTTAGTTATAAAAAATTATAATTAATTATGAAAAATTCACCACTGAAAAAGAATAAGAATAAATAATTATTTATTATTTTGAGAGTAAAGGCAGCTTAAAAATCGATAAGCATACCCCTCACAGGAGGACGACGCCCATCCGAATGTAACCGTGCCAAGCACTGCTTAACTTCGGTGATCGGAGTTGAAGGCTTTAATAATTCCATACGTCCAAGCGGACACGGGGAATAGTTTATTTTAACTTGATATTGACAAAACTTAGCTAAGGTTTTCATAAATAAAATAAAATTCTATTAAATGTCAATAATGGGGATTTGGGTTCATTATAAATTCTATTTGAAACGTAACTGACCGCAAGTACGTGTAAATCCTTCAAATTTCTAGGTCAATATTTCTGTCGCATGGAATTTGGCTGACTACCAAATTTCTCTGAAGCACCCACAAGAAATTGAGAGCTATCAGTGAAGATTTACTTTCTCGACTTTTATTAGTCTCATGAAAGTCTAAACTTCAACATTTGAATATTATGTATGGCTGGCCTTAAGGAATAAAATTCTATTCTTATAATTTTCTGCACTAATTACAAAAAAAAAAACTTGTTAATAAAGTATCATATATCAAATAAAATATTTGTTGATTTTAGTAGTTTATGAATATTTTAAATCTTTAACAATTTTCTGTTTTAATTGATGATCCAATGGGGTCGTCCAATTATTATTTAAGGGTGTTGGGGTCAAGTTCTAATCTAAAAATTCGATTTCTTCATTTTACTCAACAAATATTAAATTTGGAATGTTTTCCCTCTGTAGACTTAATAATTTTTTAACTAAAATTATACGTACAGAGATACGAACAAAGATTAGTGCTACAGAGCGAAAAAATATTTATCTATAATTTTCGTTGAGTAAAATGGAGAATGGAATTTTGATTGCAAATAATTTTAAAGACTTTATACGATTTTAAAAGCATTCAAGAGATTTAAGAAGAAATTAAATGATTTAATAAAAGATATTTCATGGGTATTCAAAACATTTTCAAGGATTTTAATTAGAATAAATTACCAAGAGTAATTATAATTCCTGGAAAAAGCTGATTGGCTTTGCGGAAACTTTGGAGCAGAGGGCGCCAGTTACCGACAGATTGTTTATTTACCGACAAGGTTGCGAAACGACTTTACCGACAAACTGCTTTGTTTGGACTGTGTTTGGACGTTTTACTGTTTGTGTAATTTCTTCATATTTTTCAACTTCCCAGCTCAAATTATGACTTCCTAGTGCCTAATTTCGATATATTTTAATAAAAAACAAATGTTGAATCCTGCGATTCTTTTATGTTTGTAAAAAAGTGCCATGCTGTTCATTTAAAGCGGAAGAGGAATATCGCGTAATCTATAGGTTAGGATCGTCATTACATTAGTGTTAGTAAGTAAAAATAAACTTCTTTTCTTGTTATTTTCTTGATTGTACTTATTTGTATCATATTAATTAAGAAATTGTAACCAATATTTTTTTTAGGTTTAGCTACAATGCGTATGCTCGACAGCTATTTATTACGAAATTAAGAAAAAGACATATTTTGAAAGTTAATATGTAAAATTGAGTTGAAATTATTTTAAATAAATTGATTAGAAAGAAATTATTGATAGGCAGGCAGGATGAGATTGAGAAAATACGAATAATATTCACATATCCAATATAATCAATATGAGAAAATATAAACAAATATACAAATCAGTAAAGCACAAGTTCAGCGGTCACAGATTTTCAAATGGTTATACAAGATAATGAAAAATAAAAACAAAGAGTACGATAGCGAGTCCAAATCAACGTGATAAATTCAAATATAAGATTCGACATAATCAGATTATCAATTCACATCTTCAATATAAAATAACACATAAGAAGCCAAGAAGATTCATTATAAGATATTATAAACCATTATAGGACATTATAAACCATTATAGGACTTATAAACCATTATGGGACATCATAAACCGCCACGCTGCAACATACAAGAGCACACATATTCTTATTAGCACTATCACCTTTATATTCAACAAATGAAAACAAATTATCACTTCGCGAATATCACAAATCTTTACCTTTGAGCTCTTTCATTTTGGCTTCAAGCGTAGCGAAAATCATGGAAAATGTGTCCATGTGAAAATCTAAAACGATTCTGCCTCTTTCTGGCAGCTCGCACGCTTATCCCCACCGAGCTCGATTTGTCCCCACGAATATGGACATTTAATTAACTACAGATGATAGGCCAATAAGAACAGTCACACATTTTCTCGAACTTAAATTATCGCGCGGAATACAAATACATGTCACACTTTATTCTTGAACTTGGAGAAGCAATGTCTGGTTTTAGATTTTTTGAGCTTGTTTTGATTTGGAGTTTTCATTCAAGTTATTTTATTCAAATGTTTATCAATGTTAATTTTACAGAACCTGCTTTTAAAAAATGAGGGTCCACAGATCAGAACGCGTGGGTCGAAAGCCTTTCCACTGTCTTTCCATGCGTCAAAGAAGACGAATACGCGCCGAAATAAAGCTCATACAGGAATCTGTAGAGGCTGAAAGAAAAAGACATCAAATTGCGAAGGAAGGTGAATCTTGTACCTCCCAAGCGGAACAAACTGCAGAAGACAGAATTCCTCAACAAGAAAATGCCTCAGGTTCAGTCGCAACGGAAACTCTCTACATTCCAGGCTCAACGAATGCGTATCCACACCCTCAGGAAAATATTGACAATGTTCTTCCGGGATCGGGATTATTATCTGCAGCTTATACCTATCCAATTCATTATCTTCCTGGACCTTCTGGCTATCCAACCATGACAAATACCGGAAATGGTATGCCTCCCACTACTTTTAAAATCGAACATTTTGCGGCAAATCAACAGGAAGCTGCAAATTTGGGAGTGCAGGCGGAGGGTCTTCATGATGATCGGAATTCTGAAATCCTGGTTCAGTTGAAGTAAGAATTGTCTTTCTTTGGACAATTATTTCTGCTGTTGGAAATTTTAAAATTATCCTATGAAAAATAGATTATTTTCTAGAATATAATTATTTGCGTATTTTTTTTCTAGGAAGTTGAATGAAAAACTCGACACCTACAATAGTCACCTCAATACAATTAATTCTCGTCTAGAAAATATCGAGAGGCACATGAAGCAGGAGAAAAGAAAAGGCCAAGCTCCTGTAAAACCGAACATTATTCCGATGCAAACGGTTCAGGAAGTTATAGACTTTGATAATGCGAACGATGAAGTTTACAATGGATTAGTAAGTTCGATAAATCTTTTATAAATTTGATTCTGAACCATTTTTTATATTTGCTTCATCTTTCTAGGTTCAGTATTTGAAGTACATAGGAGGTTTCACATTGCGCGAGGCCTTAAATCTCTGCATGAAGGAAGTTTTAACCAATGACGTCGCGAATAATTTCACATGGCACGGTAAAGATACCGGTCACGCTCAAGTAGGAATCGCTTTATTCAATAGGCAAATAACAAACGCTTTTTATGGTTCGTAATCCTTTTTTTAGACTACCGTCGCTGAAACTATTTCATAGAGGAAGAAGTTAAATTTTTTTATTTGAATTTGCAGAAGCCGTTTCTCAAAGCCAGCATTTTGAACAACCAACGAGAGCGATGTTTGCATCTCAAATGCGAGAAGTTTTACGTATCGCGAAACAGCGACTTCGAAACACACTTCGAAAGCAACAAGTGCAACAGAATTTCGATGGAGATAGGGACGAAGATCCCTGGGAATAACGCACTTTAATTCATCCTTCACGTTCTGTATAAAGCTGTAAATACACTAGGGTAAATAAAAATTAGGTAACAACGTGAGAGAAAACGAAAAGGATTTTTTCCAGGTTTCCTTAAGTTATTATTGAATAATCGCTCGAGGAAGTTTACTGATTCTTTCTATACCAAAGATGAAAGAAGGTTTATATTTTTAGATGATTGTTTTCTTTAATGAAAAATTTTACGAATATTTTTCTCATATTATTGGTTCGTATACTTTTTCTGACGGTAATGTTCATTCGAGTACATATTTATAGTTGAATAAATAAGTTTATAATAACTTTTGACTTATCTGTTTCACCCAATTTTATTTAGAGATTATCAGAATGGTGTCACGAAATATTTTAAAATGAAATTTAGTTTCTTGATGATAATACGAAAAATTAAATTTATGAAAAGAGACTTGCGTAATCTCCCAAAATATCTTTGTAGAGATTTGTCCAGAAACTGAGTCTGTCTTTAAAAAGACCTTTCTCCATTTTCAAAGGCACATCTATATTCATATAGTTTCCTTCAGGACCAAGGGGCTCCCAATTTACTGTGATCTCGTCGTCCAACTTGTTCGTAGGATTTCTATACAAAAATTATCATTGAAAATTACATTCGAAAGCCATAAATAAAACGCTAAAATTCTTTTTGGCTGACAGAATTTAACAATTTTACCTGTACTTCGCAAAGTTAGTCCAGAGTTTTATGAAAGTTTTAGTCATCTTTTCGGCAGGACTTCCTGGTTCAGCTTTGTGCTTGAAAGCATTTGAGTAAAATTCGTAGACAAGTTCGTCACCGTGTGTGACACCTGATTAATTAATTAAAGTGTTTTAACTTTTATCGTAACTATAGTTTCAGCTAATTCAAAGTTTAGTCACCTTCTTCTTGTCCCATCAAATTTTTCATAATGCCTATTGGACTATAATGTGAAAACAGATATTCATAAACGGGTTGTTTGCTTTTGGACGCCATAATTTGAGCCGTCATTAAGATTCCTGCATTGAACATGACATCACTCGACATCTGAAATTCATAGTCGTCGAAAAAATGACAAATATAACAAAAATTACTTTAAATTAAACGGTACTTTAAATTATATTGTAAATTTTATTTCGATACTTTGAGTCCTGTTCTTCACCTTAGTATATTCAGCAGAAGTTTCTGCAGAGAGATCTTTTCCGTCAAAGTAGAACTTTCTGAGGGAGTCTCCAATTTCTTTCAATTTTGCAGCGTCAGTAATGTTAAGGTCGTAGGGTACAAATCCTTCGAAGTGATCGTTCATATCGCCCGCATGTTCCAGAACCACTAATAACATAAAACTATTTTTCACAAAAGTTTCTACAGCGATTATGAAAATTTTCCTCTAATTAAATTCTTGAAATTTATTTTAGAACGTAATATAAACTAAAGTAATATAATCTATGCAAGAAATAAATATTTATTACTTTTTGTCATGAAGGCCGTTTCGTCCAAAACAATTCCAATCATTAATGGGACCTCAGAAAATTGGGCTGATTTTAACAACTCCCATGGATCCGCTGGCAAAAATACCTCTTGACCTACTTCCGGTTCCACTGATGGTATAAACGCGCTTGTTTGACCATTCATGGAATGCTGAAATAATAAATAAATAAATAAATAAATAAATAAATAAAAGATAAATATAATTATAAATATATTAATTCAAGTCTTCTATTTAAAAATAAAATAATATTCTACCAGGTTTGCCGAAACTATTTTGCTAGCATCGACAATTTCTTTTGCAGAAAATTCCGACAATTTTTTAACAAGTTCGGCCGAATCTGTGGTTTTTACTCCCAAAACTTCACCCAAATTGAAGGCATTATCCTTCGCGTTATAAGAAAGGGCCCAGGTGTTCAAAGCTGAACCGCTTTGCATAATAGCATTTTTGAACAAACCTATTCAAAAAAAAAAAATTATAATTTTTTAATTCTAAATCGTCAGATTTCCAATTATAATTGAAATCATTAGCGATCCTACGATTACATATCATATTAGTGAAATTATATTAGTAAAAACTTTGTATTTAGAAAAAAAAATAAGTTTTAACTTCAAAACTCGATTTCTTCCTTTCTATTGATAAATATTATAATTGGATATTTTTTCGCTCTGTATAGCTACTCATTTTTTGAATAGAGTTATGGGTATAGAGCGAAAAAATCTGTAATTTTAGTATTCCTGAAGTAAATTGAAAAAATTGAATTTTGAGATTAATTTTGAATTCTTCGTTTTACGCAAAAAGTATTCAGAGTCAAAATTTTTTCGCTCTATAGGCACATTTCTATTTTAAAACAAAATAAATATACAGAGCGAAAATATATCTAATTATAAAATTCCTTGAGTAAAATGAGGAAATCGAATTTTGAGGATAGAATTTCGATCCAACACCCTTAATAAATACCCTTCGACATGGGGGAAAGCATATGATATTGAACAGAAGCAGCTCCAGAGCTTTGCCCTACTAAAGTGATTCTGTTGGGACAACCGCCAAAGTTTACAATATTTTCTTTGAGCCATTTCAGGGCCAAGGTTTGATCCTTTAGACCTGCATTTCCAGGAGCATTGACATCACCAGTGCTGAGGAAACCTAAATATAAATTATTATGAGATTGAATTCTATAAAAAATGAAACTGTAAAGATGTAAAATCTGTTTTTGAGGATTCTTTATACCAAGTGCACCGAGCCTGAAGTTGAGCGTAACAAGAATAACATCTTCATCGATTATCAAATCCGGTCCGAAAATATCGTCATCTCCTGAGCCTCCATTAAAACCTCCGGGGTGGATAAACACCATAGAAGCTTTCCGAGCGTCTTTATTAATGGTAGGAGTGTAAATATTGAGGTAGAGACAATCTTCTTCCCCAAACAATCCTTCTCTTATCTTGCAGTAAAAGACACATGTTGAGCGATGTTTTGTTGCATCCAAAACACCTTGCCATGGATCTGCTGGTTCTGATTGCTATGGAAATAATTTTCTTGTATATAATTATATACTTAACGAACGAAAAAAATACAAGATTACGATTTCCATTTGAAATTCAACAACTTTAGGAGATTTTCAGAATTTTTCGGGATTTTATGAAATTTTAAAGAATTTATTGGTATTTCAAGGAATTTGAAAGGATATAACTTTATTTTCTGAGACATTAAGTATTTTTAAGCAAAGGGATTTTATTCAAAATGTTTCTTAAATTTTACAAAATATTCTAAGTGATTTTGGATTCCATGTGTAATGCATTGCTGAGGTGCCAACTGCTAGCTACATTCTGAGGTGTTTCCAATATCTACGTGCAATATCTTCTACGTCTTTGTGGGGTGCATCTCTTATTTCTGAAAAGCTAGGACATTCAACTGTTTAAATATTTTTTAATATTAAAACATTGTATCTATTTAATAACTCATTTATATTTTGATCTGGATAATTTCTGTCTTTTATTACACATCATTTTGAAATAAGTGCAGTATTACCTAATCCTATATAAGAAATCTCTATTATATTTAAATGTCTGCTTTGAATAACTCACTCTGAATTTATTAGGTCCAACATTGGGTTTGGCATAAGGAATTCCCTTGAAACTGAAGTAAGGATTTCCACCAATAATTGTAGTGGTTTTCAATCCCTTAAGTGATCCCTGGGGAATCTCAAGCACAACTTCTTCTTCGGCATTCGCCCAAACTAGAAACGCACTACAAACGAGCAACTTGGAAATCCACATTTTCAACATTAATGCAGATTTACGAATGCACGAAGCTTTTATAGCCTTCGTGCAGATTTAGTACCGATTAAAAATCGAAACCTCCAGTTGCCGGACATTATGCAATCAGGATCAACATATTATCATACATCGCATGCATTATATATGTGACAAACATTGGAAAGTTTACTAACAGTGTCTTTTTAAGATTTAGAATTTATCTAAAAATTTTTTAACTTCTAGGCGACCTGAATCTCTAATAAAATGAAAATATAAAAAGAAAATGGTTGAATTTACCATTTAAAATAGTTAACACGCGCTCTGAAAGCAGTTTTCTTGGAATTTAGTAACTTTTACTATTTCAAATTGTAACTTTTGCAATGAAAAAACAGGGTTTGTAATTTTCTTAGCAAAAATTACAATTTTAAATAGTAAAACTTACTAAATTCCTGGAAAAATGCGTTCAGAGCATGTTGACTATTTTAAATGGTAAATTCAGCCATTTTCTTTTTTCCATGTAAATAAATAAATAAATTCATACATAAATTGTTCGTACATAAATTGCAACGTAATTATCTTAGGAAAAATTGATATAATAAATTTATCCGTTGCATTACATTATTGTAAAGTAAGCAGAGATAATCTATTATTGATGCACGATCTGTTGAGTATAATTATAGTGGAAAATATCTGAAATTGCATTAAGATGATCGCTTTCCGGGGGAGCGAGGTTATTCTGGGTTTCATAACAGAATTTTGAAAAATTCAAAGTCACCATGCAATACAAATACGCGTATATAGCTTATCGCATTAATTTACCGGAAATTCTTTATTCGGAAATATTTGCCATTAATCTCTTTTATTATTATTTATTTCCGCGGAATGTGAAATCCTAAAGCTATAGTTGTGTAATATATACAATATAAATATATATAATTTACTAGCAGAAATTTCCACGGCATTGTCTGGAATTTTAAGAGATTATAATCTATTTCCAAACATATTGTTAGATGATTTTAAGGAATGACTATTGAAATCCTAATGGATTCAATTTTTTTTTTGTTAAAGATTTCAAAATAATTAAAAAGATTTCGAGGAATTTAAAGAAATTGCTAGCTATTTAAAAATTGGATCCAAGTGTCATGTTCAAAATTCCATTCTCCATCTTACTTAACGAAAATTATAGATAAATATTTTTTCGCTCTGTAGAACTAATCTTTTTTCAAATATAAGACTGCGTACAGAGCGAAAAAATATTTAATTTCGATACTTTTTGCATAAAACGAAGAATTCAAAATCTGACTTCAAAATTCAATATTTTCATTTTACTTAAAAAATATTTAGATTCGATATTTTCTCTCTCTGTACGCATAATTCTAGTTAAAATTTGATTAATTCTACCGAGGGAAAAAATTCCAATTGTAATATTTGTTAAGTAAAATGAGGAAATCGAGTTTTTAAATTGGAACTTGGCCCCAACACCCTTAAAGAAGTTCGCAAGCACCTGCAAAATATTATCAATCGTAGAATAATATAAAAAATAATAAAAGATTTAATTGAAGAAGTGCATTGAAAAAAGAATTGAATTGCACTCGCAAGATCTTTTTTGAACTCGTTTGAACTGGTTCTCAAGTATCTATTGATAAACTGTGGCGCCACGCGTGGCAACTAAAATGTATCAAGAAAACATGAAGCATTAGAAGTATAAAATAAAAGGCTTTTTAATCTGGTATAAATGCCTTTTCAATATAAAATTTAAGATAAAGAAAAATTGTAAACACAAAGGGCTATCTTAATTTAAAAACAGGAAATAATAAAATAATATTCTTCTATTCGAGAAATATTAAAAATTTATATCCACGACATATTATATTATTCCAATTTATCTTCATAAAAAATAAGAAAATTAATCCAAGTGCTATTTATTTTTTAATGTAATGAAGAAGCATTTTGTTTAATTTAGTAAATTGATTGCTTTATATACGTGAATATTTTTCGAAATTATTCGAAATTATTATTAATTGAGTATTAAGTTTTAGTTTCGATTATTAACCCTTGGGGTCGATTTCTTCCTTATCAGCGAGATTAGTAGAGTATATATATATATATATGTATATATGATCCGATGATGCACCAGTTTATTCTGCTTGCCTGATACGGAATTACTCTCGGAAATACGCGGGACCAATATTATTTATTGTCTGAATTGTCTTCAAGAGTCTCCATCAATTCGAACAGCTTTCACTTTTCAAAATAAACTTTATTGGAACCTTCTATTTGAAATATACTAACCTGATACTCAAGCACCACTCAGAACACCCTCTGGTTTCCCATGGGATATTATCGGGTCCAACTCACTGAACTTATATAACCAGCAGTGATCAGAAAATAATATATTCTTCCAATCATAGTCTATAATAAATTATATAAACAAATACGTGCCATAACAATCCCATTTTCCAATGATCTTTTCTTTTTTATTTTAAATTAAAAATTGAAATATAATCACACGCGTAATTTTATTGTAATCCTGATAATTTTACAAATTTTAATTGTATAATTTCAAATTACTATAAAAAGAGGTCGAAATACAAAATATTTCCTAAATAAATTATTCTTGAATTTAAATTAAATCTTTGAGAAAAATATAAACTATTCTCTAAGTAATTATAATAATTAATTATAATTAGATCAAGTATTATTAATTTATTTAAGTAAATAGTAATTTTATCAGCCCCTCAATAATTATTTTATTCTTCCTTATTGACGAATAAGCAAGAGATAAATTATAAAGGAACTTTGTGTTAACTCTAAAATACATAAATTTAATGTTTTTAATGTTTTAAACAATGATTTTTATTGGCACAGTTCTAGTGGTGAATTTCCGGGAGACTTTATATCAGGGGGCGTAGCTCAGATGGTAGAGCGCTCGCTTAGCATGCGAGAGGTACCGGGATCGATACCCGGCGCCTCCAATTTATTTTTTTTTTTGTTTTCATTACTATTTCAATCATTTTTTAATGTATAAATAATTTTTTTTTTCAGGTTTCGCGACGAGGGCTGATGACGATCATGGACTGCGAAATCCGCCCTTAAATTATAAAGGCTATTCCAGAATATTTTGCCCCCCTGGAAAATCTGTACCAAAGAATAGGGTGGACACTGCGATGAGATTGACGCTTTTAAGAGCAGAAATGAAACGAATTACGACTGTCGAAGGACCTCCTTTAGATGCTTATATCGTCACTTCTGATGATGAACATCAGGTAGATAAAAAATATAAAAAAATTATAAATTTAATAAAAATAACGAGTTTGCATTTTATTTCTTCTGAAAATATTATCAAATTAATTTTGCTGCATATAATAAATATGCAATCACTTTTTGTACGTATATTTGACTTATATTGAATTTACAGAGTGGGAGATTTATAGAAAACTATCGAGAAACTGTTGTAGAGAAAATACAGGTACTCATGAAAGATATTTTGTAGAGTTTGTTTGGATCGTTGTAATAATGCTTATATATGTTTTCTAATAATAAAATTAATTTGTATGGGGGTCATTGTAATCATTTTTAACTTAATATGAAATAAATTATTCTTCAATCACGTTTGAAATTAAAACGCATCATTTAAAATTATCACATTTTAAATTATCCACCAGGGAGAAATTTCTTCGTAAATGTAGAATTTTTTTTCAGTTCATGAATATTAATGACGATTTTTTAACCACTGTACGGTAGCTTATGTAATGTTTATTTGTGTATGCATGCTGTGTTTTATAACTCACGTAATTGTAAAATTACACCTCTAATTAGCGAAAACATTAGTTTCCCGAGAATAAGTCAGTAAAGTGTAATTGCAGTGAAATCTGCACTGATATTTGCAAGTGCGTTTATAGAAATATTTATAGACAAAGAAATTAAGAAATTATTAATTATTGCTATTTTATCAATTATTCATGTAACTATTAAAGTAATTATTTTTTGCTAAGTCAAGGTTTTTAAAAAGTATCTAAAAGAATCTATTAATTCACTGATAAAACATATATGTTTCTATTTTATAATTTATATATAAAATTTTTTCCCTGGATAAATAATCCTTTAAAGTTTCTAATAATTATTATTAATTAGCTACAAACTTAAATATACATATATTTTGTGTTTTTATTAATAAATGAAATTTTTTCTGGATATAGAGCGAATCAGTCGACGAATACGACAGAAGGAGAGAATATATCACAGGATTCCAAGGAAGTTCAGGAGATGCTCTTATCACATTGAGCAAAGCAGTCCTTTGGACTGATGGGAGGTATCATCTGCAGGCAGATGAACAAGTTAATTGTAAATGGATTATAATGAAAGAAGGTCGTGAAGACGTAAGAAAAATTGAATTATATTTTAATTATTATAATTTAATAAATACGGTAGAATCAATAATTTATTAATTGAAAGAGCGGAGTTGCTGAGTAGGATTCACGTGATTCACATAATTCATTCACGGCCAACACACGTGCATTTTTCGCTGTCTCTCTCGTTCTCTCCTTTTATCTCTCTTGAGCTCTCCCACTGAGCTGACTGAGCTCCCCCCACTGCGGAGAGAGAGCTTGGAAAGAAATCCAATAGAGGGACAATTGGCGTCTCTTCCGTAAACGAGATAACTTGTAAATGGGATAAAAGCAGCGCCGAGACAGCGAAAAGACAAGATCATACTTCACAGGATCATTTCTGTAGTAAATCTTCACATTCTCTCTACCTAACAGTAGAGTCGATGCAGCCACGATGATGAGTCGTAGCTCTTTTCTCTGAGCGTGAGAAGTCGCTGGAGAATTCGACTTGATCGAACTCTCCAGTACTCAATGATCGTTCGCCTTCTGTACACTATTCAGAAGGTAATGGGAAATAGGGCATTCTGAGTGGTCTCTATTATTTAATTGAAAAGTAAATTAATTAATTAATTAAATTAATTAATATCTCATATTCTATAAAATATGAAGAAACTTTTTCATTAGGGAATTATTTAAATTTTATCAGACTTTCCCTTCCTTTTTCTAAGTCATGGGCTTAAAATTAACTTCTAAAAAATTATAATCTATAAAAAATATCCTTTATCAATTTAAGTCTTTATTTTCAGAATAGTCTTTAATTATTTAATATTTTGGTCGAAATTGCTTACATTTGTTTAATGGCTGTATTTGTAAATCAAAATTGTATTATTTTTGATATTAGAGTAGGAAACAAAAAAAAATAGTATTTTTTCCAGGCCAAGCCAATAATAGGAGATTCTCTCACAATATACCTCTTGGGATATCCCCAAAAATAGAATATTTATAAATAATACAATAATTTTGTTAGGGGCGGTGAATTCAACTTTTATAATAATAATAAATTTAATTTTAAGAACTTTAGATTAGATGCTGAATTATGTTATATTATATAGTATAGTATATTATATTATATAGTAGTTATATATCTATGATGAGAATAGAATGATGACGTTTGCTGATTCTCTGCAGGTTCCCACAATAACCGAATGGTTAATAAATGAATTTAAGGATCGAAGAGCAAGAGTCGGAGCCGATCCAAAACTTATACCCGCCTTCAGGTGGGAACTTTGGGAAAAACAATTTGGTAATAAAAGTTTTTCTACTGCCTCCAATGATTCTCACGAAACTCTTCCTTCGTTAGATTTATTTCAGACTACAACGAAGCAATTTCTTTCGACTTTCTTGCAAACTATTTTTCTTTACAAAACTGCTTCAAGAAAAAGAATCACTACAAGAAATTCGATAAAAAATTAGTAGATTTATTAGAACTACGCGTTTCAAATAAACCGAACAAATAGCGAATATTTATATAAATTTCCTGTACATTGTACAGGAATCCTCAAGAAAACCTTTACGGGAAAAATGATAAAAAAATGTTTTTCTTTTCGAAAGAATTTTTTTACAGGATCCTTTGCCAAAGTTTTTTTTACAAGTTCCTTTATCAATTTGTGGTACGGGAATTTTCAAAGCAATCTGTATAGGAAATAAATAAAAAAATTTCTTTTCTAATTTTTCTTTTATTTCCCATCAGTTAATACAACAATAAGCTTGGAGGCAATTCATGAAAATTTAGTGGATAACATCTGGATGGTTGGTAGAAAACAGCATAGCACCCGGCCGGCATCGGTACTGGAAGATACGTATTCAGGTAAACCATGGCAGGAAAAAATCAAGCAGGTGAGGCTGGAAATGGAACTGGCTTCAGCAGATGCGTTAGTGATTACGGCTTTGGATGAAATTGCCTGGCTCTTTAACATTCGAGGAGCCGACTTGCCGTTCACCCCTGTCCTTCGGGCTTATGCAATAATTACCCTTGGGTCCATTCATCTCTATGCACCACGCAACAAACTCAAGCGAAGCACGGAAATTCATCTCAAAATGGATGCGTGCTACCAATCATATTGTGTCAAGTAAGTCCTTGTTGACGCTCCATTGTTATATTAAATTATATTTCAGGTACGTGACTCTGTCACCTTTCAAATTCATCAACTGGAGTCTTTGGGGAGCAGTTTTGTACTGCAAAGGATATTAATTTAATCTCTTTACTTACATTTTATATTTACTACATTATTATTACAAGTTAAAGATTGGGAGAAATGTGTTCGATAATGATATTCAAAAATTTGGGTTGAAGTTTCAGACGTCTAGTCTGACGAATTTTTTTTATTTTATTTTTTTTTACATTTACTTTAAGGGCGTTGGACCCAAGTTTTAAGCTCAAAGTTCCATATTCTCCATTTTACTCAACGAAAATTATAGATAAATATTTTTTCGCTCTGTAGCACTAATCTTTTTTCAAATATAAGACTGCGTACAGAGTGAAAAAATATTTAGTTTCGACACTTTTTGCATAAAACGAAGAATTAAAAATCTAACTTCAAAATTGGATATTTTCATTTTATTTAAAAAATATTTGAATTAGATATTTTCTCGCTCTGTGCGCATAATTCTAGATAATAATTGATTAATTTTTATCTGAAGATGTAAAAAATTGCCTTTGATTTACAGACTGCATAATTACACATCATTTTGGGATGATCTTTCAACAATGACTCAAGCATGGAGTAGAGTTTGGCTCCCTACTCACTGTGGATATGCTCAAGGAGCATCTGCAAAAGTATTTTCTATGGTGAGCTTAAATTAATTTTTTTTATAAAAAATTTGGTCTACTATTATAATATACATATAAATTAATTATTATATTCTAAAATTTCAGTTGCAATAATTCAATACAAAATTTCACGTGAAATTATTGAAGTTCCTCTTCAATATTAGAAAGATTCTCAATTCTAAATGAAACAAATTTTGTGCAATATTTTTGCCAATTTCCGTTATACTCCTATATGTAAATGTACATGCTGAAATGAAATCTTGAGATTGAAATTCTGAATAGCACCTTCAAAGTAGCCCGAAGGCAAGACTGATTCCCTCATCTCAAACACGTCTAAGAAAAGCATCCCGTGGCGGAGATTGCATCAGAAATAGAGTAAATGTGTAATTTACACTTCAGAAGTAAATAACAGATGGATATTCTAAATTAATGCGTTAAGTGGATTTTCCTCTGTTTGCATCTCGAAATTTACTTATCACAATAATTAATTGTAAATACTCTTCCAATTCAGAACTCATTTTAAAATTTAAATAGATTTTTAATTCATTTTTAGAGATTTTAAGCAGATTTAAAATACTTTTAAGTGAATTTCAAAGTATTCTAAGCGATTTTTAGATATAGACTTCCTTTTAACGACATTTTTTATAGACATGAATCTGGCAATCCACAATTAAGTAATTAATGAATTGTATTATACTTGTATAATTATAATTCTATAATTGTAATTATAATTGTATAATTCGTCAAATTTTCGGGAATTTCAAAATCTTCAGAAAATTTAATAATTCCCTATTTTTCGTTAATTTATAATTTTCCCTTTATTTTTTGTTATTTTTAGACTCACAAAAATAATAAAATCACTCGACCTTTCTTCTGACTCTTTCACCTCTCCGAAAATTAGACTGACACGAAAAGAGGGTCAAGCGAGTTAAGATTTAGACGAGATAATCCTAGGTTTAGTTATACCCTCGTGGGCATGTTACCCTGACCCCCAGGAGCTTGTAGAGCTTAGCTTGATTCCCGCGTGACGAGCTGACACGCCCCCATAGACATGAAGAACGCAATTATAACCCGCTCTCATGTCAATAATTTTTCTCACTAACGTCCACGATCAATATAAACTTAATGAGTTCTAAACTAGACGCGGGAAAATTATTGTCCAGCGAAAATGCAGTCTCCTGCCAACTGAACTCACCGCCGTATAAAACACCTCTATGCTTTCATACTTCCCGGATCCCTAGGACGCCTTGGCGCCCGCGGCATCAAGAAATATGGAGGATCATTTTATTTTTATTTAAATAATCATGATTCATTTTTTAATTTTGAATCAGAGGGAAGGGGGGGGGGGGCAATTAATCGAATCAATAACTGGTTAATTAATTAATTCACTGGTTAATTAGTTAATCGAACGATTTGGGGCCTTGCATAAAGTGTCCAAATTATCCGGTGATTTTTACCTCTTATTTTTTGATACTTTTTTTTTAATTTTAAGAAATTCGGTTTTTGAAATAAAAATATTCACAAAATTTAAGGTAATATTTCCCAAGAGTATTTTGGGAATTTTTCCTGTTAATGATTTGGAAAATTCTGGAAAGTTTGCGGAAATTGTCTCAGAAATTTTCGGGAAAATTCCCTGAGAAATTTTTTTACAGTATATATTATACAGTGTAACAGTAAGCATTTTTGTAGATTCCGAAAGGAAAGCAATTGGCGAAAGCTTCTCCAGTGATTCATCTCCGTGCAGAGAAAAATGAAATTGAAGCTCAGGGAATGAGAAATTCACACATTAGGGATGCTATTGCCATGTGTGACTTTATTTCCTACATGGAAGAACAAATGAAATATGATTCAACGGGCTGGGATGAAAAGCAGGTGGCGAGGGTAGTCGACGAATTTCGTCTTGAACAAAATTTGAGCGAAGGACTCGCTTTTCCCACTATAGCTGGATATGGACCAAACGCTGCTCTGCCTCATTATGAGCCATCAATTATCAGCCAAAAAATTGGGACTGATTCGACCCTCGTTCTAGACTCTGGGGGTCAATATAAAGGTAGAGAAATCTTCTGTAATATTTTCAACTCGTAATTTTAAAACTCGTAATTTTTCTCTGACGATCAATTTTCATTCAATTTTTAATTAAGTAATTTTAATCTTGAAAAAATATTGCTATTATTATTGGTAGAATTATTTCTTCAAATATAGAGTGATTAATTTAATTTTTAGGAAACCTATTTAATTTTTTAATTTGAAATAATTAAAACCCAAGGTTCGAAATTGTGTGGCATCTTTTAATTATAATTTTAATTTATAATTGATGAATAATATTTTTTTGTACTCTGTCCTTTAAGATGGAACGACTGATGTGACACGAACTCTACATTTTGGAGAGCCAACTGCAGCACAAAAAGATGCATACACAAGGGTTTTGATTGGATCCATTCAATTATCGTCTTTGATCTTTCCTGATGATCTTCGAACTGATCAAATTGATATTCTCGCAAGGGAGGTTCTTTGGAAAAAAGGCGAGGACTACATGCATGGAACTAGTCATGGAATCGGGCATTTTCTTTCAGTTCACGAACGTAGGTTTTTGTATTATTAATTATAATTATAATTGATAATTAATAGTTATAATATGTTTTATTTGACAACATAATTTAATTTTTAAAAAATTTGAATTAAACATTAAAATTTAATTTAATTTGACGAATTATTTCAGCACCAATTAGTATATCGTATCTCGGAGGAAATTCACATCCATCAGATTGTTACAATATTCGCCTAAAGCCAGGATATTTTTTATCCAACGAACCTGGATATTATAAAGATTTGGATTTTGGCGTTAGATTAGAAAATATTATTGAAGTCGTGCATTCAGAGAAACAAGTGAGTTTTATTATTATGAAAGCATAGAATGTATGAAATTCAAATAAATTATATTAATCAGAGCAATTTTTCTAAATGTACACAATATTTATTTTTTCAGAAAGCTTGGGGAAAAAATTTTCTCAAATTTCGAGAAGTCACGCTTGTACCTTACGAACCAAAATTGATAAATGTTAATATGTTGACTCCAGCTCATGTGAGTATTATCAATAGTTAATTGGAACTAAAAAAAATCGGAAAAATAAATACTATTATATAATACAATAAATGAAATAATTTTTATTTAATTAATTTATTTTAATACCTGTAAATTAATTTTTTAAGGCAGGAAATGGTATAAAAATTTTAACTAATTTTAATGTTTAGCGTCGATGGTTGAACCAATACAATCGAAGAATTAGAGAAGAAGTCGGACGTGAATTAAAAAGGAATTTAAAAGTGAGAGCTTTTAACTGGATGGAGAAAAAAACTCGAATCATTCCAGAAAGAGGTCCTGTTAATATGGAATTTTTTCTTGCCTCTAATTCGGATAGATCCATCTTTAAAAATACACATAAAATACTTTTTTGTGTATTTCTACTTCACTTGTATACAAGTGAGTATACTTTATTATATTTTATTTAAAAAATAATTGAGAATTTAATATATTAAAAAATGTATATCCATTTTTATTGATATTTTATTATTTTCAATAGGTTTAACATCAATTTTCTGCAGCTAGCTACAAAGTGAGATGATTTTAGGTGTCTTTTGAAAAAAGCTTATAAATTAGAAGAAATATGTTCCAACACTTATTTAGAGGGAATTTTTCCAGGAGGAAAGTTATTTAAGGCTAAAGCTATTAAGTGAAGGCTGTTGTAATTATATCAAAGGAAAATAATCATAAGTTTTTTTTTTAGTAGGAAAAATAATTTTAGAAAAAAATTATTTTCGATGCTTTATATTTTAATATTCCTATTAATTTAAGTAAGTTTTGTCTCAGTATCACCACTGCGTTATAAATTATACTTTATTTTCATAATTTTTCTTTTATAATTTAAAATTTAATACGCATCAGATGTAAAATATTCAAGAAATTGTTATTAAATTATTTTACATATTATATAACCAATACGTGAAATATTTGTCTCTCGTGAAAGGCAAATAAAGCTTGCAGCATTTTTTATCTGCATTTGCCTCTCGTAAATTTTGCTCTATTTTAAAAGATTTATTAATTTTAGTATATACTTATCACCTGTGGTAAATGTTAAAATTCAATTATTTATATATTTATTTTAAAGCTCGCATATTTTAATTATAAGTTACGAATGTGATCGGTCGAGATACGTAAGAAAATAAGGGAATTTATTAATAAATGCGCCAATTATTTTGAAAATGAGTTATTATTCTTTTTAGTAAAAATCAATTTATTTTGCCCTTTTATATACTGTATTAAAAATGTCTCGAAGTTCCCTATGCTCTTTCTTTTTGCTTAATATTATTTGATTTAAAAGTTTTGTTTTTATTTAAAAAATTCATTTTTTGGAGAAATTGCAAATTTTAATTGAACGGCGATTAATCTTGCATTTTTTTATGGCTTTATTGACGGACAGTGATTAAAATCGACAGCTCCATTCTTTTGGAAAAGACATAAAAACTCGGCCGTCAATCAATATTACGAGCGTTTCGAAAGTCGGAAAATAAAAATTGCTCCACACGCGAAATAAAATCTACGTGTGTAAAAATTTTAATAGTCGGTAGTTTATTAAAATTTAAGTTATTACAAGGAGGAAGAACAAAATGATCGTTTAGAAAAAGATAGTAAAAAATATTCGGTAAATATTATTTTTTTGATAGAAAAAATATATTTTTACGAATATTTATAAATTAGGAATGTTTTATTGTTATGTGGACAAAAAAAAAACAAACTTTTGAAGTAAAATAGTAAATTTCAAACTGCCTAAAATTATTTTGAGCGCCGAGAGAATTGTGGGGTTGGGCAATGTGGTTTCCACTTTGGCCAACATCTACTGGCGCTTCTGTGAGGAAAAACGGAAGCGATTTATGTATACCCGGTTGGTAAGCGGTTTATTGATTGAATTCAAATACTATTAGATTCTGGGTCTAAAACGATTATCGTGCAGTTTGTGCTTGTTAATTATTTCCCCTCATTAATTAGCTTGTAAATGAAATTACATGCTTTTATAGGAATAATGATTTGTAATGCAAGCAATTTTCCCTAATTCGACGAATTCTGTTATTATAAAATTCGATTAAAACAATGAAACACAGAAAAAAGGAAAGATGTTTTCATAAATGTTGAATAAAGTGCAATTTTTATTTTCATAGCTATTTGATATTGCAGTAATATTTTTGCTTGGACATTAAATGTCACCTTAAAAGAGCGATAAAACAATAATAAACTCTAAGTAAAGAACTTGGTGCAATAAAAATAGAAATAAAAAAAAATAAATAAAAATAGAAATAGAAATAGAAACAAAAATAAATACAAGATTATAGGTTTGACACGTTTAAAAGACTCTAAAAACTCTAAATTAGACATAAGGGTAAAAAAGGGATAGCAGAAAAGAGGATGTAATTTTGAATAGGGGTAAAAGATTTGCATTTATTGATTTGGAAACGGTGAAATTCTCCGCGGTTGAAATTCGTAAATCGGATTTATTCGCGCAACGTAGTCAAACCGAATATTTTATTCCCAGAGGGAAACCGTAACGTCTTTCGAAATGCGCCATGTATCTCGAGAAACTAGCGACAGAACCTTAGCATATTCATCTCCTTCCCACATAAAGTACCGACCTCGACTTCAATAATTTCTCCTGGTTGCGGAATGCCCAATCTAGGAAGAGAGGTCGTGACTAAGTTCTGACCATACACTGCTAGTACACTACTGGAATTTCACTCTGTATATCGGATGAAACGAGTCAGACTGATGTCAGATGTCACGAGATCAATGTCCCGTTAGAAGCTCAACTAGTACGTCGACAAACGTCATTGATCAACTACTCAATCAACTGTGAAGCACTTTCATCTTCTGATTGGGTGCAGAATGTAGGAATAATTCAAACTGCAAGTTCATAAACAAACACTTAGCATTTGGATCATTATTCACAAGTTGTTTCAAATTTAACTACAACCCACTGTCAATCAGATCTGCTTTAACAGATTTTTCAAATTTTAGAATTGTCTTAATTTTTTTTACGTTAAAAAATGGGTTATAATTTGAATTCTTATTAGACACGCCCACTTTCACCCCCACGCCATATAACCACGCCCACATTTATTGGCAAAACCTATTTACGTTTCCTGCACCCATATTAGTAATTTTCACCCCGCCCAATTTAATTGGAAACGCCTATTACTCGTAATTTTTTCAGCACCTATTTTATTTAGACACGCCCAATTTATTTTTACCACGCCCATTTTCCTTAGGCACGCCCATTGACAAAAAAAATATATTTTAAAATCATTCAGAATTATTATTTATTTCATGGTTCTGCTGAAAGAAAATCGCCAAAATATTTATTTAGTCTTATGAAAGCCTTTTATGTTTAAATTCCTTTTAATTCTTTAGGGAAGACTCTTGATTTTCAATTAATAAGACTTTACGTGAAATGCGCCATTACCAGGTGTGGAAATATCTCACGTGTGCTTTAATGATTAAATTGAAAGTGTAAGTACTAGAGTGTTGTTGCATTTGCAAAGACATGACATTACAAGCAGTAGATCATACAACATGAATACACGCGAAACACGATTTGGAAAGGGTTAAGTCTCGTGTTTCTACCTGCACGATCGAGTCTTACGTGACGGGAATCCTAATAGAAAATGTATGCTGTGTGCATGTAATATGTATACACCACCTCGTTTCGCACATCGGTTTAGTAATGGTCAGGGGCGGTGCAAACAGTATGGATGCCATGGATAAATCCACACATGGAACTTTTCATCTATTGAAATTCCATACATGAAAAACTGTCTAGAAAGATAATGATTTTTGTTTCAAAGTATTAAACGAATTTATATCTAGAAATTTTGTACGAAGGAAAACATTTTCTTTAAAATAAAGAAAAAGCAAAGAAAAAAATTTCAGTCTACCCCCCATCGTAAATCCATACATGAAAAAAATGGGCTGCGCCGGCCCTGCATTGTTTTACTACTAAGGGCTCACTGGTGCCATTAGTGAAAAACTGTTAAGTTGCATAAGTAGAAAAAGCACAGTGTGCTCAGACACGTTTTTTAATTTGCAAAATTATATTCTAATTATCCAGATTTTTATTTTATATATTAATTTGATGTCTGACTCTTACAGACCTTTTCTACTGTGTCTGAGAAAAGTCTATTTAAATTAGATGTCTGACAACAACGTGGTTTTACTACTAACAATAAGGGCTCACTGGTGCCATTAGTGAAAAACTGTTAAGTTGCATAAGTAGAAAAGGCACGATATGTTCAGACGCGTTTTTAATGTGCAAAATTATATTCTAATTATCCGGATTTTTTCTTTATATGTTAATTCGATGTCTGACTCTTACAGACCTATTCTACTGAAGTAATGCTAACGCGGTTCTAGGGTGGAGCAGCACCAAGAAGATCAAAATGTGGGTGGTTTTTAGTGGGTGGAAATCCCACACGCTCGGGAGTGCGGTTCCTTTCGAGTGTCTTTGAAAGATTTTCCACACACATTCGGGAAAAAAAAAAAAAATTAGATGGCTGACAACAACATGGTTTTACTACTAAGGGCTCACTGGTGCCATTAGTGAAAAACTGTTAAGTTGCATAAGTAGAAAAAGCACAGTGTGCTCAGACACGTTTTTTAATTTGCAAAATTATATTTTAATTATCTAGATTTTTATTTTATATATTAATTTGATGTCTGACTCTTACAGATCTTTTCTACTGTGTCTGAGAAAAGTCTGTTTAAATTAGATGGCTGACAACAACGTGGTTTTACTACTAACAATAAGGGCTCACTGGCGCCATTAGTGAAAATCTGTTAAGTTGCATGAGTAGAAAAGGCACGATATGTTCAGACACGTTTTTTAATGTGCAAAATTATATTCTAATTATCCGGATTTTTATTTTATATGTTAATTCGATGTCTGACTCTTACAGACCTATTCTACTGTGTCTGGAGAAAGTCTATTTAAATTAGATGGCTGACAACAACATGGTTTTACTACTAAGGGCTCACTGGTGCCATTAGTGAAAAACTGTTAAGTTGCATAAGTAGAAAAAGCACAGTGTGCTCAGACACGTTTTTTAATTTGCAAAATTATATTCTAATTATCCAGATTTTTATTTTATATATTAATTTGACGTCTGACTCTTACAGACCTTTTCTACTGTGTCTGAGAAAAGTCTATTTAAATTAGATGGCTGACAACAACGTGGTTTTACTACTAAAAATAAGGGCTCACTGGTGCCATTAGTGAAAAACTGTTAAGTTGGATAAGTAGAAAAGGTACGATGTGTTCAGACGCGTTTTTAATGTGCAAAATTTTATTCTAATTATCCGGATTTTTATTTTATATATTAATTCGATATCTGACTCTTACAGACCTTTTCTACTGTGTCTGGAGAAAGTCTGTTTAAATTAGATGGCTGACAACAACATGGTTTTACTACTAAGGGCTCACTGGTGCCATTAGTTAAAACTGGTAAGTTGCATAAGTAGAAAAAGCAGGATGTGCTCAGACACTTGTTTAATTTGCAAAGTTATATTCTAATTATTAGGATTTTAATTTTATATATTAATTCGATGTCTGACTCTTACAGGCATTTTCTACTGTGTCTGGAGAAAATCTATTTAAATTAGATGACTGACAACAACATGGTTTCAGGGGCGGCACAGACAGTATGGATGCCATGGATAAATCCATACATGAAAAACTGTCTGGAAAGGTAATGATTTTTGTTTCAAAGTATTAAACGAATTTATATCTAGAAATGTTGTACGAAGGTGAACATTTTTTTTCAAATAAAGAAAAAGCAAGGAAAAAAATTTCGGTCTACCCCCCCCCATCGTAAATCCATACATGGAAAAAAAAAGGGCTGCGCCGGCCCTGGTAATAGTCGTCTTACGCCGACTGTACCATCACATCGCATCGCATCGAACGCAGAGGTGCTTTCTACACGCTCTCCACATTATTCGAGGCAATTATTTCGACAAACCCTCTGGATCGTTTGGCGGATATCAAGGCGCGCGCCAAGATGCTGCCACTGGCAATAACCGGTAACGTATTACCACTTCTGGTCGGTTGAGCGCATTTAGATCGCCTATTTGGCAAGGCAGTGGAATAATTTTACGTTTTGCCCCCGCTCGAAGGAAAGCGTACCCGCGCGTATAAGATTCGAACCATTGGCCCATGAAATATTTCCCAGCCGTTGCGATCACATATCGCGATCGCCACTACTATTCTGACCAATGGAGGCAAGCAACTATCAAGTCCGGAACTTCCAGCCGATGGCTTTTCACTTAGCCGGAAACATGACGCGAGTTAGAGGACACCTTACCTTCATTTCGCATCACTCTCCTCCAATCTCATTGCACAATTTAACCACTCCATATACAGGGTGTCTACTAAATTTTGCCCACAAAATTCCCGTACAATCCCTGCATTTTTCCCGCTTATCAATATAATGTCCCTCTTATAATAGAGTCCCCGCGTGGAAAAGCCGGTTGGGGCCCAAATGGACCCCAGTTGAATTGAGAGATTTTTAAGAATTTTAAGTATTGTGAAGTGATTTTAAATTTCAAAAGATTTAAAGTGATATTATACGAAATTTTTTTAAAAGTTCAATAGTATTTTTACTGAAAATTTGTTCGCATTTTCAATACTTTTCTGTTAGGGAAATTTGTCTGAAAGTCAAGGAAAAGTTAGGGAAATGTCAGGGAAATGAAAAAATTGTATTTTGTGGCGACCCTGAGGATAAATAAAAATCATAGCAAATTGATATTTGGTCAAACGATTTTCGCTAATATAAACATTAGGGAAAATGGAATTTTTGGAATATTCATCTCCTGAAACAACTGAACGATTTTCTTCGCTATAAATTTTTCATTTCAGGTCCTTTCAAGGCGCCAGGAAGAAAGATTTTTGTCATTGATAGATAGATTCTGTTAAACGAGCTGGTATCAGAGTAACATTGACTTTATCTCTCACGTAGCCGAGTATTATAGGCATTTTTCGTGGTTACAGTGATTGTCACGTCAACGAGAAGGAAACAGTGGCACAGTGGTTATCAAAAAGAAAGAACCTGTGGGAAAACGACTTCGTCCTATCTTCGTTATCTTGACTCGTCGAAGCGTATTCAAGCTCGTATTCATATCCATATTTCAAAACTCACGAGACATGGGCCATTGTGCTAGTGAATATACTATGCAGAATGCGTCGTCTGCTGTATAGAACGTTGTGTGGTACAAATACAAACCGCCTTCTGAATTAGTAATAGTTCGGTGAGTGCGTACCAACAGAAATGTAATTTGCTACATGTATAGGGTTTCGTCCTGATAATAGATCCAGCTACAGTAGATTCGTCTGTCCAAATCATGACTAAATACGTTTCAATTGCTACCATTCAGCCATGGACCTAGCCATTTATGTGGTTATTCGCTAAACTCAACTGATTCTCACTCAAGAGTGAAATCGTCTATCAATAATTGAATAATAGTGTGCATGCCTACATTTTCCAACGCCCAAATTATTGCTAATAAATCACTCGTTTTAAAAACGGAAATTAACAATTGCTTTGCTTTTCTTACAAATTCGAGGTTCATACAAGGCCCTAACCAGGATAACTGGCAAGGCCCACACAAGGCTTGTAATGCTTTGGCAGAATAGTGTCCTACTTAAGGAAAACTAGCCTGGGCCTTGTTAGTTTACCCAAAAAAGGCCCTAGTAAATACTCCACCTGGGGAAAACTGATCAATACCCCATCAGAATTAAAAAACTATTTTGTGGAATCATTATTCATGATATTTGATTTTTAAGCTATTTAATTTTGTGAAAACAAAAGTCTTATTATAAAAAAAGAGGTATTTATTATATAGAAACAATAAGTGATTTTAAGAGATTTTTAATGATATTGAAGAATTTTAAAGGATTTTGAAAAGACTTCAAATGATTTTAAGGAATTTAAGGAGATTTTAAGAAATTTTAAGACTTTAAACTTTTAAAAAGTTTTTAAGGAATTCCGAAAAAAACTCACAATACTTTCAGGATTTTCAATCATTTAAAAATATTTGTAAATATTATAAGAGAATATTTTAATTTTAATGAAGTTCAAAAATGTCAAAGGATTTTAAAAGAATATGAAAAAATTCAAGAATTTTCAAGCAATTTCAGAGTTATTCAAACATGCCAAAGGTTTTTGAAGATTTCAAGTGATTTTAAGGAATTTCAAAACATTCAAAAAAGTTTCAAAATTTTGAACTAATTTGGCAATAAAAAATGTTTTAATATTCTTTAAAATTTGTTAAACCTTTTGAAAATTACTTAAATTACTAAAAACTCTTGTAATTTTTTTAAATCCCTAATTGGCTTTTGAATGAATTGAAGTTGCAAGAAGTAAAAAGAAGTTTGCTGGTGCTTTTAAAAATGAAATTGGCAGTTACTTAAAAAAGTACAGTAATTGTTTAAAAACGCATAAAATACAAATTTCACAATCTGTAAGAAACATGTCGAAGTTTTTGGAGGAAAATAAGAAGTGTTTATGGGCATATAAAGCTCGAAGAAAATTTTGTTCATGCGGTGAGAGTTTAGAACGCGACAGTAGTAACAGCCAGTGGTGGTAAGACAAATGGCAATCAGCCAATCGCTGTTTATCTTTCTGTAAGAGTTTGGAGCGTTGTTTATCTTTCCAAGCAAGTTTCAAGCAGCAGTTCAAAGTGGTCGCTCAATTGCCATTTATCATTCATTTTCCACTTATTATCATGCGAGAGTTATACATTACATGAATTACTTCCTTCAGAAGTTTATCAACTTTACTTCTGAAGTAAAAAATGTATCAAAATTATGATTAAAACAAGAATTATTGTATTTTTTTATTATATTTCAAAGTTTTTCATAGTATGTACAAGAAAGTAAAGTATATGATACTTTGGTTCGAGATTCACTTTATACTGGTCCATATTCCGTAAAAGGGTTCTTCACACAGCTCGTATCGTTTTCATACTCTACATTTCAGTGCCAGAGGCTTTCGAAAAACACATTGTTTTCCAGTATACGGACCTTATCTCTCATCATTTTCGAACCAAGCGAGATCCATACATAGTGGAACCGAGGAAAAATCTGGCAGATTGGAAATCGAGGGTGAATTTAAATCTTTTCAAGCCTTTTTATGGGAAAATTGATGACAGTTTATAAATTACATATTATCATTTATCAAAACTGTAAATAAACATACAAAATACTATATTTCAACCCCCTTTTCCAAATCTCCACTCCCTTCTCTAGATGCTTTTTCCAGATCCTTCGGCCCCTCTCAAAAATCATTTATGCATTCTTCCTTGCATTTTCTCAAACGACACTTAAATTCTTTTACACTTCCACCGACAATGCAGCCTCACAGGAAAGTTTTACCTTTCAACTTTCAAAAGCGACACAAGCGATAGCAACTCTTTCAGCTACCAAGTGCGCCAATGCGAATTCGATAAGATGGTATAAAGTTTCTCGTAATTTCAGACCTAATTTCTGGTTACAAGGTAGAGAAGACAATGTGAGTAGAATGTAAAAGCGTCGAGATAAGGCTTTCTCAGTTCTCTGGAGTCATCGCACCTCTGTTACTCTGCACCTCAGTACTCTGAACCTCTGTACTCTGAATCTCTGTACTCTGAATCTCTGTACTCTGAACCTCTGTACTCTGCACCTCTGTACTCTGCATCTCTGTACCTCAGTTTGAGCAGAAAGGCAGTCGCGTGTAGCATTCCAGTGTGCTTAACTTCCTGAATACTTTGTCGCAGATGTGCGGTTCGGTCTCTTGTTTCGTGCAGGAAAGGGTAAGGTTTAATATCAAACTTGGTTCTGTCATTTCTAAGGGTGTGGGTGACAGGGAGAGAAAGGGGAAAATAGGGGTAGGGGGATACATTTTCAGTGAGAGCGTAGAGTCGTCGCTTCGCTCTGGGTTGCAAACGGCTCGATCGAGGACTCGTCACGTACGATCTACGTGTGCAGCGTACGTTAGATTTTCACCCCATCCACCCTCTCGATCACCCAACTACGTTACCGAGGCGTCACCCAGCCACGTTTACTCTCTTTACTTTGCTCTTGTCTTTTGCACCATAAAGCGCAGCTGAAGCGAAAAATTTTCCATTTCTGAATTCCTTTCTTGCGTCACTAACAGTTCAGGAAATTATAGATCGATTAGCTCAAGGTCTGACAAATAACCAAAGGTTTAGAGTTATGTAAATATAGGAAGAAGTAATAATATGCAGAGTGGTTGGAAAGGAGACCTGGGAAATATTTTTAGAATTTTCAAACACTGTTTTTTTAGTGTTGTCAAAGAAAGAGGAAACTAGGGAGAAAATTGGTTGAGTGATTATTTTATTATTTGAGCTAATTTGAATTTTTAATTAACTTTTGGGCAGTTGAACTTCTACATGAATATGAAATAAGTAACTGGGAATTTGTAGCGTACTTTGGATAGTGTTAGATGAATTAAATATAAGCAGCTTAAACTGCTACTTGAGTACATTCATAATTTTAAGAAAATTAAGTAAAAAGAAGAGAATATAATCTTAGCTTTTCAGTTTAATGAAGTACTTTGATGTTTAAGTATAAAGAAATGTAGATTTTTCTTCGGAAGCATGAGAGAAAAAGGATAACTTAGTGCTCTAATTACATAAGCTTTTCCCACTTCTCACGAAAGATTTTTAAATTATGTACAGTAGTATAAATTGCATAACATTATTTAATCTTATTTACAAACTCAGTTATGTAACTCAATTACGTAACTCTAAAAATAAAACTCATATTTTATCCTTAAATGTTTCCCCTATTTTCTGAAGTCGAGGTTCTTGTCTTATGTCATATTTCAGTTTCCTTTTCATCTTCCACTTATTGCCAATCTAATCGTATTCTCGGTCGTAACATTGTCGTACTTCTGTCAATTATCCAAAGAAAAGAGAAAAGAACAGTCTAAGTTAGGCAAGGAAAGCAAACGGAAACCCGAGAGTGAGCGAAATATAATTTCTTAGTTACATAAGAGGCTCTCGAGTCCCAGTTGAAAAGTTCAGAAGTTCAAGTTTTGCCTGGTATATTAGTCTAGGGTGTTAGAAAAAGAGATAAAAAATATACCGGTGATTATTATTTTCAAGTTATCGATAGAGAACTTTTGTAAAACTCTACTTTTTTAAATTGGGAAGATATTGATTTGGTTGAAGTTTCAGACGTCTATTGTCTGACGATTTTTTTCGATTTATTGAAATAAAAATAACAACAACAAAAATTTTCCAAAGTTTCCAAAACCTAAAATTTGTAGTTATTTAATAACAGAAATTTATCCGGCGTTGCCTGACATTTGAAGAGATTTCGTATAATTTCAAGGGATTTCAAGAGATTTCATAAGATTTCAAAAATTATAAAAGGATTTTAAGAGATTTATAGTGGTTTTGAAGATTTCAAGGATTAAAAAGACTAAAGGTTTCTAAAAAAAGTTGAAAATAGTTATCAAAAGATTTTTTCAGATATTTTATAAATAAAAATTATAAAAGGATTGTAACGGATTTATAGTGATTTTAAGGAATTTCAAGGGATAAAAACACTAAAGGATTTAAAAAAGAGTTCATAAAATTCCTTAGAACTCTTTTTAAAATACCATGAATTTTCCTGAAATCCTTTATAGTCTCTATACAAAATCCCTTAAAATCTTTTAAAATTTTTTAAAAACTTTTAAAATCCCTTGAAATCTCTTAAAATCCCGAGCAAAGCCAGGTAAATTTCAGCTAGTAAATAAAAATAAAATAAAATAGTCTTATGAACTTTTTTTGACACTCATAATCCAGTAAATGTAAAAAATAAATCAAATAAAAAAAATTCGTCAGACTAGACGTCTGAAACTTCAATTCAATAAGCTATTGAGAGAAAATCACAGAGAAAAAATTTGATTAAATTACTATTTGTCCAAAGTGCAATCATAAATAAAATGCTTTCATTTCTTTTTTTTTGTCATTGTTAATGTCTTCTCTAATAGTTCACTCATTTACATCCTCGAGAGAATCCCATCCTCCTTCCCCCCACCCCCTTGACAAGTGGAGCGAGCTCTCCACCTCGATGCATAGTTTGCATGCCACTAATTACAAAATAGAGAGAGAGCGGGAGTAGATCACATAAAAAAAGACGAGTGATACGCGTTTACTATAACTGAAAAGCGAGTGAATTTATTCTGGTTACACTGGTTGCGGAGAAGAATAATCTTTAGAATAAAGCGAGCCCACTGTGGTAATCCAATAGTGGATTGAAATAACATCCTTTTCCTCTTGATGAATAAGTTCCTTGACGTAATTGAGCTGGCTTATGGTTACGACCTAATTGTACAATGTGCGTTCGTACTTTTTTGTGATACAATTACATGCGGTTTTCACCAGGGCCGAAAAGAAGAATGAAATATTCCCAGATATGTAATTTCACACAGTAAAGAATGAAATGATTGTCAGATAAATAAACTAATTAATCTCTTCAAAATCAGAGAAATATTATAAAATCGGAAAATTATTACCCAACGAATTTAATAATTATTCACATGACAAGAGAGTGGAAAAAGATGAATGACAAATAATACTCAAGTATTTAGAAATAATTCACTTTGAGATTATAAGTATTGACATATAAAGCACCTGTTTCACAACCCATTTGTCTATCTTAATAAACGGAACATTCGTAAACGTTATGATTGACAATGAGTGATACCTCATCAAATTGAAGAGATTTGCAATATCAGTTTTCAAACTTTGACTCGGGAATAATTTAATAACATCTAAGTATCTAACATTGAGTATTTTTCACCATTTTTTGAACCAGTGAAGAAATAATTTTTTATTGAAATAGCAGTAACGTGACCAAATCGTTTTTAGGAAATAACGCAGGGAACACGTTCTCTTTGATTGAACCTTTCCAACCACGTCTCTCACTATTGGTCCCTTGCAAAAAACCTTATTTGCGAATAAATTTCTCTCGATTGTAAAATTATTTAAAAATCGGTTCCGCCATCACTTTTATTCTCACTGCGCATCGGAGCGAGTGTGAATTTTAATTTTCTCGAATTTTCCCCGTGGAACGACTGACAATGAGAATATATTTCACCGAACAAGAGAATACTTCCGCACGTCTTCAAAAGACCATACGACGTTCAAATCACGTGCAGAATAAAAGATCCGAGCATCGTGCCTCGTTCAGTTCTCTGAATGGGTTAAATAGTGCGTTAGCGAGTATCAGGGTGGCCAATCGGCCAGGAAACGAGAATACCTTGAAGCTAGAATTTGCACTTCGTGACAGATTGCAAAGAACTAAATGGCAAATGGCAAATGGATTCAGCATGCCACAGTGGACAGGCTCAAGTTGGGCCAAGCAAAGCGAGCTTTAGAAGAGAAATATAGAGATAAAGGGGTAGAAAATAGGAGAGGGTTGAAGACCACAGACCTTTGTGGAACCACCACTACCACCATTACTACCACTTTGCTACGATTAGCTTTCCTCTCCAGCAATCTATAGGAGGAAAACCAATGTTCTGTGCCAGCTGCGAAATTATCCCTCGGAACCCAGAGTCCCTCTCATCGCTTTTAGAGATTATTACATATACTGATGTGGATTAAAGTTGTGTCCCTATATCAGTTTCCCGTCCCTAAAACTGTTCCGAGTCATATGGACACTTCTATTTTTATAGCGGAAGTTTTCCTTCGGAAAGTTTTTATTAGACTGCTAAGCTGAATTTATGATTTAGCATTTAACAATGAAGGACACCTGGGGCGGAACAATGAAATTATTAGTGCAAAATCGCGTAATATGATATCCACCCTGCAGTTCAACTTTTTTATTAAATAAATTATTTGGAGAGAGACTCCCTTCTACTTTTGTTATCCAGAATTTGTAAACCTCTTTTTCCTTTCTTCTTTTTTCCTTCTTCCTTCTTCCCACGCCTCCCTGCCCTCACCCTCCCACTTTATCCTAACCCGTCCCACCCTCAATTCGTTCATTTTTTATAGCCCTTACTTTCCCATCCCTTATTTTCAGCGCCCCTCCCTTGGTTAACGAAACATATCATATAACACCCCCTCCCCATCACCTCCTTATTTTTTTTCTCCTAAATGATAAATCTTATTAATTACAAAAAGTGAAAAGATGAGTTACCAAGTTTTAAATATTCAGCGGTAATTGAGAGAAATATCTCCTGTACAAAAAGCAATTTGCAGTATCATCTGGTAATTATAAAAGCCATTTAATGGTCTTTTGTCCCTAAGGGACGCTGAAGTTAGCAGCTGTTATGGCTTAATAGCAATGATCTCGGTACTCAAGATGATAAGTATGTAGTATACTATAAGTATATAGATATCTAGAATACTTTCCGATGCTCGTTGAATAATAATGATATATCGCTGAGGCTGTAATTAGAGTGAAATTTATAGACCTAAAGGCCTCTCCGGGGAAATCTGGAAGAAAATTAGTGGCAAAAGGGGCGTAGTTTGGAAGAAATGAAGCAAGTGTGTTCTCTGGATGGACCAAAGGTAATAATGAAACAGTGATCTTATATCTTTGCTGGAATCTTATCAGTACGTACAATTCTGATGAGAAAAGACTTAAATGAATTGAATTAAATTAATTAGAATTAAGCACATTAATTTAATGTTTTGTAACTATTCTATGAAAAATAAGTTAATTAAAAATATTGAAGGGGGAGTTTAAAAAGTTTTATAGAAATAGAAGAAATCTATATAAAGAATAATAGAATAGAAGGAATTATAATATAGTTACATGCTGTTTAGATACGCACTCTCTAAACTTGAATCAGTGAAATTTCACTGATTCCCAGTCAAATTCCACTAATTTTCAGTGACTCTTTTCTCACGATTTTAATTAGTGAAAAATCGACTAGAAATCACTGAATTTTCACTGAATGAAATCTTGAAAAAAGAGTCACTAAAAATCAGTCAACTTTCACTGATTCAATTTTAGAGAGCAATGGTACATGTTCAATAAAAGCTATATAGAAAATCTAAAAAAATTTTGATATTGGTTAAACAAAGAGAAAATAAATACAAAAATGTTATTCTTTACAAACAAATTTTATTACAGAGTGATACACTCACTCAAACAATAGTGTGGTTATCAGTGGCTTTGATCAAGCAGCCCGTTTACTGTGCAAATAAAATCATTGTGATCAAGGGTCGGCTGCCAAATTTTTATTTAACCATTTAAAAAGCCTCCACCGATAAAAGAATTATTTTTTTTTTGAATAAAGAAATAAATGCTTGCAATTGTACACGTTTTTTTAATTGTGTAAATTGCTGTCAAAAAATGATTATTATGGTAACACGCTCATTTGAATTTAATTTTATTAATCATCATTTAATCACGGGTCTAAACTAATATATAATAATAATAATATATAATATATCATATATCGAAAATCTTGGTTTTAAAAACGCAGTTTTATAGTAATATTTAAAATAAAAAATGAACTAATTTATTATGACTAATTAATAAATTAATTTAATAATTAACTAACCGGTTTTTCAAATAATACTCTACAATTATAAATGCGGTAGTTTTTTTCGAAACTGAAACCATAATTAAAGATCCATACTACAGTAAACATAGTTAATTTTGAAAACAATCTAATTATTATTATTTTTTATAAGACAAAATAGATGTTGTATCAATAGTTTATAAAGTATCAGACTTTAAAGAAACAAGAAGTATCATGAGTTATAAACAAAAACAGTGGGTAGAAAAAAAACAATTAAACATCAATACAACTGTAAATGTAGTTAATTTTGAAAAAAATCTAACAACTATTATTTTGTATAAAGTAAAACACATGTTGTAATTATTTAATTTATAAAATATAAGGAAACATTTTTTAAAAATATATATTATTTTTGAAAATTGGTTAAGTTTTTAAAATTCAAATCATGTTACATTTAAAACAGAATGCGCGCGCGGAGCGCGCGTTTGTTCTTGTCAAGTTAAAATAAACACGTATTATATGATTATAATACACATATTTTTTTCCCTAGAGTTTAAATATTTTAAAAATTATAAGAGATTTTAAAAAATAGCACATTTACAGATAAATCGACACCTAGTATACTAACTTGTTTATATACATATTATCTTTATTCAATTTCCTCGCAAAAGTCGTGAAATTCTAAAAGTCCTTTTAGCGGCCCCGGGAGGGGCCGGAGGATGCTTTCAAGCAGCCTTTTAATATCGTTTAAACTCGAAAAGCCGGAGGTATTATTTGACATGGTCGGCAAAGCAGAAACCGCGAAAGATCCACCGGCCCGAGGGCGCGCTTCTATTTTATTAAGCGCATCGCAGACAGAGACATTTTTCTTGCCCGAATTCTCCGGGTCGTTCAATCGAGAATCAGCCACGTTTCCTGCAAGTACAAACGAGCACAGTGACGTGGTTGTGGTCTCTGTGGCGGTCGCAGTCGTGGTCGCGAAACGGGGAAGCTTGCTGGACTTGTCAGAGAGTAGGGTCTCTTCTATAGTAGTATAGAGAAAGCTTGTAGAAAGAATGGTGGCATGGAGGGGGGTTCCGCGAAGCGCAGAGAGAAGCTGACAGGCGCATGCGCCCCACCGATCGATGCCTAGCCGGTATAAAGCTCTTGCACTCGGTGGGAGAACGTCAGTTTAGCGATTGCATCCGGAAGATGCACCGCGTCGTGATAGGCTCATCCGTGCCTGTCGTCTGCTTACCCAGCGGTATCAACATTACCCCAGACTCCCGTTTCTCGCGCCGTCGGCGATGTCACCGACACCCGCAGCCTCTTCCATATTCAACTAGAATAGACTTTTCCGTTGTTAAAGATCCTGGAAGTACTCCTCCAGATCGGAATTAAGTTTGATGAGATGTGTCAGGATATTTTTAGGCCGCGTGAGTGAGTTAAGTGCAGTGAGTGCTCTTGAAAAATTGGATCGAGATTCTACTTGTTGATACTATTAGTAGATGATAGTCATTGCTTTGCAGTAGCTGAATGAGGAATTTTGGTAAGGAAGCTGTGGAAATGTTTGAGAGGCTCTAAGGTGATAGAAGATTATTAGTTAAAGGGTGGAGAGGTTTAAGAAGGACAATAAAGGTTCTGATAGAAAGGAAAGATTGAGAAGTTTTGTTAAAGGTGGCAATCATTACAGAGCAATCATTAGAAGAGGTCTGAATCAAGTATCGAATCCATATCTTCAGGAGATTTGCGGAAGACAATAGATCAGTTTTATTAGGCTAAAATTCAAGTAGTAATGCTGAATATTCTCAGAACTGAGGAGGATTCAGCGGGACATAGATGATACCATCTGTTTGAACAGATAGGTGTTTTACTACTACTAATTATTAAGGATCAAGCTCTAGGTCTTCTAATTCTTGGAGAAGATTTAGCGAGGATAAACATTTGGATGATTCAGTAACTTCGGATCAAAGTTTTAAAAGCTGTTAAGGATAGATCAGAAGAACTGATTGATGAGAAAAGAGTTTGGTTTGTGTCTGAAGCAAAGTGTTGCTAACATCTGGAAGAAGTACTAAGTGTTGGAAGACTCAGAAAAGATTTGTTCCGTCAGGTCTGGAAAGGTCTATCACATTGAAACACTTGTAGAACTGACGGAAGAGCTAAATGCCAACAACTTAGGGATTTGCTATGGCTTTAGCGATACTCAAGAGGGGATTTGAACGCCACTGAAGCCTTTGATCGTTTTCATCAACCAAGAAAACCTAAAGAAATTAGACAAGTTCCGGGATTTACGACGATTTACGATTTAAGAGTAAAGCTAACTGATACTTGATGAAATTCTGCCAAAATCTGAAAGGGGTAAATTTATCAAGAAAGGGCTAGAACCGGGGTGATTTTGGATATAGTTAGTCAGTGGTGAGCCAAGATTGTGGAACTACATTGGTGTCGTTGGGCTTATACTCCGGTCGGTAACCGAACGGGGAAGCCCGTAAGATCCGCGAAGGTTGTGCAACAAGTTAGGAGAGGGTTGCCTCCACCACCGCGATGTGATATGGATATCCTAGCAGTAGCCTGCGCTCTCGTAGCGACGGCCCTGTACTTCAACACCCTCTACGCAGGATTCGTCTACGATGATCGGTGAGTGTATCTCATTTATGAACGCGATGATGACTCTTCAGAAGCTCTCAAGAACTGCTCAAGTAGTTCTCGGAAATATGAGCAGGGAGTAAACCTTGCTATTTTATCACTGCTGACATTCGCAGTTTATAAATTCTTGAATAGGAACTGAAAATTCAATAGAGGGTTATAATATGGGTGGATTCGCTCATCTCTTGGCAAATTTACCTAAAGGGTAATTAAAGACTTGTGTGCCGGAGGAACCTAAGTTTAATGGAGTCTGCGGAAGATTTGGGTTCTTGCTTCGGGGTCTTCAATTACCTTGAGTGAAATTTGCAAATTTTTCAAAATTAAATGGAAGTAGAAGTAACACTCATCGGAAATATGTCTGGCTTAAATGCGTCTCTGAGTGCTCTTTTGAAACGAATTGATTAATCGGATTGAATTAGAAGCTTCCAATAGTGAAATTTTCATCAATTTCGATATGATACTGAAACTCTAAGTCGGATTTAATTAGCTGCTATGATAGTCTACTGAAGCACTTTGAGGGATGCTTCGTTACTAGTCTCCAACTTAATCTGGTATCAATCACTAACTGCAATTAGAGTGCTTAATACTTGCTTGAATAGATCATAAATCGAATTGTGATGTTAGGTATCAAAGCAGGATGTAAAGGAAAATATATTGTCTTCAATTGATGCAATGTTTTTTATAATTGTACTGTTTCTGTTTTGAACTTTTAATTAAAGCTTTGATCAGAATGTTTTATTGAAAAGAGAAGAGTAATCTGAACTTTGATTTTTAGAATTCAATTCTGATGAAGTATTATGTTATTTTTGTGATGTTTTATATACAATCATGTGTAAATGGGTCAATAAAGAGATTCGGATTAAAAAGGTAAAG
Organism: Synergus itoensis; assembly: GCA_904066005.1. Taxonomy (NCBI): domain Eukaryota; kingdom Metazoa; phylum Arthropoda; class Insecta; order Hymenoptera; family Cynipidae; genus Synergus; species Synergus itoensis. The sequence goes on along the minus strand of CAJFCP010000169.1, from coordinate 734,074 downwards.
CTTCATCGACTCGCGTATATCTCTCGGTGAATTTATTTTTGATTGCTAGAAAAATTGGAAACGAGTTAGTAAAATCTCTCTTGTGTATTTTCCACATTGGCATATATCTCAAAAATTAATTTTCGTCCGTTTGAGGATTAGGCAAGTAAATTCGGTGTATATGAAAACTTAAAATGGACTATATGACTATTTTCCAACCACTCGGGCTTCAGTTTTGCTATGAGACTTAATCCGGAAACATGGCTTTAGTCAGCTTCTAGGCAAATAGGAAATTAACTGAGCGCGGTTATTTCCTTGTTGGATCAATTACGTTTCATTGGCTATGAAAAATAAAATAAAACTCTTGGTTGGAATTTGCAGAAGCTTTTAGAATATTGATCACTAATGTTGAAGGGTTTATTTTTAAAGTAAAAATTAGCTCCGCTGATTTTGCTGAGTACATTTTTAAAAATATATAAAGTAGGTCGGCAATCGATATATCGTAAAAATCTGCAAGTGCATAATTAACATTCCATAATTGTAATAATTCTTCGTGTGGAATTTCTGCTATTGTAAAAATAGAAGCCAATTGAAAACTTTCATCTACGTTAAGAAAAACTGTTAAAAATTCAGACGAAACGATAAATTTCCAGCTTTGAATAAAATTTCTCCTAATTCACAGCAGAAAGAGTTTTCATACTTTTTATCATACTTTTAACTGGATTTTTAAAAAGCTCACTTAAAACTTTCGTGTCTGAAATTCTCGTTTACTAGCTTTGTTACTCGCCTTGATTTTATATTTTATTTTAACAGTCACGCATGCGAATTGACTTTAAATTTGTCTATTAAAAAACTACTCAACTTTTTTCGTCGATCTCCTGATTTTTCAGATCAATTTTCTGTTTGGAAAAACGTAAAAGGCAGTTAGAAGCCGAATAGCGTATGTATCAAGCTTTTACGACTCGAATTTAATAATATCGTGTATAGATTGAATCGATTTTGTACTTTAGTAAGTTAGTTCACGCTCCAGACACGTGTTGCTGAAAAGGACTGAAATTTGAACGATATAGGCATGTGAGATTATGGAATTCTCAATTATGGGATTGAGGATCATAGAATTCGAGAGCCCTGGATCAAGAGTGCTTATCACGAACGTATCCAGTAAGGAAAAGTCTTCAAGTAGAGTGTTATCTCGATTATATGCGAGCATGAATTTGATATTAGATTGGATAAGAGGAAGGGATTCAGAGTCCTCTTGAAATTCTGATACGAAACAAATTGGATGAAAATTAAAATAAAAATTCAGACTTTAAAGATCATTTTAAATTAATATTAAATTATTGTGAGACTCTAGGCAAGAATTTTTTTGTCATAATTTGAATCAGAATCAATCTGAATTTAAAAGTGGATATAAAGGTTTAAATTCGATATTGCAGAATTTTGATGATTTCAAATTTGATTGGAGGAAGTTTAAAATTGTTCATTATTCTGAACGACCTCTCTAAATCTAAATAAAAGGAATTTTACTAATTGATCAGCTATAAGTTTACCACTGATTGCAATTGGATCAGATTTACAGAGCAGAACTGTTGAAACTGTAGAATATTAATCTTTCCAACAGCGAATATTTAAATTTAATTTTTTGAGATTTTGTCATTATTTTTTTAAAACTCTTTCCGTTTTCTAACACTTCAAATTTTATTTTCCAAAAAAACTAACATACAAAATCTTATTCCAAATTCATTTTTCCAATCAGTTTGAAATAGTGGGGAAAAAATAATTAGAAAGGATGTTAGAACGCGGTTGGCTAAAGTTTCAATATTTACTATAAAAAAAAGGAAAATAGGCTCGGTCCTTAATTAAAAATTCCTGGCTACAAGAATGCGAAACCAGAGAAATCCATTTCTTCAACTCCTCAGTTTTTTACCACTCGAGAAACATATTTTATCTCCACCGAAGGCGTATAGTCTCGAGAACTTTCTTTTTTGAGAGCAGAAGTAAAACTTTCTTAGGTGCAAACTTTGCCACCTTTTCCTTCTTTGTAGTTAAAAACAAGTTAGGGAGAGGAAAGAATTATTTTTCAAAGATCCTAATTTTTCTTATAGGGATTCCCCAAGGCACAAGACTAAGTTTCGAAGTTCGGGTTAGCAGATTTCATTTTCTTTCCAACTGCTGGTGGCCTTCATCATCAATATCCCTTTTGCCGTTACGTGATTTCGAAGCAACGAAGCGACAGGCCGCCGGCTTTTGACACGCGTTTCCATCGCGGTGGACATACGTATTTATCTCGAGGGTGGGAATTGGAGTGAGAGCGAAAGCGAAAGTGATTCGGTATAAAGGAAGCGAACGGATAGAGATAGGGGAAGTCTGCTGGATGACGAAGACCAGGAAGGGTGGTGGGAATCGTTAATAACGACCGGAACCAATTAAGGCCGGCACAGCATGCTTGTATATAGCCTTACATTACTAGCCGCAGATGTGTATGGATAATAACCCGTATTACAACCGTAAATGCCCGACAACATACTTGACGAGATTCTCCAATGAAATTATTCTCGTATTTCCACACAGTTGTCAAATGTCTCTCGACATAAAGTCGCAATTTAATTGACTTTAATTCCCTTCCAGATAAGAGTATGAGAACAATATTCTCCTTTTTCTGCAGCCTTTCTCCGTTTTCCATAATCTTTTTTTACAATTTTTAATGTCTTTTTCAAACCCATTTTCCTATCTCATTTTCCTATCACATTTTCCTACACCCCTTTCAAAATCCTTTTTACAATTCCTTTAACGAAATCCTTTTTTACGAACCCCTCTTCCAAACCAATTTTTCTCACCATTATTTTACCACCTGTTCCAACCCCCTTTTCATAGTGTTCTCCAGTTAATTGCGCTATTATATTTCATCATTATTATTATTATTATTATTATTATTATTCAAAGTTGTTGAAACGAATTCTGTAATTATTTTGAGTATATATATAGTTTTCATTTTAAACTACAACCAAACCGAGTGAAAGCATGTACTCATATTTATTCGTATTCATATTTCTCCACATTCAGTAAAATATGTAAAGTTTAACATTTAACACACTTTTTGGCTTATTCAGAGATATTTTCCAGTTAAAATTCTGGAATTCTCAACTTTCCTAATTGCAATTTTACTGTATTTTAGAACTTTAAACTGAAAATCGCTTCCCCTGGATTTACAATCCAAAATTAAGGGCGAAAAAAAGTTTTTAATCACGAAGCGGTCTTTAAATCTCCCACTTTTTAAAATCATTGTTTTGACAGTGATTCATGTTTCCCTTTTTTGCATTTCGTTGTTTTTTACAAGAATTGATTTTGCGTTTCTTTGAATCCTAAGTTTTGTAAAACATTGATAGAAGGATACAATCGAAAATAAAATCAAAGCTTTTTCAAAGACCAGGCTTTGCATGTGCTCTATTGTTTCAGTTAAAACAAAGTGAATTAAGCTTTGGGATTCAGCAATTGAATGTAAAAATTAGCTCTATCATCTTTTTTCTTTGTATGGGATTTACAAATATTTTTCAGCAATGTGTATTTATTCATTCTTTCATAAAAAGAAAGAATAAGCAAATGTGTGAAAACGATAACATTTCTCTCTTTCTAATATTCACAAACATCCAAATTTCCCTCAGATTTTTAATCTATTTTACTGATTGATAAAATTCACGTTCTTCAATTCAGTAACTTTCACTTTTCAGTCTCAGATATTTTCTAGTCTAGAATTCCGTTTTCCAGTTTTTCCACTGTGACCTAATTTTTTTCTTAATTACCAGTGAAAAAGGCCTTCGAATGCTGAGAATTTTGTGTAGGCCCTCAACACGAAATAATGCGCCGTTGTAGTCCCTACCTACATAACTATGCATTCAGTGAAATGTAACGAGAAACGGAGATATGAGGGAAATGAAACAATAAAAAAAATAGGGGAAGGGGACCTTATTATTTTTATCCTCTAATGCTCGACAAACATTAGCATAGTGGTAGGAAACAAGGAAGGGTCAAGAGAGGAAGGTCATTTTCAGAGAAAGCGAGGAAAGAGTTGAGAAGATGAATAGCAATAGAGAGAAGGACAGGAAGAATGAAAATATAGAATGAGAGAGAGCGAATGAAATAGGAAGACATGTTCATTAAGATGAGTGGCGATGGAACATTTAGCTTGTTGGAGACTCTGACACAAAATAAATGGATTATAAACACCATGATATAGCGAAAATGCTTGAAAATGGAGGCACGTACTTCCATCCGAGTCAAGATTATCTTCCAGAAGAGACTATGACTTTATAATATTATTCACAGGTGTAAAATTATCTCGGTGACTGATTTCCTTTTCGGGTAGGGATGAAAATTTAATAAGGAAAGAAAATTCGCTGGCTTATTCTAAACATTTATTCAACGATTGTAAAAACCTTTTCCATCTGAAAATGTTGCTAATATTTCCATTAATCGTCTATAATAATTTGAAACTCGCTGAATGCAAATTTATTATGGAAAGTGTTGCGTCACATAATAGGTAGCAGAAGAAGCCATAGATTCCATGATCGGATCAGGTTTGTTTGCATATTCGCAATAGATATGTACATTATACATATACGTTGCACAGATGTAATGCGCGTAGATCTTCCTTCCCTTTACAGGATCGTTTCGAACAGTTCTCTCCATTTTCGCTTATTCTGTTCTCTATAGGATCGAGTGTCCAACGAAGCACTCGTGAATATATTCACAAGTTAATGGAATGCAAATGCCGCGGGGTTCGAGAATTCGGGTCTCGTTGCATTCCACTTATCGATCAATTTCGATACTCTATACCTCAAGTTCATCCTTTGCATAGCATCAACAATTTTTTACCAAAACGGCGAAATTGGAACGACTTAAAGCTGAGCTATGTACAGTACGTGAAAAAATCGCATAAATGATATCTATATATTAAAGATACTGAAGGATAGCTCGAAATCATGTCCATAGCTTCTTTTTAAATTTAAAGAATGTTTTTTTCGCATTTTAATACCGTAAAAACCTAAACAGAAGATAGTGGACACTTTGTGTAATTTATAACACTTTTTTTGCTCGAAAGTAGAAAACTTCGAAATATGCATCTGGATATTCAAAATTAAATGGATACTTTGGTCTCAGATTACTATAGTAAACATCTAGTTATATAGCCGCCTCTAGCTCCGGAAAGTAAACAGTGAGAACTTCAGCTATAAACTGCTTGAAGTAGCAACAAACTGGTAACAGAAATTTTATCTAGTAAGCATAAATCGTGCAACTTGATTAAAAGCGAAAAAAAACTTGAGGCGAAAATGCCGGGCGATGATAAAGTGGCTATTTTTCATATTTTACACGTTAATAAACTGCGCCAGTAATTATTCGTTATGGACCGACTACATCATCTTCTGACGAGGAATTAATATTCTTGTAAGATAAAAATTTCTTGTAAGTTTCATATTTAATGAAATTTTTAATCTATGTCTTTTTTTTTTAGTTCAAAAAGTCCCATTATATTTTTGAATGAAGAAATGTTCTTTTTAAAATATTATAAAATATTGTCTAAGAGGTGGTTGCCTTATGAAAAAATGTATTGAAAAATCTATCAGAAAGTAATCTAGAATTAATTCACTCTCCACAAGTGCAGACGTCAGAAACATTGATGCGAGTTAGTATGTAATTGTAAACTGTAACCACAGTAATAAATTACTTTTTATAATTATTTTCTCAATTTCCGTGTACTCATTTACTTAATGAATCTGTCGAGCGTTTTTCTGTCACAGTAAATGAAAAAAATTAATTTTTTCCAGAGATTCATTTTCCAGCGACAGGCTGGAAAATTGCATGCTTTCTTCTTTATCTGAACCTGAAGTGGGAACAAATTTCACGATCATAATTTCATTTCTCGTCTCCAAAATTGCATTAAAGGAACACGAAGCATATTTTTAATTAAATTTAAATTAGCAGGATTTATTAAAAGATTATATTTTTCCTTTACAAAGCTTTCTAGAAGAAATTTAAATAAACAAGAATCGATAAATCGTTTTGCGAAAGAGAAAAATGTTTCTCAACCCTCTTTTCCGATCTAATTTCTTTTTCCAGCCTCCTTTTTAAACCTCCTTTACTTACCTTAATCTTTTAAAATCAGTAAATAAATTATGCTTGTACAAAAGAAAGTAAAATATATATTATTTCCTGAAAAAATTACTTCATAAATATTAGAAAATAATAAGTACCAGATTTATACAATTACCAAAGTTAATTTCACTCCTTTCTGAACAAGAGAATTAAAAAGAAAGATTCTCGATTTTATATCAAAAGCTCTTTCACCGCCAGATAACAATAAATTACTTTTTCATTTTTTCTCTTTGTCCCTATATCCATTTTATTTTTTCTGAAATCATTTTTTTCGCCATCACTTGTGGTCTTCAGTTTAACAAATAAGAGAAATGAGAGTGTCGAGCGAGGCGAAAAAAGCAGGCTTCAACTTTACCCCCGGCACGTTTTCATCGTTTAGAGGCGTCAGGGCGAAATATTTGCAATTTAGATGATCTGACTTTACAAACAGGATGCTTCCTCGTTGCCGACCCCGGATATCGCTTTAATTTGGCGCTGTCATTATAGCGGCGAACTTTTACAGATGTGCAACTGATCCCACGGTTAACAAGGAAAGACTTTTCATTTACTCGGGTTATTCTTAAACCCAGAGTCGTTAACGTGTACCAGAAGTTTAAATTTACGTATTCTGCTAAAAAAAGACCTTCAAAATATGCGCTGGTTAAAACTTCGTTTTTACATGGAAATGGAAGTGAATTTACAATTCTAAATTCACAAATTTAAATTTCTGAGCATATAGAAGGCTTCACTCTTGTTTTTATTTAAAAAAATATTTATGTAAATAAATACTTCATTTTCCGTATTCAACTTATAAAATATTTGTGCCCAAGCACCAAATTCTGTTAAATCCTCTCAAAATCTTGTCAAAGCACTTTTAAATTAACAAAAAATGTGAAAATTAGATTTTGGAGAGAGTTTTTCAGTTTATCACTTGTCGTAATCATTTTATGAGGTTCTATTTTTTATTTTTAGATTTTATGAAGAACTCTGTTAAGAGATAAACCCGAGAATATTTGAACTCCGGGATTGCCTCCAGAACCGATTTCCTTACCTTCAGTGAAAAATGTAACTTCCAGATAAACCCGAAATCCGTCAGGTGGAGAGATATCGAGACTAGGGAAGTAAATGTGTAAGCAGAGATGTAGAAATTGACATTTTTGACAAATTACGTAGAGTAATAAATTCAGCGCCTTCCGTGCAGAAATTTTTATGGGGTTCTGACAGGGTTAACTGGCAAGGGTTAACTGCTTCAGCAGAATATTGTCCTACTTAAGGAAAACTGGCCAGGGCCTTGTCAGTTTACGCGAAAAAGGCCTTAGTAAATACCCCATCTAGGAAAAACTGGTCAATACCCCAAAAACTATTCTGCGGATTCATTATTCACAATATATGATTATTAAACTATTTAATTTTCTAAAAATAAAAGCCCTATTATATAAAAAAGAGGTATTAATTATATAGAAACAATAAGTGATCTTAAGAAATTTAAAAAAAATTTCAAAATAGTTCAGAGGAGTTTCAATTATTTAAAAATATTAATAAATTGGTATTAATGAGATATTACTACTGAATCATTGCCCCATAAAAATGCCCAAGAATATTAAAATATTTCTATCGAAAATAGAAATGCTAACCAGGGTCTCGTCAGAACCGTATTTTAAATATGGGGCTAATTGCGACAATTTCTGCACGGGCTTAAAAGTTACAGGTGAAAAGAATATAAAACCAGCCTATTTTTTAACAGACAAAAACATGACCAACTGCCATAATTTAGGTACCAAAATTGACCACATTTAAAACTTGTTTTCTGGCTTTTTATCTTTTAAATCTTAATCTCTTCCAGCTTTAGTATCTTCCAAAATTACTCTCATCGAAAATCTTTCTATAATAATCTGAAATCAGAGTTCTTTCTTTGTAAATAAAATCTATTCCCTTCCAAAGGATAAATTCTTATCAGTTGTAAATGAGGTTCTTTACAATTTTGAAATGACTCAAGCAGATTTTTCTAATTTATATAAATTTGAGAGAGCACGGAATAAGAACATTAACTTTATTATCCCTACTACCTTGACATTAATTCTGATGAAGGAAGTAAGTGTTAAGGTGCTCATGACTTCTTGACACAGATATTAATTATTGCTTCAATTCCGCTCTCTAATTTTCGCCGGCGTAGAAGGGTCGTGAAGTTGTAATCGAAGGGAAGAGATGTGGCGAGAGAACCAGACACGAATTAGACGACTAATAGGAGGAATCGCGCGTAACATCCGACCCTCTTTGCGAGATATGGCTGAGAAGATGGTGAGATTATCCGTTATCGTAGAAACTTTACTCAGGGTCTGAGATTTACACGAGAATAAGACCTCGGGACGTAATGTCTTACGTCTTATGTCTTCTATCTTCCATCTTCTTTCTTCTCACTTAGAAATGAAGGAAATTCATGATTTGAATTAGAAACGATATTTTCACCTAATAGCTTCATTCTCCTGCTCTCTTCTTTACTGCAAATTGGATTCGAAAAATATTTTATTCACTTATCCATATAGAACATAAGTCTCATCTCTATAAAAATTCAAGTTGGCTTAAATAATTTCAATCATTTAAAAAGAATTATCGGCAGGGAGTTTTTCAATTCTTCTAAAATTTAAAGCATTCGAAGGATTTGAAATAAATTCAGTCCATTTCAAAAGCTTTGGATTTAAAAATGTTTGGAGAAATTTTAAGGAACGCTGGAAAGATTCAAAGGGATTCCATTTGAATTAGGATTCAAAAGGGTGGAATTTTTTCTAGCTTCTCATTCGATCACCGAAGTTAAGCAGCGCTTTGCTCGGTTGTACTCGGATGGGAGCTGTCGTAATAGATTGAGAGATTTTTATCAGCTTTTAGCTGCTTTCACTATCTTGAAATAAAAGGAAGGCAGTGAGAAAATATAATTTACATACAGGAATGGAACAAAATTTATATGAATGATAATACATGACGTATTATCGACGTAAAATCAAGGAGGAAGTTTGTGAAGCATATTGACTCGATAAAATTTCGTACGTTGCCCAAAGAGTTCATTAAATAAGCCTCTTGTTCGAACCCTTCATATTTCCGCTGATGCACATCCCGGAGAATGCATGCCAAAATCCGATGATTCCATTGTCAGCTTATCTTTGAATGAAATCCAGTCGATATCCTGATTAATATCGAGTGTTTCTCACATCGTAACTACTTTCATTGTAACAACTTTTTCAATAATTAATATTAATTAAGAAGTCAGCTTGGTTGACAAGTCGAATATGATCCTTTTTTTCGAATCCACATGAGAGTTAAAAATTATTATAGACAATTGAAAAATTATAGACAATAATTATAGTAATTATAGGTAAGAACAACATTTTCCCACTTTTTATTAAAAAGTAATCAATAAAGAACAACTGTGAAAAATTCATATCTGAGAATATAAATCTGACTTAAAAAAGAAGGCTGAATATATAGACTTCCTAAAAATACAAGGGCTTCACTCCCCTTCTATTTAAAGACCTGGTGATAATGAATGCATTGATAGACTACACCCACATTTTTAATCACCTCAAATATTGGTACAACATAAAGTTCACAGTCTTTACCTTGTGCTAAATTTTGACCGACTAGCTTCAATTCCATTAGTTAAAAGAAATCATGAAGGAATAACTCGATTTTAGGTGGTTTTGAAGATTTGTGAAATTTCTGCATGGGTTTTTTTTAGTTACCTTTTGCCAATTCGGATACAGAGAGTAGATGCAAATTTGTAAGGTTTTCTTCGAAAAGAATGTAAAAAAAGGGGAATTAATTGAGTCAAGTAGAATTTCCGAAAATTAAAAGTTTTAATTTAGATGTTCTAGTGAATTTTGAAGTTCTACTTTCGTGGTTCTGCCCGTGGGACGACACTCGTCCGACGCTTCAGGTAAAGCCAATTAGCGTCTCGTTAGAGTTGCAAATAACTACGAGGCGGTAACTCCCGTAATGCAACGGTGCTCGAGTACCGCGCTCGCCAGTAACTGACTGGGGCACGCGAGGCATATTTCACCCTCTAATGGTCGACTTAGCATAATGTATGCTGGGGGCAAATCCTTCGGCCCTGTTCGCCGACCTACTCCCAAACCTTTATGACTTATATCGATGTCCCCCCTCTCACTCTTCCTAATATGGACCACCACTATCTGGGGCGGCACAGACAGTATGGATGCCATGGATAAATCCATACATGGAAATTTTCATGTATGGAAATTCCATACATGAAAAACTGTCTGGAAAGATAATGATTTTTGTTTCAAAGTATTAAACGAATTTATATCTGGAAATGTTGTACGAAGGAAAACATTTTCTTTCAAATAAAGAAAAAGCAAAGAAAAAAATTTTGGTCTACCCCCCCCCCATCGTAAATCCATACATGGAAAAAATGGGTTGCGCCGGCCCTGCATTGTTTTACTACTAAGGGCTCACTGGCGCCATTAGTGAAAAACTGTTAAGTTGCATAAGTAGAAAAGGCTCAGTGTGCTCAGACACGTTTTTTTAATTTGCAAAATTATATTTTAATTATCTAGATTTTTATTTTATATATTAATTCGATGTCTGACTCTAACAGACCTTTTCTACTGTGTCTGGAGAAAGTCTATTTAAATTAGATGGCTGGCAACAACATGGTTTTACTACTAAGGGATCACTGGCGCCATTAGTGAAAAACTGTTTATTTGCATAAGTAGAAAAGGCACGATGTGTTCAGACACGTTTTTTAATGTGCAAAATTATATTATAATTATCCGCATTTTTATTTTATATATTAATTTGATGTCTGACTATTACAGACCTTTTCTACTGTGTCTGAGAAAAGTCTATTTAATTAGATGGCTGACAACAACGTGGTTTTACTACTAAAAATAAGGGCTCACTGGCGCCATTAGTGAAAAACTGTTTAGTTGCATAAGTAGAAAAGGCACGATGTGTTCAGACACGTTTTTTAATGTGCAAAATTATATTATAATTATCCGGAGTTTTATTTTATATATTAATTCGATGTCTGACTCTTACAGACCTTTACTACTGTGTCTGTGGAAAGTCTATTTAAATTATATGGCTGACAACAACATGGTTTTACTACTAAGGTCTCACTGGCGCCTTTAGTGAAAAACTGTTTATTTGCATAAGTAGAAAATGCACGATGTATTCAGAAACGTTTTTTAATTTGCAAAATTATATTCTAATTATCCAGATTTTTATTTTATATATTAATTCGATGTCTGACTCTTACAGACATTTTTTACTGTGTCTGGAGAAAGTCTATTTAAATTAGATGGCTGACAACAACATGGTTTTACTACTAACAATAAGGGCTCACTGGCGCCATTAGTGAAAACTGTTTAGTTGCATAAGTAGAAAAGGCACGATGTGTTCAGACATGTTTTTTAAAGTGCAAAATTATATTCTAATTATCCAGATTTTTATTTTATATATTAATTTGATGTCTAACTCTAATAGACCTTTTCTACTATGTCTGAGGAAAGTCTATTTAAATTATATGGCTGACAACAACATGGTTTCAGGGGCGGCGCAGACAGTATGGATGCCATGGATAAATGATTTCATGAGATTTTTATGATTCGTAAAAGATTTGAAATGATTTTGAGGAATTTTAAAACAATTAGTGAAAATTTAAGGGTTTTCATGAAATATTAACAAATTTGAACGGATTTCGTCGAATTTTAGGACGTTTCTAGGAATTTCAAAAAATTTCAATGAATATTAAGAGATTTCCAAGGTTGGTCAGGGAAATTAAAAAATTGAATCTTTAGCATGATAAAGATTTAAAAAAAAAACTTGAAAAATTATAACTGATATTCTGGTGATATCTTTTGAGATATATTTCAAAAGTTCAGTATGATTAAAATTGAATACGAGGGAATTCCGGGCGAAAACCAATTCAATAAATAAAAATTGGAAAGAAAATATGAAAATGTCAAATGCGATTTGATATGTTAGTTGAAAATTTTCCGTGACGTGATTACGGCCTTCACGGTTGAAAAATTAACGTTTCGCCATGAACATAACGATGGATGCAGAAAGTGGAAAAATGTGTTTTGCCGGAAATAACTGCTGTTACGGATGTAGCGGCAGCGACAATTTTTTTCGACTGTCACATGTCGGTTGATAACAACGATTTTGCGAGGGCGATGTTGCGCGGTTGCTCTTCTTTCGCGACCCACGCCCGAATCGATTTTGTTGCCCGAGGAATATGGAGAGGAGTTTAATCATAATTAACGAGAGATAAATATTCATTAATGAGTTCTATCTGGATCGGGTTTCGCCCTGATATCCCGTAAATTGTAGAGCGAAAGTGGCTCTCTTAACAGTATCAAATCTCTGCAGGATTGAAATGCATTGTTTACATTTGTCCAAATAATTCAGAATCTCCTTATATACTTTCATTAAAAGTTTCGTGATTACAGATGTTATTTATTCAGGACATTAAAAAGAAAACACAATTTTGACGGAATATATTCACGTAAAAAACAAATCAACACGTCGTTGAATAAAATTCAGGAGATATAAAGTTGGAATAATAGGTACCATTTTTTGTTTTTATCAGGCTATATCTACCCTAGGTAATTGCTCTTAGCTGCGTGACATAGTCTCCATCTGATTAATTTTCAGTTTTATACACACGTCACGATTATTATCTTCCCTCTACGAAAATTGACATTAGAATAGCAAACTTAAAAGGGTAGCCCTTTTATTCGATATTTATGAAAATGACTAGCAATCAACATTCATTGCTACGATTATTACAAGTGGAAATTTTAAGTTTGAGAAAGTCGTTGAATTGATACTATCTCATTAAAAGTGTGAATTATCGTGTCCTAAATTTCGTTAAAAGGGGACTTTAATGAGGCTACAATTTCGCTAATTTTCTCGAGTAAATGAGTAAATGATTACTTCGTTTCAAGTTTTATAAAAATAGAGCAGATTTCTGGGACAGTTACTTAATTATAAAATGTTTTCTATGAAGTAGAAAATCCAAAAATAGTTTTGGATTTCTTTTTGACTTGAATGTCGAAGGGTTCTAAATGGTTTGTGTTGAACACAATTTTCCCCAACCTATCCCACGTTTCTCCTTTGATAGTTTTTCCGTATCTCTCGTTTCCTCATCACGGTTGGAACAACTTGGAAAATTGATGTCGCGGCAGTCGCATTGTCGAAAACAATTTCCACTGGACTTCTGTTTCCGCCTTTTCGACGCCGCTTGGAAAAAAAATTTTTCTGCACGACTCGACGTATCCAGCATCCTGAAGTCCGTTTCACTTCGTCGGGAACAATATGCCACGGGGGTAGAGACGACTACGATCGATGCATCGATCAGCGCGACAATGGAATGTCCATGTAAAGCGTAAATGTTCGCATTGGGGAATGGGAAACAGCAGTATATGTCTGTTGGTACAAACATTCACTAGGATCGATTGAAACGTCGACTGACTTGAGATACCGTTCCATATCACTGATTCAATGTAGACATAACGATTGGACGTTACTCTACTGATCTTCCAGTAGATCAAGTTAGCCTATACCAGTTTTATGCCCTTTGAAGTAAAAAGGTTCCTTCTTGCATAAAGAGAAGTTCATACATGTTCTTTTTCTCTATTGCTAGCTTGCCCTTCCTCTTCTGTAGTATTTTATTTACTGATCTTACCATGTATCTGATATATTCAATTTAACATCTTATTATTTCATCAAAGTTTGCACCACTTTATTTGACAGAAATTTTGATTATATTTTTTTTTTGTTTCAGGTAAGTTCCTATTCAGACTGCAATAAATGGGTTCTTTCCAGAGTGGTAAGAAAAAACAATGAAGTTGAACTCTAGACAGAGGAGAACGAAATATGGCTATTTTTTACGTAGAAAATTAATAATTATTTCCACAGATTTTGATTCGATCTGTGTTAAAGGGGATAAGAGTTTAAGAGTAGGGACTGTACTGATGGAACTTAGTCTCGTCTATCCATCTCCAAACTCGGCTACCCAAAACGCAATCACACGATCGGGTAACTTCCCAATCTCGAGTTAAAGGCGAGTGCTTCTCAACCTTCTGCCTTCTTTACTAGAGAACTCCTCTTTACCTCACTTTCTAACCTTCGCTACCTCCATCAACCCCATCTACGTTCCAATTCCTCTAACTTGTAAACCCTTGGAGAAACGTCACCCCATCCCCCTATCGCTCGGATTTCACATTTCAGTCGAATCTGGTTACACACGAACACGTAGCCAGCAGCACTTTGATTCTTCGCTAGATCGCATTTAAATAGCGGCCAAGTTGGTCAAAGTTGCCGAAGTTTCGAACGGCCTCGAGCGATCCCGAGGTACTGCCAAAGTGCCTCCAACTTCTTGTGGACAGAGGGTGCGATCGGAATTCACAATATTACAATTGTGGGATCAACTGGGCTTCGGTTGAATTGGAAATTTCTTTTTTTTCTTAGATACTTTCACACAAATCAGATTTTGAGAAACCTAAAAGATTATTTCAGAGTTAATAAGTAAGAAATTAGAGAGATTTAACGGATATTAACAGCGGGCGCCCCGCCCACTTCTTATCATAGACTGTACTTCTTGTACGCCCTATTTTAATATAAAATCCCCCTTAGACACGCCCACTTTTATCATGGAATGTACATTGACCACGCCCACAATTTTCTGACTTTTTAGATTTTAGATTTTAGAGTTCGAATTCTAAAGCAGATAGACAAATTTATGGCCTTGCTTAAATTAGCAAAGGTTAAACGAGAAGCCAATTAATTTGAATTCTATCCTTTTGTCTGTTTTTTTAATGACATTATTTCTGGGGAATAAAAAGGTCTATCGACCAAAACGCGTAACGAGACATGCTCGATTTAATCTTCGGAAATTTACGTTCAAACTTTTACCGGCTTATCGGTCTTTTGCGTAACGATGAAAAAGGGTAGTGCAGCTGCGAAGCTTTCTTCTTATCGAATACCGATATTACTGACCTGAAGTGTATGTAGGTAGTATGTCGCCTAAAAGTTTATACACACCAAGTTTTCTTTATTTATCGGGTTTATACAAGAATCGTTACTAATAGTTTATAGCTTGTTGGCTTTGCATAAGCGTAAAGATCTAAGTGGCTTTATTTTATGGATACTAAGAACTTTTATTAAACGATTACGGATAAGATGTATACTTTTCTCTGTCTTGGGTGAATTTTAAATCTTAGAGAACTAATTAATATGAATATTAATGTTAAATAATATGAAATTTCATTTAATATAACGTATTATCAATTTTATCTAGTTTTTATATCCTCTTCAATTTAAATTTAGTTTCATTTTAAAGAGAACAGTTCTTTTATGAGAGGTAACGATTTTTTTTAAGTAAAAGCTTTTTTACTTTTTCAACTTCCCAATTTGTGAGATTCTGGGATTGAATCATTTGAGTTTGAAAGTCTTTAGACTTTGACCCTTAGAAAGTTACGAGTATTTAAACTTGATGCAATTTAAGAAACTTTGAGAAAAACTTCTTTATAGGTTTAAACATTTTTAATTCGGCAAAGAGCCAAGGATGTCTTCAAACCATTTCATACAATTTTTCGTTTCTAGAAAATTCAAAAATAATATCAATTATAGTGCAACATTCTAGAATAGCTCAAAATATTTCGTAACATTCAAAAACACTCTAAAATCTTTTAAAATACAAGAAAAAACGTTTCTGATCACATCGTGCCTTTTCTACTTATGCAACAAAACAGTTTTTCACTAATGGCGCCAGTGAGCCCTTATTGTTAGTAGTAAAACCACGTTGTTGTCAGCCATCTAATTTAAATAGACTTTCCTCAAACACAGTAGAAAAGGTCTGTAAGAGTCAGACATCGACTTAAAATATAAAATAAAATCCGGATAGTTAGAATATAATTTTGCACATTAAAAAACGTGTCTGAACACATCGTGCCTTTTCTACTTATTCAACTAAACAGTTTTTCACTAATGGCACCAGTGAGCCCTTATTGTTAGTAGTACAACCACGTTGTTGTCAGCCATCTAATTTAAATAGACTTTATAATATAATTTTGCGTATTAAAAAGGTGTCTGAACACATCCCGCTTTTTCTACTTATGCAACTAAACAGTTTTTCACTAATGGCGCCAGTGAGCCCTTATTGTTAGTAGTAAAACCACGTTGTTGTCAGCCATATAGTTTAAATAGACTTTCCTCAGACACAGTAGAAAAGGCCTGTTAGTGTGAGACATCGAATTAATATATAAAATAAAACTCCGGATAATTATAATATAATTTTGCACATTAAAAAACGTGCCTGAACACATCGTGCCTTTTCTACTTATGCAATTTAACAGTTTTTCATTAATGGCGTCAGTGAGCCCTTAGTAGTAAAACCATGTTGTTGTCAGCCATCTAATTTAAATAGACTTTCTCCAGACACAGTAGAAAATGTCTGTAAGGGTCAGACATCGAATTAATACATAAAATAAAAATCCGGATAATTAGAATATAATTTTTCACATTGAAAAACGTGTCTAAACACGCTTAAAATTTTAGACAATTCCAAAATTTTCAAGGAATCATTTTGATTTCAATTTGCTTTTCAAAATTACAACGATATTTGAGACTCTCGACAACGCTCTCTTCAATTCTAGAGAACGGGTGACATTTGGGTGAAGTTTCGTTTGCAAATCGCGAATACGTCTATTTCTTTGAAATTTGCTCGAGGCGAAAAGAAAATGGTGGAAAGAAATCGTTCCAATGACGAGGTCGATGCGAACTGGGACAGATTGGTGCTGAAAGGGGTAGACTCTTGACAGTGCTGCATTGCTTGCTCGCGGCTTTCTTCCGTTTCCGCATTTCTCTCGTTTAGCCATTCGATTCCGTTTTACTCTTTCTCTCTCTCGCCCTCTCTCTCTGCTTTTATTTTCGAACTATCTCTTCTTTCCAGACATTCGCGAAAAGCACCCTGATATAATCCTAAAAGGAATCGAGATCTTGTTCGACTTCTTTATTTTAACCGAAAAAAGGAAATATCTTGCCTAGGGGAATCATAATCTATAAAAGCTTCAAAGCCCTCGTTTTCGAGACTTTCGCCAGAAAAATAATGAGATGAATAATCATATAGATGTATCAAAATGCTTCACGAAATATTAAAATGTAAGTATATATCAAACGAAGTTAAAAAATATTTTCCCCTTTGAAACTTTCGGAAGTTTTTCAAGATCTTTTGGTATATTTTCTGAGAATCAGTTTTAGACCCTCAAAAAGTTTTTTTTATGTAAATAAAGTCTTTTCAGAGTTTTCAAGTCGGATGAAGTCTTTCAATTCCGTTAAATTCCTTCAAATCCCTTGAAGAATGAGTATTTAAATCTTCTTTGAAGTTTTCTTCAAAGTTCAGAATTTTTACTGTTATCAGAAAATACATTAAGGGGATTTCACGGCATTTTTATTGTACTTGAAACACTTTTCAATTTTCCTCCAACTAGCAGACTAAAAAGTTTCTGCCTTGTTTAAAATTCTCGCAAAAATACACACAGTGAGAGAAAAAAATACTGGATGATATTTGTTTCCAATTGAACTCGGCATTTTTTGTGCAGATCGTTACAATAAAAGTCGCTTTGTGGATTAACAGGATTAATAAGCCTTCATTTAATGAAATAGAATGAGAGACATGACTTCATTATTTCGGACTGATGGTCATGCAAAAAGTTAAAAGTGGCTAGTTATTGTAAAAGGGATGTGAAGAAATAAAAATTTGATCCGATTGACATGCTCTCATCCGCATATCGTGCACTGACCGCAGATATATATATAAAACGGAGCCATGAATATTAAAATAAAAAGGGGAAAGCCATTCCTGTATTTTGGGCGTATTCATGACGTCGATCATGCGACTACTCGCGTGGACGTTTATTATTTTCAGACTGTGTGATTGGATTATCGCAGATGATACGCTGGGCACACTTTTAATAATTCAAATATTATTTTATCACATTTGACCTTTTGGTTAATTTAAGCACCATAAAGTATCAATGTTCTATAAGATACTGTATATTTTGTATGTATTTTGTATTTCATGGTATTCAAGAGATTCCAGAGTATCAAAACATTACGATTGAATCCAAGATTGAATCTGCACATTTCTTTGTTTAAAATCACTGAGAAAAATTAGTTGATTCTGCTTTCCATTTGAAACTTCAGTTTTTCCAGTAAAAAATAATCCCTACCCTTAGGAAAACTTAAAAGAAGAAAGTATCAAACGGAAACGTCAGTTTACATCTTGATTATATTTTCAGTCTCAGATTGCGCTAGCGAGGAATGTTTTAAAGCACAAGATTACTATTGCGCATGAAAAATAAATAAAAAGTTTTAAACGTTCGCGGTGAAAGGATTAAGCGAAGTAAAGTACGATCCCCGTTCAAGGGAGATTTTAAAGTTTCTAGTGCTTCGTAAGCTGCCTTTCTCTCTCTCTCTTGGCGTTGCGTTGAGCGCTTTCACGTTTTGCAGAATCGCATGTAAATCTCTCACAAGAAAGCGGAAACGAGCTACCTGGGAGAGAAAATTCGTCATCGACTAGTCTGGCTAGAATCATGTGGAACCGTGGACACGTATGTCTCAGGGATATGCACCTGTTTCTTTTTTCTTCTTTTCTTTTTTCTTCTTTTCTTCTTTTTTTTTTTCATTTTTTTGTGCTTTCTCAAAAGCTGCAGAGGCAGCTGCATCACTGACACTACTTGCTATATCTTTTTCCTCCACATGGTATAACTGTACGTATATCCGCTGCAACAGAGATGCATGTATGCATGCATGGTGTCTCATGATGCGTTATACATACAACGTAGAAGGAGGTTATTCCTCACAAAAAAGAGGGTTAAAACTATGGAGCTCGGCTTTTGTATACGGCTTTTCCGGGTTCAAAAGAAAGACATTAGTTAAAAATATACCACGTTTATATGGATATATACTTTTGTCTGCGCGAAATAATGCGCTGGGTGGAACGACAATAATGCCTTTGCAGGATCACTGAAGAAGAGGAATGAGGTGTGCATAAAGTTTATTTTTTTTTGGATTCGTTTAACGATGTAAGCCACGTGTTTTTTCATTTTTTTTAATGGAGGAAATCTCGTGTAATTCATGAAAGAATGCCTTTTTATAGTGACGTTTATATTTAAGAGGCTCCGTAAAGTTCTTTATATATCCAAAAGTGGATCAAAGCGTTGCACAATGGAAAAACAATTGAGAAATTACAACTACATTCACGTATTCCTACGTAGGTGTCAATTAAAATAATTAATGAGATTAATAATCTAATTAAACAAGATTGGCTTATTAGCAGGTTTAATTGACAATTTCAACAGGAAAAATTCCATTCTCGTCTATATTATTCAAGTTTTAGTAATTATGTTAATTATTTAATTAATTGTCTTTTTTAAAGACTGCCTGTAATGAATATTGTTAATATTACTATTTTGTGCAGAACACCGAATTAATAATCATTACATGGATTTTCATGTAAGTATGTTAAATAGGTAAAATTTTCATGAAGTGAGTTTAATTAAACATGCAATGAAATTATGAATTAAAATTACGTCATCTGGACATTTTATTTTACTCTTCATTTTCATGAAATATAATAATTTAGACAAAGATAAATTTCGGTTAATTTCATTCTGAATTTTATCTGAATATTTTCTGATAGCAAAATTAGTGTACGAGGAAAGGAAAACATTGTTACCTAGTCCACTAAACTCCCAAGGGCGTTTTGCAATTTTAAAACCAATTCGAAATTCAATTTACTTCTGCAAACATTACTTAAATGCACAGTCCTAAAACTTTAGAAAGCAAGCAAATAAACATAAAACATCAAATTTTTATTTCATAAACACGCACACATGCGTAATACAAAACTGAAAAATGATGGAGATAAGGAATGACTTGTAATAACATGAAATGAAGATCGCACCACAATGCTGGAAAAAGTCAGACGTTTCTCTCGATTTCTGATAGTAAATAGCACAGATATATATATCTTCGTGAAGGGGTCCGGAGAAGTTTACGATTCCCCCATCGTAAATAAAGACATTCGTCTGCCAATCGCATTTATCTCTGTTTGAGAAATTTCGCGATATTTCGTATATCGATGCACCTATTTCTGAATGTTTTGGGGGAAAAGTGAGGTAGATTGAGTTCCTACAAAATTTATCGAAGCGCAGACGACGGGATTCATTATTTTGCGCAGCATCCGTAAACAGAAAAATTGGAAAGCCAACGTGACAACGGAGTTGTTCGTCGCTCTTTCTTCGTTACCCCCAAACCATCCCTTTCTACTTTTTTTCAACATACCATCACCCAACTTTTCTCCACACTTTTCTACTCTCTTTCTCTCGGCTTTTCACGTACGCTACTCCCTCGCGGCTCCTTCGGATGGCTTTTCCGAAGATTAATAACGCCACACTACCCCTCGCATAAAACTACCTTTAATCTGGGCCAACGAGAAAATTGAACTGAGTGTTTCATTGAAAGACGAACTCGTTGGGTAAAAGTAGGTGCTACCTATTGACAAGACAAGTAGGTTGTAGAAAAATTTTCCTTCGTTTTCTTGTTCACGCAACCAAGAAAAATGGAGGAGGATCATTATTGACGGGCCAATGAATGGCTTTGTACGATTAACAATGAAGTATCGTTGGTATCGTGTACTCAGAAGTACAATGGATTATCGTTAAATATTTCAACTTTGGCTTTCGAGATATAAAATATGCCTTTCGAGTGAGAAAGTAGAATGTTTTGTTTCTCTGTACAGGTTTTTTGTTTGTTCGAAAGTTTATTGAATGAAAGTTTTTTTAGTGAGCAATGTGAAATCGAGGTTTTATGAAAAGAAATTAATTAAAGCTGAGTATGTTATTTGGCATTGAGAGAAATTTGTAGGCAGTATGCAGAGCTGGACTTTCTTTCATCAGGAACTGTAGTTATTTCACACGATTTTTTAATTTGAAAACTTAAAAAGAGAGAGTTTCCTTATGAATTAAATAGAGATATATTTATTTCATGAGAAACATCAGTTTCTCTCTGACACTAATTTATGTCTTGCTAGCAAACCAACGCGAGCGTGATTATTTTGTTTTACTTCTTACAACTTTATATCATCATAAGCCAATCAGGTTTCCAACGACTATGTATGCAAGAGTTTCGAGACATTTCTTTGCATTGCTTTTTTTTATAAAAGAATAATAATAATTAGGCTGAAGTTTCAGACGTCTACTCAGACGAATTTTTTTATCATCAAATATTGTTTGCAAAAACATATCTTATTATTTGTGTTTCAATAAATAAATTATTTTAAATAAAACAATTTTTCAGTGAGAATCTTTCGAGGAAAAAATTCGTGTGGATTTTAAAGCTTATTTTTAAGGATTTGAAAAGAATTAAATCGATTTCAAAGATTTTAATCGAATTTTCTAGTAATTTAAATGTTTTTATAAAGTTAAAAAATTGATTACATAATTTGATAAAAAATTTAATTTAAAAAATTCGAAAACAGTTTAAAAATATCATTGAAAAATCTCTTAAAATATCAGGAAATCTTTTAAAAATCATAAAAATCTCACTGAGATGAGAATGATGAAAAAAGAGTGTTCTCGTACTTATATAAAGCAAGAAGCTGGGAGCTAAGTGTGTCATAGAAACGGATTTCGCTTACAATAAAAGCAAGATTTGGCTTTCCCGAACTAATTCCTTTTGAACAATGGAATATCCATTATTTCACGTCACACATTGCAACCGATTTTGCTTCAAGCGCAATTGAATGAAAATGAGGTACGATTTGACTTAACCACATTTTGAGAGTGGTGAGAGGATGTAATGAATAATAATTCAGGTTGCATTTGAGGTCTCATTAATTTCAAATCTTTATTTTACAATTTTGGTCACTGGATACATTCTGATTTCAGTTTTAATTAACAAAAACTGAAATGTCATTCCAATTTCCACATCTTTTCATTAACTTCTTTTTCAGCTACTTTCCCTATTTTCGTGAAATAATTTACAAAAACAATTTGAACAATGAGTTCTCACTGCTGATTAAAATCGTCGATACAGAGTAGAACAGAAAATAGCGAACTATTCAGCATGAAAATGTCGATATTCCGTGCAGTGCAAATGGAGAAATATTTATACACATTACACGTGTATATGGTCGACATGTCGAGTTTTTAGGTGTCCCTTTGTCCTTATTTGTTCCAATGCACGATCATGATTTCCTGGCTGGGCAAACCCGCACTGTACCATTGTCAAATATCCTCGTTAAAATCAATCATTAAACCCCAAACGCGATCGAATGATTTGTTTCAACAATGTCATCGAGAGTATGGTGCTCTGTATTTGTCGCATTCTCTAAATAACACTCGCGCTGAACCAAATGATAAAAGTGATCAATGCATGGAGTGTTGGAAAGTAGAAACTACTGATGCGTTTCGAATCAAGAGCATCTTTTATTCAGAGCCACAAACATAAAAGCGCCATCGGAAATGGTCGCTATTTTTATGATGGTTTCGTCAGAATTATGCGTTTGCGGTCTTTTTGAATTGCGGTTTATCCTTTATCAGCAAAAGCATAGATTCGTTTCTTTTTTAACTGATTACGTCGCTGCAAAGTACATAATAATAATTTCCACAATATTAATAAGGACTTAATTAATAAGTTTTGAGTAAAACGAGTTCGAAAATTGATATTGCTAAAAGTGAATTTCGAGTCTGGAATGATTCACACGAGGTACTTCTATCCTCGCAAATACAAATTGAAATACTGTATTGATTTTAATCACACATGAGAATTGTTTCAATAATTTGAGCGATTTTTTTAACTGCAAAAGGGAAAATAGAACAACTTCTAATTGTTATCAAAAGGTTTTTTCAGAAATTTCACAAGATTTCAAATCATTTTAACTGATTTTAACGAATTTCAAGGAATTTGAAGAGATTTCAAGAAAGTTTAAGAGAATTCGAAAATTTTCGTAAAATTTTAAGGATTTTCAAGAGATTTAATGATTGTTAAAAGATTTTCTGGAATTACAAGACATTTTAAAGAATTTTAAAGGATTTCAAGAGATTTTGAGGATTTTTAAAAGATATCCTGAAATTTTAAAAGATTTTTAAATTAACTTTTTAAATTAAAAAATTTTTAAAGTTCTCGAATTTTTTATATTAAATTTTCTTTTAAATATTTAATCTCATTTTTGTAACCTTTTTAAAAACATCTTAAATAACTAGAAACTTTGGGTAAATTCCTTGAAATCTTTTAAATTCTTCTTAAATCCTTAAAAAAAAATAAATTCTCTAGAATCCTTACTAAATTCTTAGAATCGTTTAAAATATTTCGAAATCCCTTGGAATTCTTTAAAATTACTTGAAAGATCTTGAATTCTCTTCAAATTCCTTTAATTTCCTTAAAATCATTTTAAATGGCTTAAAATCTCTTGAATATCTTTAAAAATCTTTTGAATTCCTTTGAAATTCATTAAGATTCCCTATAAACACTTGAAATTTCTTGAAATCCCTTAAAAATCACTTAGAATCTCATGAAAGTGAGATTCTTAAAAGTGTGTCTTGAAATCTAGTCCTTGATAAAAATGTTTGTAAAATTCTTTTAATGACTCTTTTGAACTATTTTAAAAATCCACAAAAGTCACTAACTTGAAATAAAATTTCTAAGAATCCTTTAACAGTTTTTTAAATCCCTTAAAGTCTTTTTATCCCTTAAAGTTCCTAAAATTCCTTAGAACTTCTAAAACTTCAACCCAATCTACTATGGCTGACATAAAATGACTTTTACTACTGGGATATACTTACGACTTGCTTAGAATGACTTACACTACTGGTAATCACTATTGGCTGACTTATAACGACACTCACTAACATGAAATAAAATTTCTAAGAATCCTTTAACAGTTTTTTAAATCCCTTAAAGTCTTTTTATCCCTAAAAGTTCCTAAAATTCCTTAGAACTTCTGAAACTTCAACCCAATCCACTATGGCTGACATAAAATGACTTTTACTACTGGGATATAATTACGACTTGCTTAGAATGACTTACACTACTGGTAATCACTATTGGCTGACTTATAGCGACTTTACCACTTGAAATCCGTTTTGTGTGATTTATGGAGAGCGACGAACTTAAAACTAAAGAAAATTCCAGATGTAGAACAAACTGCCAAGCAAAATCTAGCAGCATCAAGGCGACAAACTAGTTTTCTTCCTTCGCGTTATCATAAGATATACATCTCTGGAACTCGGTCCATTACTGACTAGTTTCGTGAATCTTTTTTTTGCATTCAGACGCATATGGTGTTCGCTCCTGATTTTCACCGGGAGCCATCGAAGGGAAAGAAATTCCGGACAGCGCGGTCTCGTTAAAAGTTAGAGCGAGAGGACGCTTCTGCTTCCGCTTTTTAACGATCAAACCAGAGACCCGGGAGAAATTCTCAAAGTAATAACGCAAAGAGCATCCAGGCAGTGTTGCTGTGTACATCCATGTAATCGTTGGTGTGTTGAATACCGTCGCTCGACGAACCGTTCAAAAGTCTTTGTCATATCTCATCCTTAAATGGCTGATGTACCGAAGCTAGAAATACTCGAGCGAGCACGTCAACGGGAAATGGAACGAAAATCACTTCCTCTCTTCCTCTGTCTGTCTCCTTCCCACTTGTACAATGTACATAACGGTCTTCCTGTATCGTGTCCTTTTTTAGGTTTCCTTAAACGCAAACGTGATCGTAAAACGTAGAAACCGATACTCGCGTCGATATACTTCACTGCCTTTGGAAAAAAGATAAATTGTCCATGACTATATATAAATCCTCGATAGAAGTGTACTCTGTTTATCATGCTCAAAGGTGTGTCGTGAAGAGCTTTATTTTAAGGGTTTACTGTTATTGCCCTCGGAAAAAGATTACTTCGCGAACCGACGCGACGACTCAAAACATGTGCCATCAAACTTTTCTGAGGGTAGGAAACTTTTCGGAGAATTTGAAACTTCTCGAGAGCCAAGTTTGGCAAGGATCATTATTTTAAAGGGAGGATTTAAACCTTTGTTGGAATCGTCATTCTGAGATGTAAACTTACGTGATGATTATTTTGCTTTTCTCCTTTAAAATCGAAACTTTTTGTTAATTGAGGGTCTGGATTCTATAACCACGCATAAAATTCGCCTGGCCGCTTCAGACCTCCTGAGTTGGCCTCTGACGTCTTCAAAATCGATTTCGAAAATAAAATTTTTTAAATATATATATTTAATATATATAATATATTTTATATATATAAAAAATTTTATTTTCGAAATCGATTTTGAAGACATCAGGGGCCAACTCGGGAGGTCTGAAGCGGCCAGGCGAATTTTATGCGTGGTTATAGAATCCGGATCCTCAATTGTAGTACTGAATCTAAAAAGTGTTGCAATTTTTTAGCTGGGAACAGATACAGATAAAATGATTTGAAAGCTCTCAATGTTTTACTGAAGTAAAAGCAACTTGTTTTAATGAAAAATATACTTCAACGTTTAATTGAAAAAAGTATGATGTACATTTCAGTGAAATAAAATGTACATAAATGAAATGAAACTTTGGTGAAAGTACGGAACATTTCTTATTACACGTCTTTATCACGCTAAAGTTAAAATCAATGTAATTCCTGTTAGATGTCGTAAAAAGTATTTGAACTTTTTAAAATCTAAATGGTGGAAGCTTTGCAAGCGACTTAGCTAAAAGCTCGCCATTAAATTTGCAAGTGTATCCGTTACTCTAAAAGTACAACAATAAAAAAAACACTTCTCCGATGGAGTCTTTCTTTCGTTGGTTTTCAGATGTTTTGAGTACATTAACACTTTGTTGCTTTAGTAAACATTTTTTCCCCCGGAATTCTCTCTTCGTTGTTCTTTTTTATTCGTGTTGTTTTTCTTTCCAATTCCCTGCCATTTTTTATGTTCGCCCCTTTGGGAACTTTAGTATTTTTTTTCATGCCTTTCTTCTCACCTCAAGTAGCTCTCATAAAATTCTTTCATCACCGCAAATCGTAATAAGTTTTTAAGCAAGTATAAAAGTCGAGTTTACGAATCAAGTGCACCATAACCAGGTCGAGTTGCGAATAACCCATAACCATAAACTATTTTCATCTAAAAGGCTCTCTTTTATAAGTAAAAATTTTAACCTTCAACAAATTGTTGTGAAAAATTAGAGGAGCCTTGTTTTCAGGAATTTGTGTGTTTCTTCTTTGAAACATCCACTGAAATTATTCAGAAAAAAAATCATGTAAAACTGTTGGTCTTCTATAAAATGAGAAAAGTACAATTTCGCTTAAAAATGTCAAAGAGATTTCAGGATCTGAAAATCTCGGCTTGACCATTAAAAAAAATGAAGCCTTTTGCATCAAACGCACGACGAAACGTGATTTTCGAGTAATTTGGTTCCCGTTGTCTCGAGTGCATGGACATTTTCGCGTCTCCCTCCTTCTCCAGCTCGCTCTTCAGGACAATAAAAAAGTTGAGGGTGGCAAAAAGGACTGGGAAGGGTGTGAAAGAGGAAGAGGG
The DNA here is from genome assembly GCA_904066005.1 of Synergus itoensis. Taxonomy (NCBI): domain Eukaryota; kingdom Metazoa; phylum Arthropoda; class Insecta; order Hymenoptera; family Cynipidae; genus Synergus; species Synergus itoensis. The sequence goes on along the minus strand of CAJFCP010000169.1, from coordinate 707,365 downwards.
GGAGGAAACGGCGGTTCGGTAAGCCACGCTCAAAGTAAAAGTGATTCGCGAGTGAGACTCGACTCGGGTAAAACGAATTCGTACTGGGGGAGTGGAACGAGTTTTCCGGACGATTTCGCAGAGTATTTATTCGAAAACCCCGTCGACTGATGCGGTCCTCACTCCAAGGATCGACTTTCGACTTGACTGTTGGTTTCAAGTGCTATCCCTTTCTCCATTTTCCACAAGCTGAGGGGTTCGAAATTCCACCACACCTTCGTCAAAGCTTCAGGATCTTCGCCCTTCAGACCTTAGAACCGAGGATTTTCCAGGGCTTTAAAGTTTCATCTTATTCGACCTTTTCTAAAGTAAATTGCATAATAAAAAAAAAAAAAAAATAAAAGTGTAGAATTAGAATTGTACTGGATATTTTTGAGAAATATTTATTCTGAGAAAAGTTCATAAAGCATGTGTAATTAAAAATATAAATTCATGATTGGACTGAAGTTTCAGAATTTTTTTTGTTTCCAGTTTCCTGTTTATAATGTTCAAAAAATAGAAACCAAGGTACAGAAACCGTTTTTTTATTTACTAGTCCCATTTTAGAGTAAACAGAAAGAAAACCTAAAAAAAAATCCTTCCTTAAGAAACCATTTTATAAATTAAAATTTAAAAACCAGTTAAAACTGAAAACTTGCCAATGAGCCTGTTTACACCGAGGGCTTAACTAGAGTAAATCTTGAAAGAGTAGCGTAAGGTTAGGTATCGAAAGAAGCGTAAAAGCAGGGCTGCCAATATTTCTAGAATTAATTCTGAATCGTCGGTAAAGTTGGGTTGCGTTGTCTTGTGCTTTGAATTTGTGCGATTTACTTTACCGACGATTCAGAATTAATTCTAGAAA